>CM053035.1:206819943-207057443 GCA_028564925.1 Lithobates sylvaticus | reverse complement strand
TATTTCAATGAGATCGCAGAATATCTCTGATATACAAATCAGTAATTATCCAAAACGAGTCACAAAATAATGAAAATCACAATTTAATGTGATTGTGTAAAGTAACAATCGCATTATGGCACAGAGGTGTAGTGGGAGGCACAGAGGCGTAGTGGGAGGCACAGAGGCGTAGTGGGAGGCACAGAGGCGTAGTGGGCGGCACAGAGGCGTAGTGGGCGGCACAGAGGCGTAGTGGGCGGCACAGAGGCGTAGTGGGCGGCACAGAGGCGTAGTGGGCGGCACAGAGGCGTAGTGGGCGGCAGAGAGGCGTAGTGGGCGGCAGAGAGGCGTAGTGGGCGGCACAGAGGCGTAGTGGGCGGCACAGAGGCGTAGTGGGCGGCACAGAGGCGTAGTGGGCGGCACAGAGGCGTAGTGGGAGGCACAGAGGCGTAGTGGGAGGCACAGAGGCGTAGTGGGAGGCACAGAGGCGTAGTGGGAGGCACAGAGTCGTAGTGGGAGGCACAGAGTCGTAGTGGGAGGCACAGAGTCGTAGTGGGCGGCACAGAGGCGTAGTGGGCGGCACAGAGGCGTAGTGGGCGGCACAGAGGCGTAGTGGGAGGCAGAGAGGCGTAGTGGGAGGCAGAGAGGCGTAGTGGGAGGCAGAGAGGCGTAGTGGGAGGCAGAGAGGCGTAGTGGGTGGCACAGAGGCGTAGTGGGTGGCACAGAGGCGTAGTGGGTGGCACAGAGGCGTAGTGGGTGGCAGAGAGGCGTAGTGGGTGAGGCGTAGTGGGTGGCACAGAGGCGTAGTGGGTGGCAGAGAGGCGTAGTGGGCGGCAGAGAGGCGTAGTGGGCGGCAGAGAGGCGTAGTGGGAGGCAGAGAGGCGTAGTGGGAGGCAGAGAGGCGTAGTGGGAGGCACAGAGGCGTAGTGGGTGAGGCGTAGTGGGCGGCACAGAGGCGTAGTGGGCGGCACAGAGGCGTAGTGGGCGGCACAGAGGCGTAGTGGGAGGCACAGAGGCGTAGTGGGCGGCACAGAGGCGTAGTGGGCGGCACAGAGGCGTAGTGGGAGGCACAGAGGCGTAGTGGGTGGCACAGAGGCGTAGTGGGTGGCACAGAGGCGTAGTGGGTGGCACAGAGGCGTAGTGGGTGAGGCGTAGTGGGTGGCACAGAGGCGTAGTGGGCGGCAGAGAGGCGTAGTGGGCGGCAGAGAGGCGTAGTGGGAGGCAGAGAGGCGTAGTGGGAGGCAGAGAGGCGTAGTGGGAGGCAGAGAGGCGTAGTGGGTGGCACAGAGGCGTAGTGGGTGAGGCGTAGTGGGCGGCACAGAGGCGTAGTGGGCGGCACAGAGGCGTAGTGGGAGGCACAGAGGCGTAGTGGGAGGCACAGAGGCGTAGTGGGTGGCACAGAGGCGTAGTGGGTGGCACAGAGGCGTAGTGGGTGAGGCGTAGTGGGTGGCACAGAGGCGTAGTGGGTGGCAGAGAGGCGTAGTGGGTGAGGCGTAGTGGGTGGCACAGAGGCGTAGTGGGTGGCACAGAGGCGTAGTGGGCGGCAGAGAGGCGTAGTGGGAGGCAGAGAGGCGTAGTGGGAGGCAGAGAGGCGTAGTGGGAGGCAGAGAGGCGTAGTGGGAGGCAGAGAGGCGTAGTGGGTGGCACAGAGGCGTAGTGGGTGAGGCGTAGTGGGCGGCACAGAGGCGTAGTGGGAGGCACAGAGGCGTAGTGGGAGGCACAGAGGCGTAGTGGGTGGCACAGAGGCGTAGTGGGTGGCACAGAGGCGTAGTGGGTGGCACAGAGGCGTAGTGGGTGGCACAGAGGCGTAGTGGGAGGCACAGAGGCGTAGTGGGTGGCACAGAGGCGTAGTGGGTGGCACAGAGGCGTAGTGGGTGGCACAGAGGCGTAGTGGGTGAGGCGTAGTGGGCGGCACAGAGGCGTAGTGGGAGGCACAGAGGCGTAGTGGGAGGCACAGAGGCGTAGTGGGAGGCACAGAGGCGTAGTGGGAGGCACAGTGGCGTAGTGGGAGGAACAGAGGCGTAGTGGGAGGCACAGAGGCGTAGTGGGTGGCACAGAGGCGTAGTGGGTGGCACAGAGGCGTAGTGGGTGGCACAGAGGCGTAGTGGGTGGCACAGAGGCGTAGTGGGTGGCACAGAGGCGTAGTGGGAGGCACAGAGGCGTAGTGGGTGGCACAGAGGCGTAGTGGGCGGCACAGAGGCGTAGTGGGCGGCACAGAGGCGTAGTGGGCGGCACAGAGGCGTAGTGGGTGGCACAGAGGCGTAGTGGGAGGCACAGAGGCGTAGTGGGAGGCACAGAGGCGTAGTGGGTGGCACAGAGGCGTAGTGGGTGGCACAGAGGCGTAGTGGGTGGCACAGAGGCGTAGTGGGTGGCACAGAGGCGTAGTGGGTGGCACAGAGGCGTAGTGGGAGGCACAGAGGCGTAGTGGGAGGCACAGAGGCGTAGTGGGTGAGGCGTAGTGGGCGGCACAGAGGCGTAGTGGGAGGCACAGAGGCGTAGTGGGTGGCACAGAGGCGTAGTGGGTGGCACAGAGGCGTAGTGGGAGGCACAGAGGCGTAGTGGGTGGCACAGAGGCGTAGTGGGTGGCACAGAGGCGTAGTGGGTGGCACAGAGGCGTAGTGGGTGGCACAGAGGCGTAGTGGGAGGCACAGAGGCGTAGTGGGAGGCACAGAGGCGTAGTGGGAGGCACAGAGGCGTAGTGGGAGGCACAGAGGCGTAGTGGGCGGCACAGAGGCGTAGTGGGTAGCACTCTCACCTAGCAGCAATAGGGTCGCTGATTCACCATCTGCCTGGAGTGTGCATGTTCTCCCTGTGCCTGTGTGGGTTTCCTCCGGGTTCTCCGGTTTCCTCCTATACTACAAAGACATGCTGGTAGGTTAATCAGATCCTGTCTATAAAATATGTGTTTGGAAGGGCGTCGGGACCCCACGGGGTAAGTGACCGCACTATATCAAGATGCAACTCAACTCTCAACTCAACAATGTATTCTTGTATACAGCTAACATAAGTACCTGAATCTGTTTTCATATCAGCCTCTGTTAACCCCCAACATAGCAGCACCTAACTCCTTCAATTCCGAGTACTCCCCCCCCCCCCCCCCTACAAAATACCGGGCACTTTCACCCCCTTCCTGCTCCCCCCAATACTGGGCACTTTCACCCCTTTCCTGTCCTCCCCCTACCCCCCAATACTGGGCACTTTCACCCCTTTCCTGCCCTCCCCCTACCCCCCAATACTGGGCACTTTCACCCCTTTCCTGCCCTCCCCCTACCCCCCAATACTGGGCACTTTCACCCCTTTCCTGCTCCCCCCCCCCCAATACTGGGCACTTTCACCCCCTTCCTGCCCTCCCCCTACCCCCCAATACTGGGCACTTTCACTTCTTTCCTGCCCTCCCCCTACCCCCCAATACTGGGCACTTTCACCCCTTTCCTGCTCCCCCCCCAATACTGGGCACTTTCACCCCTTTCCTGCTCCCCCCCATACCTGGCACTTTCACCCCCTTCCTGCCCTCCCCCTACCCCCCAATACTGGGCACTTTCACCCCCTTCCTGCCTTCCCCCTACACTCCAATACCGGGCACTTTCACTCCTTTCCTCCCCCCCCCCACCAATACCGGACACTTTCACCCCCTTCCTGCCCAGGACAATTTCCAGCTTTCAGCGCTCTCACACTTTGATACTTATTTTACTCACCGAACTGCAACTCCATTTATAATATTTGTATCATCTGATTTTTTTCTGGATTTTTGGTTGATATTCTGTCTCTATTATATAAAATACACCTATGAGAAAAATTATAGACCTTCATTTCTATGTAAGGGGGCAAAACTTACACAATCTGCAGGGGAGACGATCGTTATTTCCCCCCCACTGTATATACTACATAGCCGGCCTTTCTTCATCCAAGATGTGAAGGAGAGTCTAGAAAATACCTGAAAAGGAGCCGAGTGCTCCACCTACTGGCTAACAATGAGAATACAGAACAATCACACCTACCTGCAAGAAATCTATTCTAAGATGTGTAATAAAATCCATCCAAACATACGACATTCACTTCATTCTTTTCAGTTTAAATTTTATTCCATCGCTAATCTGCACTCAACATTTAATTCCAGTCTCTGGGGACTTAGCAGGTGATCAAAAACATAAGAGTGCAGCGCTAATATTAAACCCTCTAAAAATACAATGTCCGTTAAAATGACACAAAAAGCTGAGAGAGAAGAAATAAATTGTAGAGACAGTTGATAGAGATGTCCTTCTAGTGCCGACAACATCTGTGACTCCACCACCAGCTAGCCAAACCGCTCACCTCAAAACCTAGACCCCCGGGGGAACAGGTGGGCTTCTTACCACTAAAGCCCCATACACACGCGCGGATTATCCGAGGACCATGTCCGTCATACTTTGTCCGATGTTGGTTTTGCGTACACACGGTCGGACAAAGTTGTCGGAAAATCCGATCATTCTGAACGTGGTGACGTTTGTTGCCTACGACGGGACTACGTAGAGGCTAGTAGCCAATAGCTTTGGTCTTGTAATGTGATCTGAGCATGCGTAGCACTTTGTCCGTCGGACTACCGTACACACGATCGGATTTGGTGTGATCGGACCGTGTTGTCGGAAAATCTATCCAGCAGGAGATAGGACTTTGTCCGTCGGACAATCCGACGTACACTGTCCGATGGTGCATACACACGGTCTGATTTTTCAACAACATTGTCCGATCGGACAGAATCCATGCAAAAATCCGACCGTGTGTATGGGGCTTAATAGTGGTCATAGACAAAGGTCTGGGTGGACGGATGAGTAGAAAGACTTCTTGTCACTTTACACTGCCTCCAGTTGTATCTCTTGCTTTCAAAACATGGTGCCATAGAATGTAATACAAAGAAATCTAGTGCACACTGTATGGCAGAGTAAGGTACTCGCATACAAAGCACTAGATCCCTAGTGCTAGGGTGAAACGCATATAGTCTTTCAAGACAAAATAAGGTGGCTGCAGTGACGATCCAGGGTCCTCCCGCACGCGTATCGTCCTAAACGGGACTTCCTCAGCGGAAGCAGGGGGGGCAGCCATCTTGGCGATTGCGTTGGCCGGGAATTGACCCCGGGTCATCTGATTGGAAGGCAGCTGTGCTCATCACTGCACCACCGACACAAAGGAGCATGTCTTTGTAGTGTGGGAGGAAACCGGAGTACCCGGAGGAAACCCACGCAAGCACAGGGAGAACATGCAGGACAGTAACCTGGCCCTTTGCTTAGAAAGTTTGGAGACCCCTGATCTAGCCAATAGGTTCTCATCTGTTGCCATAAGTTTCCCCCCCCCCCAGGCGTTGTCTCTTCTGTGATTGGAATAACTATTGTAGGGTCATGGGACCTGATGACGTCTCCAAAGTAAGAGATTGGCGGCACTCTTGGCTTTCTCCAATAATCCAGAGCCATGATCATCTGGGTGGGAAATCCGTTCAGAATATTCAGAAAACCAAATAAATGAATGTTACTATAGACAGCCAAATGGCAGCAAAACTTCCTCCCATGACTCTTCTAAACCTGACCTGAGGGGCCTGACCTGGTGAGAAGGGGGTCCTACCATCATCACTCAATATGTTACATTGTACAAAGGAAACTGGAATGAAGATACTTGTGTTTGGACAGAACAAACGCGACTTACGTCAGAGTCATCGTCAGAGTCGTCGTCAGAGTCGTCGTCATCAGAGTCGTCGTCGTCAGAGTCGTCGTCATCAGAGTCGTCGTCATCAGAGTCGTCGTCGTCAGAGTCGTCGTCGTCAGAGTCGTCGTCATCAGAGTCGTCGTCGTCAGAGTCGTCGTCGTCAGAGTCGTCGTCAGAGTCATCCATGTCTTGGTGAATGAATGTGTCTTCATAGCCGGGACCTGATAATAAAGGAATCGAACATTCGCCGTGACTAAACTTCTTCATCTGACATGAATAGAACACTTTTATGGGGCGGATTTCCCATATTTTACTGGGATAAATTGTCTTTAGGTACGGAGCCTCCCTGCCGCTCACTCCTCCCCCATCCAACCATGGAGGAAGGGTCACCTTCTATATAGTCCAATCATTGCCTTCCTGTATGGTTATATCTGATCATTGGAGGAGCTCTGCCTACTCATCACTTCTATGGATTTCCATATGGATATGAGGGACATGAGAAGGTCCCCCAATAATCTCTGTGGCCCATATCTGGGGGGTGTCTATAAGATACCCAACCAGCTACATATTCTCCTCCTGATGTGTAATCCTCCATGAAGGCAATGTCACCCCTTCACTGTATATATTCTATATGGAAGAACGTGTACTTACCTGTCCGTCTCCGACTTCATCATGGCCGACTTCATTTTGGTCCTCGTCTCTTTTGTTCTCTATCATGGCTTTTCTTGCCGCACTTTCTGTAATAGTTCTCTTTTCCTTTCTCTGGTCAGCTGATTTCCTTCTTTCTCCCACTCAGCTTTCATTGCAAAGAAATTCTTCCTTTCCTCCTCAATTATTCTCTCCTCTCCTTCTTCTCTTTTCTCTCCCTCTCCACTTTCATTCCCATAAATTGTATGGGAATCCTCCGCTCTCCTCTTTTCTCAGGATCTTCATCCTCGCTCCTCTTTTTCTCTCTCCTACAATCTCCTCTCCTACAATCTCCTCTCCTCTCTTCTACAATCTCCTCTCCTACAATCTCCTCTCTCTTCTCTTTTACTACAATCCCCTCTCCTCTCCCCTCCTCTCCTACAATCTCCTCTCCTCTCATACAATCCCCTCTCCTCTCATACAATCCCCTCTCCTCTCCTCTCATACAATCCCCTCTCCTCTCCTCTCATACAATCCCCTCTCCTCTCCTCTCATACAATCCCCTCTCCTCTCCTCTCATAAAATCCCCTCTCCTCTCCTCTCATAAAATCCCCTCTCCTCTCCTCTCATAAAATCCCCTCTCCTCTCCTCTCATAAAATCCCCTCTCCTCTCCTCTCATACAATCCCCTCTCCTCTTATACAATCCCCTCTCCTCTCATACAATCCTCTCTCCTCTCATACAATCCCCTCTCCTCTCATACAATCCCCTCTCCTCTCCTCTCATACAATCCCCTCTCCTCTCCTCCCATACAATCCCCTCTCCTCTCCTCTCATACAATCCCCTCTCCTCTCCTCTCATACTATCCCCTCTCCTCTCCTCTCATACTATCCCCTCTCCTCTCCTCTCATACAATCCCCTCTCCTCTCATACAATCCCCTCTCCTCTCATACAATCCCCTCTCCTCTCATACAATCCCCTCTCCTCTCCTCTCATACAATCCCCTCTCCTCTCCTCTCATACAATCTCCTCTCCTCTCATACAATCCCCTCTCCTCTCCTCTCCTCTCATACAATCCCCTCTCCTCTCCTCTCATACAATCTCCTCTCCTCTCATACAATCCCCTCTCCTCTCCTCTCCTCTCATACAATCCCCTATCCTCTCCTCTCATACAATCCCCTCTGCTCCTCTCATACAATCCCCTCTCCTCTCATACAATCCCCTCTCCTCTCCTCTCATACAATCCCCTCTCCTCTCATACAATCCCCTCTCCTCTCCTCTCATACAATCCCCTCTCCTCTCCTCTCATACAATCCCCTCTCCTCTCCTCTCATACAATCCCCTCTCCTCTCCTCTCATACAATCCCCTCTCCTCTCATACAATCCCCTCTCCTCTCATACAATCCCCTCTCCTCTCATACAATCCCCTCTCCTCTTTGGTAATCTCCTCTCGCTAGTATTAAATCACTGTAAACCTAAAAAAAATGTAATAAAGTTAAGCAGTGATTGTAAAGTATGATGTGACACTGGTATATAACTGGTGTAGTAGTACTGGTAGCACTGGTGTTGGGGTTCTGGTATAGGAGTACTGGTAGCACTGGTGTAGGGGTACTGGTATAGGAGTACTGGTAGCACTGGTGTTGGGGTTCTGGTATAGGAGTACTGGTAGCACTGGTATAGGAGTACTGGTAGCACTGGTGTAGGGGTACTGGTATAGGAGTACTGGTATCACTGGTGTAGGGGGTTCTGGTATAGGAGTACTGGTAGCACCGGTGTATGGGGTTCTGGTATAGGAGTACTGGTAGCACTGGTGTTGGGGTTCTGGTATAGGAGTACTGGTAGCACTGGTGTAGGGGTACTGGTAGCACTGGTGTAGGCATTTCATATAAAATGTTATCTGTTTTATCAGTTTATTGTCAGACCCCGTCTGATTGGATGGAGCTGCCAGAAACGGGAGGGTGGGGCAGAGCCACCAATTGGGCCAATTCAAATCTAAATTTCTACCTTGAATCTATTGATATATAGTGGGGGAAATACCGATCGTCTCCCCTGCAGATTGTGTACGTTTTACCCACTGGCTAGGCCACTCCATGACCTTAATGTGCTTCTTCTTGAGCCACTCCTTTGTTGCCTTGGCGGTATGTTTTGGGTCATTGTCATGCTGGAAGACCCATCCATGACCCATCTTCAGTGTTCTGGATGAGGGAAGAAGGTTCTCCTCTAAGATCTTACAATACATGGCCCCATCCATTGGCCCCTCAATGCGGCAAAGTCGGCCTGAACCTTTATCAGAGAAACAGCCCCAAATCATCATGTTTCCCCCTCCGTGTGACTGTAGGGATGGAGTTCTTAGGGTCATAGTCACCATTTTTCTTCCTCCAAACACGGCGAATCGAGTTAATGCCAAAGAGCTGAATTTCGGTCTCATCTGACCACAGAACTTTCCCCCAATCCTTCTCTGAATCATTTAGGTGTTCATTGGCAAACTTCAGACGTTCCGGTACATGTGTCTTCCTGAGGAGGGGGACCTGTACATGCGTCTTCCTGAGGAGGGGGACCTGTACATGCGTCTTCCTGAGGAGGGGACCTGTACATGTGTCTTCCTGAGGAGGGGACCTGTACACGTGTCTTCCTGAGGAGGGGGACCTGTACACGTGTCTTCCTGAGGAGGGGGACCTGTACACGTGTCTTCCTGAGGAGGGGGACCTGTACACGTGTCTTCCTGAGGAGGAGGGGGACCCGTACATGCGTCTTCCTGAGGAGGAGGGGGACCTGTACATGTGTCTTCCTGAGGAGGGGGACCTGTACATGTGTCTTCCTGAGGAGGGGGACCTGTACATGCGTCTTCCTGAGGAGGAGGGGGACCTGTACATGCGTCTTCCTGAGGAGGAGGGGGACCTGTACACGTGTGTTCCTGAGGAGGAGGGGGACCTGTACACGTGTGTTCCTGAGGAGGAGGGGGACCTGTACACGTGTGTTCCTGAGGAGGAGGAGGACCTGTACACGTGTGTTCCTGAGGAGGAGGGGGACCTGTACACGTGTCTTCCTGAGGAGGGGGACCTGTACACGTGTCTTCCTGAGGAGGGGGACCTGTACACGTGTCTTCCTGAGGAGGGGGACCTGTACACGTGTCTTCCTGAGGAGGGGGACCTGTACACGTGTCTTCCTGAGGAGGGGGACCTGTACACGTGTCTTCCTGAGGAGGGGGACCTGTACATGTGTCTTCCTGAGGAGGGGACCTGTACACGTGTCTTCCTGAGGAGGGGGACCTTGCGGGGGCTGCAGGATTTCAATCCATGGCGGTGTATTGTGTTACCAATGGTTTGTTTGGTGACTGTGGTCCCAACTGCCTTGAGATCCTTCACAAGCTCCTCCCCCGTGTAGTTCTGGGCGGATCCCTCACTTTTCTCATGACCATCCTCACCCCATGAGGAGAAATCTTCCATGGATCTCCAGACTGAGGGCGATTGATGGTTATTTTGTATTTCTTCCATTTATGAATAATCGCTCCAACAGTTGTCTCCTTCTCACCGATCTTCTTGCTGATGGTCTTGTAGCCCATTCCAGCCTTGTGCAGGTCTACAATCTTCTCCCCGACGTCCTCTGACAGATCTTTGGTCTTCCCCATGATGGTGAGGATTGGAGGGAAGAGATTCTGTGGACAGGTGTCTTCTATACACATAACGAGTTGTCGTTAGGAGAACCTTCTTACATTGATGGGACTAATCTGTGTACCACATGAGCCCCTACTGGAGCCCGTCTGTGTATACCCCATATATATACTATATACCCCATATATATACTATATACCCCATATATATACCACATATATACTATATACCCCATATATACACCCCATATATACTATATACTCCATATATGTACCACATGAGCCCCTACTGGAGCCAGTCTGTGGGGGGCATAATTATTGTTGGTTGGTTGGGGGGCAGATACTTATTTTACTCCATTTATAACGTTTGTATTGTGTGATTTTTCTGTATTTTTGGTTGATTTTCTGTCTCTATCATATAAAATACACCTGTAATAAAAATTATAGAACCTTCATTTCTAAGTAAGTGGGCAAAACTTACACCATCTGCAGGGGAGACGATCGTTTACTGTAAGACTTTGCCCCATTATCAGTAATGAGGCTGTCTATAGAAGGTTGGGGCACATGGCAGGAGACCTGGGAGGGAACTAGATTTATGTATGCGGAGCGTATTATCGCAGAGCTGCCAATCAGATGTTGGGTTTTTGTAGTTGTCGGGGAAATATGAATTTATATCATCTGACATTACAATGCGTGCTGCTTATAATTTGTGGCTGATAAATCGCGAATCATAACCATAAATGAATAAAATGATAGTAATAGAATAGGTGGATGAGGACGGGGGATGGAAGCATTTCTCAGGATCGGGGCAGGAATGTTCCTATTCACCCAAAATATTTGTCTGGAAGGACGCCATTGATTCTCTGTGTCCTGGAATTGTATATTCTGTACTTATTGTCTTCTCTTTATTTATCTCAGGGACACTCTGGGGAAATGTCACTTCCTAAGAGTGGAGATCACCCTGCAGGGGGCGACGTACCGCATATCCTTCAGTAACACAGATGAGATGCCGCCTCCTTTCCGGGTGGATAACTTCTCAAAGGTGAGCTGAGGACTACAAAGTGTCTCTAATACCTTCTGATAGAAGGACCTCGTCTCTAGAACATTGATGTGTATTGTGTGTGTCCAGGTCCCCGTGGTCTTCATGCAGCATGGAGTAGCGGAACCTCGGCTGAGGACGGAGGTGAAGGCGGCCACCTCTCTGGACTATGCATGGGATGAGCCCACCCTGCCCTCCTACATCACCCTGACTGTGAAAGGAGCCGGATCTTCAGAGATCGTCTGCAACATGAACGACTTCCAGGACAGCAAACAGCTTTACTATGAGAACTTCATCTACATAGCGGCCACCTATACCTTCTCCGGGTACAATCCTTTATATATCATCTATATATCTCCCACCTATACCTTCTTCGGGTACAATCCTTTATATATCATCTATATATCTCCCACCTATACCTTCTCCCGGTACAATCCTTTATATATCATCTATATATCTCCCACCTATACCTTCTCCGGGTACAATCCTTTATATATCATCTCTATATATCTCCCACCTATACCTTCTCCGGGTACAATCCTTTATATATCATCTATATATCTCCCACCTATACCTTCTCTGGGTACAATCCTTTATATATCATCTATATATCTCCCACCTATACCTTCTCCGGGTACAATCCTTTATATATCATCTATATATCTCCCACCTATACCTTCTCCGGGTACAATCCTTTATATATCATCTATATATCTCCCACCTATACCTTCTCCATGTACAATCATTTATACATCATCTATATATCTCCCACCTATACCTTCTCCGGGTATAATCGTTTATATATCATCTATATATCTCCCACCTATACCTTCTCCGGGTACAATCCTTTATATATCATCTATATATCTCCCACCTATACCTTCTCTGGGTACAATCCTTTATATATCATCTATATATCTCCCACCTATACCTTCTCCGGGTACAATCCTTTATATATCATCTATATATCTCCCACCTATACCTTCTCCGGGTACAATCCTTTATATATCATCTATATATCTCCCACCTATACCTTCTCTGGGTACAATCCTTTATATATCATCTATATATCTCCCACCTATACCTTCTCCGGGTACAATCCTTTATATATCATCTATATATCTCCCACCTATACCTTCTCCGGGTACAATCCTTTATATATCATCTACATATCACCCACCTATACCTTCTCCGGGTATAATCCTTTATATATCATCTATATATCTCCCACCTATACCTTCTCCGGGTACAATCATTTATATATCATCTATATATCTCCCACCTATACCTTCTCCGGGTACAATCCATTTATATATCATCTATATATCTCCCACCTATACCTTCTCCATGTACAATCATTTATATATCATCTATATATCTCCCACCTATACCTTCTCCGGGTATAATCCTTTATATATCATCTATATATCTCCCACCTATACCTTCTCCGGGTACAATCCTTTATATATCATCTATATATCTCCCACCTATACCTTCTCCGGGTACAATCCTTTATATATCATCTACATATCACCCACCTATACCTTCTCCGGGTACAATCCATTTATATATCATCTATATATCTCCCACCTATACCTTCTCCATGTACAATCATTTATATATCATCTATATATCTCCCACCTATACCTTCTCCGGGTATAATCCTTTATCATCTATATATCTCCCACCTATACCTTCTCCGGGTACAATCCTTTATATATCATCTATATATCTCCCACCTATACCTTCTCCGGGTACAATCCTTTATATATCATCTATATATCTCCCACCTATACCTTCTCCGGGTACAATCCATTTATATATCATCTATATATCTCCCACCTATACCTTCTCCGGGTACAATCATTTATACATCATCTATATATCTCCCACCTATACCTTCTCCGGGTACAATCCTTTATATATCATCTATATATCTCCCACCTATACCTTCTCCATGTACAATCATTTATATATCATCTATATATCACCCACCTATACCTTCTCCGGGTACAATCCATTATATATCATCTATATATCTCCCACCTATACCTTCTCCATGTACAATCATTTATATATCATCTATATATCTCCCACCTATACCTTCTCCGGGTACAATCCATTTATATATCATCTATATATCTCCCACCTATACCTTCTCCGGGTACAATCCTTTATATATCATCTACATATCTCCCACCTATACCTTCTCCATGTACAATCATTTATACATCATCTATATATCTCCCACCTATACCTTCTCCGGGTACAATCCTTTATATATCATCTACATATCTCCCACCTATACCTTCTCCATGTACAATCCTTTATATATCATCTACATATCACCCACCTATACCTTCTCCGGGTACAATCCTTTATATATCATCTATATATCTCCCACCTATACCTTCTCCATGTACAATCATTTATTTATCATCTATATATCTCCCACCTATACCTTCTCCGGGTACAATCCTTTATATATCATCTATATATCTCCCACCTATACCTTCTCCATGTACAATCATTTATACATCATCTATATATCTCCCACCTATACCTTCTCCGGGTATAATCGTTTATATATCATCTATATATCTCCCACCTATACCTTCTCCGGGTACAATCCTTTATACATCATCTATATATCTCCCACCTATACCTTCTCCGGGTACAATCCTTTATATATCATCTACATATCACCCACCTATACCTTCTCCATGTACAATCATTTATATATCATCTATATATCTCCCACCTATACCTTCTCCGGGTATAATCCTTTATATATCATCTATATATCTCTCACCTATACCTTCTCCGGGTACAATCCTTTATATATCATCTACATATCACCCACCTATACCTTCTCCGGGTACAATCCTTTATATATCATCTATATATCTCCCACCTATACCTTCTCCGGGTACAATCCTTTATATATCATCTATATATCTCCCACCTATACCTTCTCCATGTACAATCATTTATATATCATCTATATATCTCCCACCTATACCTTCTCCATGTACAATCATTTATATATCATCTATATATCTCCCACCTATACCTTCTCCGGGTACAATCCTTTATATATCATCTATATATCTCCCACCTATACCTTCTCCATGTACAATCCTTTATATATCATCTATATATCTCCCACCTATACCTTCTCCGGGTACAATCCTTTATATATCATCTATATATCTCCCACCTATACCTTCTCCGGGTACAATCCTTTATATATCATCTACATATCACCCACCCATGGGTGATGGGTGATGTCGGGAGATGGGTGACTGGTGACGGGTGATGTTGGGTGATGTTGGGTGATGTCGGGTGATGGGTGATGGGTGATGTCGGGTGACGTTGGGTGATGTCGGGTGATGGGTGATGTTGGGTGTTGGGTGATGTCGGGTGATGGGTGATGTCGGGTGATGGGTGATGTCGGGTGAGGTCTGGTGACGGGTGACGTCGGGTGATGGGTGGGGTCTGGTGACGGGTGATGGGTGATGTCTGGTGAGGTCTGGTGAGGTCTGGTGATGGGTGGGGTCTGGTGACGGGTGATGTCTGGTGACGGGTGATGTCTGGTGACGGGTGATGTCTGGTGACGGGTGATGTCGGGTGATGGGTGATGTCGGGTGAGGTCTGGTGACGGGTGATGGGTGATGTCGGGTGAGGTCTGGTGATGGGTGATGTCGGGTGATGGGTGATGTCGGGTGATGGGTGATGTCGGGTGAGGTCTGGTGACGGGTGAGGTCTGGTGATGGGTGATGGGTGATGTCGGGAGATGGGTGACTGGTGACGGGTGATGTCGGGTGATGGGTGATGGGTGATGGGTGACGTTGGGTGATGTCGGGTGATGTCGGGTGACGTTGGGTGATGTCGGGTGATGTCGGGTGATGGGTGATGTCGGGTGATGGGTGATGTCGGGTGATGGGTGATGTCTGGTGAGGTCTGGTGACGGGTGATGTCGGGTGAGGTCTGGTGATGTCGGGTGATGGGTGATGTCGGGTGAGGTCTGGTGAGGTCTGGTGTCGGGTGAGGTCTGGTGATGGGTGATGTCGGGTGATGGGTGGGGTCTGGTGACGGGGGATGTCGGGTGATGGGTGATGGGTGACGTTGGGTGATGTCGGGTGATGGGTGATGTCGGGTGATGGGTGATGTCGGGTGAGGTCTGGTGACGGGTGATGTCGGGTGAGGTCTGGTGATGGGTGATGTCGGGTGATGGGTGGGGTCTGGTGACGGGGGATGTCGGGTGATGGGTGATGGGTGATGTCGGGTGACGTTGGGTGATGTCGGGTGATGGGTGATGTCGGGTGATGGGTGAGGTCGGGTGATGGGTGAGGTCGGGTGATGGGTGATGTCGGGTGAGGTCTGGTGATGGGTGACGTCGGGTGACGGGTGGGGTCTGGTGACGGGGGATGTCGGGTGATGGGTGACGTCGGGTGATGGGTGGGGTCTGGTGACGGGGGATGTCGGGTGATGGGTGATGGGTGATGTCGGGTGACGTTGGGTGATGTCGGGTGATGGGTGATGTCGGGTGATGGGTGAGGTCGGGTGATGGGTGATGTCGGGTGATGGGTGATGTCGGGTGAGGTCTGGTGACGGGTGACGTCGGGTGACGGGTGGGGTCTGGTGACGGGGGATGTCGGGTGATGGGTGATGTCGGGTGATGGGTGATGGGTGATGTCGGGTGAGGTCTGGTGATGGGTGATGGGTGATGTCGGGTGATGGGTGGGGTCTGGTGACGGGGGATGTCGGGTGATGGGTGATGTCGGGTGACGTTGGGTGATGTCGGGTGATGGTGATGTCGGGTGAGGTCTGGTGACGGGTGATGGGTGAGGTCTGGTGATGGGTGAGGTCTGGTGACGGGTGATGGGTGATGTCGGGTGATGGTGATGTCGGGTGAGGTCTGGTGATGGGTGACGTCGGGTGATGGGTGGGGTCTGGTGACGGGGGATGTCGGGTGATGGGTGATGTCGGGTGAGGTCTGGTGACGGGTGATGTCGGGTGAGGTCTGGTGATGGGTGATGTCGGGTGATGGGTGGGGTCTGGTGACGGGGGATGTCGGGTGATGGGTGATGGGTGATGTCGGGTGACGATGGGTGATGTCGGGTGATGGGTGAGGTCGGGTGATGGGTGATGTCGGGTGAGGTCTGGTGATGGGTGATGGGTGATGTCGGGTGATGGGTGGGGTCTGGTGACGGGGGATGTCGGGTGATGGGTGATGTCGGGTGATGGGTGATGTCGGGTGAGGTCTGGTGACGGGTGACGTCGGGTGATGGGTGGGGTCTGGTGACGGGGGATGTCGGGTGATGGGTGATGTCGGGTGATGGGTGATGTCGGGTGAGGTCTGGTGACGGGTGACGTCGGGTGATGGGTGGGGTCTGGTGACGGGGGATGTCGGGTGATGGGTGATGTCGGGTGATGGGTGATGTCGGGTGAGGTCTGGTGACGGGTGACGTCGGGTGATGGGTGGGGTCTGGTGACGGGGGATGTCGGGTGATGGGTGATGGGTGATGTCGTGTGATGGGTGATGTCGGGTGAGGTTTGGTGATGGGTGATGTCGGGTGATGGGTGGGGTCTGGTGACGGGGGATGTCGGGTGATGGGTGATGTCGGGTGACGTTGGGTGATGTCGGGTGATGGGTGATGTCGGGTGAGGTCTGGTGACGGGTGATGGGTGAGGTCTGGTGATGGGTGAGGTCTGGTGACGGGTGATGGGTGATGTCGGGTGATGGGTGATGTCGGGTGATGGGTGATGTCGGGTGAGGTCTGGTGACGGGTGACGTCGGGTGATGGGTGGGGTCTGGTGACGGGGGATGTCGGGTGATGGGTGATGGGTGATGTCGGGTGATGGGTGATGGGTGATGTCGGGTGAGGTTTGGTGATGGGTGATGTCGGGTGATGGGTGGGGTCTGGTGACGGGGGATGTCGGGTGATGGGTGATGTCGGGTGACGTTGGGTGATGTCGGGTGATGGGTGATGTCGGGTGAGGTCTGGTGACGGGTGATGGGTGATGGGTGAGGTCTGGTGATGGGTGAGGTCTGGTGACGGGTGATGGGTGATGTCGGGTGATGGGTGATGTCGGGTGATGGGTGATGTCGGGTGATGGGTGATGTCGGGTGAGGTCTGGTGACGGGTGACGTCGGGTGATGGGTGGGGTCTGGTGACGGGGGATGTCGGGTGATGGGTGACGTCGGGTGATGTCGGGTGATGGATGATGTCGGGTGGGGTCTGGTGATGGGTGGGGTCTGGTGATGGGTGACGGGTGATGGGTGATGTCGGGAGATGGGTGACTGGTGACGGGTGATGTCGGGTGACGTTGGGTGATGTCGGGTGATGGGTGATGGGTGATGTCGGGTGACGTTGGGTGATGTCGGGTGATGGGTGATGTCGGGTGACGTTGGGTGATGTCGGGTGATGGGTGATGGGTGATGTCCGGTGATGTCGGGTGAGGTCTGGTGACGGGTGATGTCGGGTGAGGTCTGGTGATGGGTGATGTCGGGTGATGGGTGATGTCGGGTGAGGTCTGGTGACGGGTGACGTCGGGTGATGGGTGGGGTCTGGTGACGGGGGATGTCGGGTGATGGGTGATGTCGGGTGACGTTGGGTGATGTCGGGTGATGTCGGGTGATGGGTGATGTCGGGTGACGTTGGGTGATGTCGGGTGATGTCGGGTGATGGGTGATGTCGGGTGATGGGTGATGTCGGGTGAGGTCTGGTGACGGGTGATGTCGGGTGAGGTCTGGTGATGGGTGATGGGTGATGTCGGGTGATGGGTGGGGTCTGGTGATGGGGGATGTCGGGTGATGGGTGATGGGTGATGTCGGGTGACGTTGGGTGATGTCGGGTGATGGGTGAGGTCTGGTGATGGGTGATGGGTGATGTCGGGTGATGGGTGGGGTCTGGTGATGGGTGATGTCGGGTGATGGGTGATGGGTGATGTCGGGTGAGGTCTGGTGACGGGTGACGTCGGGTGATGGGTGGGGTCTGGTGACGGGGGATGTCGGGTGATGGGTGATGTCCGGTGAGGTCTGGTGACGGGTGACGTCGGGTGATGGGTGGGGTCTGGTGACGGGGGATGTCGGGTGATGTCGGGTGATGGGTGATGTCGGGTGATGGGTGATGTCGGGTGAGGTCTGGTGATGGGTGATGTCGGGTGATGGGTGGGGTCTGGTGACGGGGGATGTCGGGTGATGGGTGATGTCGGGTGACGTTGGGTGATGTCGGGTGATGGGTGATGTCGGGTGAGGTCTGGTGACGGGTGATGTCGGGTGAGGTCTGGTGACGGGTGATGTCGGGTGAGGTCTGGTGATGGGTGATGGGTGATGGGTGAGGTCTGGCGACGGGTGATGGGTGATGTCGGGTGATGGGTGAGGTCTGGTGACGGGTGACGTCGGGTGATGGGTTGGGTCTGGTGACGGGGGATGTCGGGTGATGGGTGATGGGTGATGTCGGGTGATGGGTGATGGGTGATGTCGGGTGATGGGTGGGGTCTGGTGACGGGGGATGTCGGGTGATGGGTGATGTCGGGTGACGTTGGGTGATGTCGGGTGATGGGTGATGTCGGGTGAGGTCTGGTGACGGGTGATGTCGGGTGAGGTCTGGTGATGGGTGATGGGTGAGGTCTGGTGACGGGTGATGGGTGATGGGTGATGTCGGGTGATGGGTGATGTCGGGTGATGGGTGGGGTCTGGTGACGGGGGATGTCGGGTGATGGGTGATGTCGGGTGACGTTGGGTGATGTCGGGTGATGGGTGATGTCGGGTGAGGTCTGGTGATGGGTGATGGGTGAGGTCTGGTGATGGGTGATGGATGAGGTCTGGTGACGGGTGATGGGTGATGTCGGGTGAGGTCTGGTGACGGGTGACGTCGGGTGATGGGTGGGGTCTGGTGACGGGGGATGTCGGGTGATGGGTGACGTCGGGTGATGTCGGGTGATGGATGATGTCGGGTGAGGTCTGGTGATGGGTGGGGTCTGGTGATGGGTGACGTCGGGTGATGGGTGACGTCTGGTGATGGGTGATGGGTGATGTCGGGTGACGTTGGGTGATGTCGGGTGATGGGTGAGGTTGGGTGACGGGTGACGTTGGGTGATGGGTGATGTCGGGTGAGGTCTGGTGACGTCGGGTGATGGGTGATGTCGGGTGACGGGTGACGTCTGGTGATGGGTGATGGGTGATGTCGGGTGACGTTGGGTGATGTCGGGTGATGGGTGATGTTAGTCTGTCCCGTGTGAGGCTCATCTATACAAAGTGTTGGAATTCCTCCAGCGATCACCTGATTGGATGGAAATCTCGCGCACTTCTTGTTCATGTCACATCCCTTGTGGTGTACAGAAACAGAAAGATTAGAATTGTGTCCCAATATTTATCTCCCACCTATACCTTCTCCATGTACAATCATTTCTAAATCTACATGTCACACACTATATTCCCAAAAGTATTGGGACGCCTCCTTTACACACACATGAACTGTAATGACCCCCCAGTCTTAGTCCGGAGGGTTCAATATTGAGTTGGCCCTTTGCAGCTATAACAGCTTCACCTCTTCTGGGAAGGCCGTCCACAAGGTTTAGGAGGGTGTCTATGGGAAGGTTTGACCATTCTTCCAGAAGAGCATTTGTGAGGTCAGGCACTGATGTTGGATGAGAAGGCCTGGCTCGCAGTCTCCGCGCTAATTCATCCCAAAGATGTTCTATTGGGTTGAGGTCAGGACTCTGTGCAGGTCAGTCAAGTTCCTTCACCCCAAACTCGTCCATGTCTTTATGGACCTTGCTTTGTGCACTGGTGGGCAGTCATGTTGGAACAGGAAGGGGTCATCCCCAAACTCCTCCCACAAAGTTGGGAGAAGGAAATTGTCCAAAATCTCTTGGTACACCGACGCCTTGAGAGGAAGTAAACTTCCTCTACTGACTCTTACCCATCAGACTTCACATTCTGCACCATGTGACTGCTCCGCCCGCGCCGTTCCTGTGCTGTGACTGGCGGCTCACCCACGCATGCGCGGGCGGAACGTCATAGTGGCTCCGGCCAGTCTTAGAGTTGGACCCCGTGGACCTGGAAGGAAGACGGGTGAAGATGGAGACGGCTGCAGTGCTGACATCACTGCGTTTTTACATAATGTGCTGGTATGGATAAATACTAGCACATTATAACTTTATCTTGAAGGGGGGAAAATGTCCAGCATTATACAACCACTTTAAGAGTTCCCTCAAAACAAGGTCCATATAGACATGGATGAGCGAGTTTGGGGTGGAGGAACTTGACTGGTCTGGACAGAGTCCTGACCTCAACCCCATAGAAGACCTTTTGGGAGTGGAGACTGCAAGCCAGGCCTTCTCATCCAACATCAGTGCCTGACAACCTGATAGAACCCCTTCTCTGGGTACAATGCTATTCTCATGTGTAGGAGGTCTTCCTGGCATTATGGGATGGATAGCAGATGATTGGATAGTCATTGAAGTCGTTATTCTTCTTATAGGAGTCAGGAGGGAAACGTTCGGCCTGTCAATCAGTCGAAGAATGTTATTTACTCGGAGCTGGTCCTGGACGTTCAGCCCAAAACCCAGCGAGTCATCCTGAAGAAGAAGGTAAAGTATTTCTGCCCCCCTCCCCCATACATCGATCGATATTCCACCATCTGTATATCGATTGTCTTCTCTGGGAGGGGGGATCGATATACCACTACAGAGCACAATCTCCTATATACTGTATATATATCAGTCGGCACTTCCTCCTAGGGGGTGCCAGCGGGCCGCCTATCCTGTGATTGGTCACAGCAGAAGCCGATCTGCCAGTGCCGGGCAATGGATGCCCGCTGCCACCCGCCGATCGTCAGAAGAACGCTCGGCCTATGTAAACAATGCAGATCTCTGTTCTGACGGGGGGAGGGGGGGGGGGGACATTCTCTAACGGAAGGGGGAGGAGCACAAGGTCTCTATCATCCACCAGCTCCGTGATGTCATCATGGAGGAGGGGAAGAGGACTCCAGTGACAACCTGTGAAGCTCTGGTGACCTCCATGCCCAAGAGGGTTAATAATGGGGGCCACACAAAATATTGACACTTTGGGGTCCATTCTGGAGATTTTCACTGAGGGGTGTCCTGACTTTTGTGACATCCTGTGTGGGGGATGTCTGGGATGGGGGAGGGGATGATGGTTGAGGTAGTCCTGTGATTGGAGGAGGTGGTTGTCACCTGTGATTGGTCGCATTGTTTCCATATGATCATGTGACTTGTATGACAGGAGCCGGGGAAGAGGTCCCAGCTGTGGAGGATGACGGGGACCGGAATGCTCTGCCATGAGGGATCTTCTCCTCCTCACAACCCCAACAAGCCGTCCAGCGGGCGCTCCCAGGACTCCGCCCTGGTGCTGGACATCGCCGGCCTGGCTGCCGTAACAGATAACCGGTATGTACATTATCCAATCACAGCCTGGGGGTGGGGACAGATAATCGGTATGTACCTTATCCAATCACAGCCTGGGGGCGGGGACAGATAATCAGTATGTACACTAACCAATCACAGCCTGGGGCGGGGACAGATAACCGGTATGTACACTATCCAATCACAGCCTGGGGGCGGGGACAGATAATCAGTATGTACATTATCCAATCACAGCCTGGGGGCGGGGACAGATAATCAGTATGTACACTAACCAATCACAGCCTGGGGCGGGGACAGATAACCGGTATGTACACTATCCAATCACAGCCTGGGGGCGGGGACAGATAACCGGTATGTACACTATCCAATCACAGCCTGGGGGGCGGGGACAGATAATCGGTATGTACATTATCCAATCACAGCCTGGGGGTGGGGACAGATAATCGGTATGTACACTATCCAATCACAGCCTGGGGGGCGGAGAGGTTAGTTGTATTGATTAAAGTTATAAACATGTTATACTTTCTCCTCTGATTTGCACAGAGCATCCTGGCCCCTCCTCTTCTTAGGTCCTCCCACCGGCACTCCTGGCCCCTCCACTTCTCAGGTTCTCCCACCGGCACTCCTGGCCCCTCCTCTTCTCAGGTCCTCCCACCGGCACTCCTGGCCCCTCCTCTTCTCAGGTCCTCCCACCGGCACTCCTGGCCCCTCCTCTTCTCAGGTCCTCCCACCGGCACTCCTGGCCCCTCCTCTTCTCAGGTCCTCCCACCGGCACTCCTGGCCCCTCCTCTTCTCAGGTCCTCCCACCGGCACTCCTGGCCCCTCCTCTTCTCAGGTCCTCCCACCGGCACTCCTGGCCCCTCCTCTTCTCAGGTCCTCCCACCGGCACTCCTGGCCCCTCCTCTTCTCAGGTCCTCCCACCGGCACTCCTGGCCCCTCCTCTTCTCAGGTCCTCCCACCGGCACTCCTGGCCCCTCCTCTTCTCAGGTCCTCCCACCGGCACTCCTGGCCCCTCCTCTTCTCAGGTCCTCCCACCGGCACTCATGGCCCATCCTCTTCTTAGGTCCTCCCACCGGCACTCCTGGCTCCTCCTCTTCTCAGGTTCTCCCACCGACACTCCTGGCCCCTCCTCTTCTCAGGTAATCCCACCGGCACTCCTGGCCCCTCCTCTTCTCAGGTCCTCCCACCGGCACTCCTGGCCCCTCCTCTTCTCAGGTCCTCCCACCGGCACTCCTGGCCCCTCCTCTTCTCAGGTCCTCCCACCGGCACTCCTGGCCCCTCCTCTTCTCAGGTCCTCCCACCGGCACTCCTGGCCCCTCCTCTTCTCAGGTCCTCCCACCGGCACTCCTGGCCCCTCCTCTTCTCAGGTCCTCCCACCGGCACTCCTGGCCCCTCCTCTTCTCAGGTCCTCCCACCGGCACTCCTGGCCCCTCCTCTTCTCAGGTCCTCCCACCGGCACTCCTGGCCCCTCCTCTTCTCAGGTCCTCCCACCGGCACTCCTGGCCCCTCCTCTTCTCAGGCCCTCCCACCGGCACTCCTGGCCCCTCCTCTTCTCAGGTCCTCCCACCGGCACTCCTGGCCCCTCCACTTCTCAGGTTCTCCCACCGGCACTCCTGGCCCCTCCTCTTCTCAGGTCCTCCCACCGGCACTCCTGGCCCCTCCTCTTCTCAGGTCCTCCCACCGGCACTCCTGGCCCCTCCTCTTCTCAGGTCCTCCCACCGGCACGCCTGGCCCCTCCTCTTCTCAGGTCCTCCCACCGGCACTCCTGGCCCCTCCTCTTCTCAGGTCCTCCCACCGGCACTCCTGGCCCCTCCTCTTCTCAGGTCCTCCCACCGGCACTCCTGGCCCCTCCTCTTCTCAGGTCCTCCCACCGACACTCCTGGCTCCTCCTCTTCTCAGGTTCTCCCACCGACACTCCTGGCCCCTCCTCTTCTCAGGTCCTCCCACCGGCACTCCTGGCCCCTCCTCTTCTCAGGTCCTCCCACCGGCACTCCTGGCCCCTCCTCTTCTCAGGTCCTCCCACCGGCACTCCTGGCCCCTCCTCTTCTCAGGTCCTCCCACCGGCACTCCTGGCCCCTCCTCTTCTCAGGTCCTCCCACCGGCACTCCTGGCCCCTCCTCTTCTCAGGTCCTCCCACCGGCACTCCTGGCCCCTCCTCTTCTCAGGCCCTCCCACCGGCACTCCTGGCCCCTCCTCTTCTCAGGCCCTCCCACCGGCACTCCTGGCCCCTCCTCTTCTCAGGCCCTCCCACCGGCACTCCTGGCCCCTCCTCTTCTCAGGTCCTCCCACCGGCACTCCTGGCCCCTCCTCTTCTCAGGTCCTCCCATCGGCACTCCTGGCCCCTCCTCTTAGGTCCTCCCACCGGCACTACTGGCCCCTCCTCTTCTCAGGTCCTCCCACCGGCACTCCTGGCCCCTTCTCTTTTCAGGTCCTCCCACCGGCACTCCTGGCCCCTCCTCTTCTCAGGTCCTCCCACCGGCACTCCTGGCCCCTCCTCTTCTCAGGTCCTCCCACCGGCACTCCTGGCCCCTCCACTTCTCAGGTCCTCCCACCGGCACTCCTGGCCCCTCCTCTTCTCAGGTCCTCCCACCGGCACTCCTGGCCCCTCCTCTTCTCAGGTCCTCCCACCGGCACTCCTGGCCCCTCCTCTTAGGTCCTCCCACCGGCACTCCTGGCCCCTCCTTCTCTCCATGTGCCTTCATAGGAAGCCGCTTCCCATGGTGACACATGTGCAGCTTTGATTCTGAGTCTATAGACACACACAGTGCGCCTTGGTCCCGCCCCCCACTTCCTCACTGTATTTGATTGCCAACAGCAGGAGCCAATGGCTGAGTCCAGTGAGGAGGGGGACAGAGATGCAGATGGGCTCAGTGCTGGATAGAGATGGGGGGAGGGTAAGTATAAGTGGGGGGAGGGGGGCTGACAATAGAAGGATTTTTACCTTAATGCAGAGAATAGAATGCAGAGAATGAATAGAATGCATTACGGTAAAAGGAAAACGTTCATCCTTTACACTATTGTTCTTATTGTAGATATGAGCCGCTGATGTTGAGGAGACCGGACCGGAGGGGGGGGGGGGGGGGGGGTGGGGGGGGGGGGGGGGGGGGGGGGGTGGGGGGGGGGGGGGGGGGGGGGGGGGGGGGGGGGGGTGGGGGGGGGGGGGGGGGGGGGGGGGGGGGGTGGGGGGGGGGGGGGGGGGGGGGGGGGGGGGGGGGGGGGGGGGGGGGGGGGGGGGGGGGGGGGGGGGGGGGGGGGGGGGGGGGGGGGGGGGGGGGGGGGGGGGGGGGGGGGGGGGGGGGGGGGGGGGGGGGGGGGGGGGGGGGGGGGGGGGGGGGGGGGGGGGGGGGGGGGGGGGGGGGGGGGGGGGGGGGGGGGGGGGGGGGGGGGGGGGGGGGGGGGGGGGGGGGGGGGGGGGGGGGGGGGGGGGGGGGGGGGGGGGGGGGGGGGGGGGGGGGGGGGGGGGGGGGGGGGGGGGGGGGGGGGGGGGGGGGGGGGGGGGGGGGGGGGGGGGGGGGGGGGGGGGGGGGGGGGGGGGGGGGGGGGGGGGGGGGGGGGGGGGGGGGGGGGGGGGGGGGGGGGGGGGGGGGGGGGGGGGGGGGGGGGGGGGGGGGGGGGGGGGGGGGGGGGGGGGGGGGGGGGGGGGGGGGGGGGGGGGGGGGGGGGGGGGGGGGGGGGGGGGGGGGGGGGGGGGGGGGGGGGGGGGGGGGGGGGGGGGGGGGGGGGGGGGGGGGGGGGGGGGGTGGGGGGGGGGGGGGGGGGGGGGGGGGGGGGGGGGGGGGGGGGGGGGGGGGGGGGGGGGGGGGGGGGGGGGGGGGGGGGGGGGGGGGGGGGGGGGGGGGGGGGGGGGGGGGGGGGGGGGGGGGGGGGGGGGGGGGGGGGGGGGGGGGGGGGGGGGGGGGGGGGGGGGGGGGGGGGGGGGGGGGGGGGGGGGGGGGGGGGGGGGGGGGGGGGGGGGGGGGGGGGGGGGGGGGGGGGGGGGGGGGGGGGGGGGGGGGGGGGGGGGGGGGGGGGGGGGGGGGGGGGGGGGGGGGGGGGGGGGGGGGGGGGGGGGGGGGGGGGGGGGGGGGGGGGGGGGGGGGGGGGGGGGGGGGGGGGGGGGGGGGGGGGGGGGGGGGGGGGGGGGGGGGGGGGGGGGGGGGGGGGGGGGGGGGGGGGGGGGGGGGGGGGGGGGGGGGGGGGGGGGGGGGGGGGGGGGGGGGGGGGGGGGGGGGGGGGGGGGGGGGGGGGGGGGGGGGGGGGGGGGGGGGGGGGGGGGGGGGGGGGGGGGGGGGGGGGGGGGGGGGGGGGGGGGGGGGGGGGGGGGGGGGGGGGGGGGGGGGGGGGGGGGGGGGGGGGGGGGGGGGGGGGGGGGGGGGGGGGGGGGGGGGGGGGGGGGGGGGGGGGGGGGGGGGGGGGGGGGGGGGGGGGGGGGGGGGGGGGGGGGGGGGGGGGGGGGGGGGGGGGGGGGGGGGGGGGGGGGGGGGGGGGGGGGGGGGGGGGGGGGGGGGGGGGGGGGGGGGGGGGGGGGGGGGGGGGGGGGGGGGGGGGGGGGGGGGGGGGGGGGGGGGGGGGGGGGGGGGGGGGGGGGGGGGGGGGGGGGGGGGGGGGGGGGGGGGGGGGGGGGGGGGGGGGGGGGGGGGGGGGGGGGGGGGGGGGGGGGGGGGGGGGGGGGGGGGGGGGGGGGGGGGGGGGGGGGGGGGGGGGGGGGGGGGGGGGGGGGGGGGGGGGGGGGGGGGGGGGGGGGGGGGGGGGGGGGGGGGGGGGGGGGGGGGGGGGGGGGGGGGGGGGGGGGGGGGGGGGGGGGGGGGGGGGGGGGGGGGGGGGGGGGGGGGGGGGGGGGGGGGGGGGGGGGGGGGGGGGGGGGGGGGGGGGGGGGGGGGGGGGGGGGGGGGGGGGGGGGGGGGGGGGGGGGGGGGGGGGGGGGGGGGGGGGGGGGGGGGGGGGGGGGGGGGGGGGGGGGGGGGGGGGGGGGGGGGGGGGGGTGGGGGGGGGGGGGGGGGGGGGGGGGGGGGGGGGGGGGGGGGGGGGGGGGGGGGGGGGGGGGGGGGGGGGGGGGGGGGGGGGGGGGGGGGGGGGGGGGGGGGGGGGGGGGGGGGGGGGGGGGGGGGGGGGGGGGGGGGGGGGGGGGGGGGGGGGGGGGGGGGGGGGGGGGGGGGGGGGGGGGGGGGGGGGGGGGGGGGGGGGGGGGGGGGGGGGGGGGGGGGGGGGGGGGGGGGGGGGGGGGGGGGGGGGGGGGGGGGGGGGGGGGGGGGGGGGGGGGGGGGGGGGGGGGGGGGGGGGGGGGGGGGGGGGGGGGGGGGGGGGGGGGGGGGGGGGGGGGGGGGGGGGGGGGGGGGGGGGGGGGGGGGGGGGGGGGGGGGGGGGGGGGGGGGGGGGGGGGGGGGGGGGGGGGGGGGGGGGGGGGGGGGGGGGGGGGGGGGGGGGGGGGGGGGGGGGGGGGGGGGGGGGGGGGGGGGGGGGGGGGGGGGGGGGGGGGGGGGGGGGGGGGGGGGGGGGGGGGGGGGGGGGGGGGGGGGGGGGGGGGGGGGGGGGGGGGGGGGGGGGGGGGGGGGGGGGGGGGGGGGGGGGGGGGGGGGGGGGGGGGGGGGGGGGGGGTGGGGGTGGGGGGGGGGGGGGGGGGGGGGGGGGGGGGGGGGGGGGGGGGGGGGGGGGGGGGGGGGGGGGGGGGGGGGGGGGGGGGGGGGGGGGGGGGGGGGGGGGGGGGGGGGGGGGGGGGGGGGGGGGGGGGGGGGGGGGGGGGGGGGGGGGGGGGGGGGGGGGGGGGGGGGGGGGGGGGGGTTCTGTATCTTCCTGTGAGTTTCAGGCTCGGAATGGGGTGTCGGGATTGTATGACGGGGCGGAGGTGGTTCTCGGTCCTGACGCCTCTCTAGAGTTGGTGGTCCCGGCCCCCAGAGAGCAGCAATTTATAAACCAGAAGATGAGGCCGGGATCCGGAGTTCTGTCCGTCAGAGTCATTCCAGACGGGCCCACAAGGGTCCTACAGGTGAGATGTGAGGGAGCAATGATTGGACGGAAGGGGACCAATGGGCTGAATATTAGGGGGGAGGGGGGGGTCATAATTGTGGTCGGTGTGGCGCTGCCAATAACTAGAATACTACAATGGGGGCAATACAGTGATCTATAGTACACACCCCTCTCTATATTATGAGCACATGGACAAGAGGGAGGTGTACTGTAGATCACTGGACTCTTCATGCACAGAATGCACTTTAATCGACGATTGAATTTTCTCTGCAGATCACAGACTTCAGTCAGCGCAGAAACAATCGTCTTTCCAGTGAAATGGATGAAGTGACTCAGCTGGAGATGAGGAGACTGAAGAGTCCGGATGAAGACCAGGAGTTGGAGGTCCTCCTTCTGACCAGATATTAATGCTGAGAACTGGGGGATCTGAGCGGAGGTGACGCTGCTTCTTTCTTTGTATTTTCAGGTTACGGTGAAATTACAGGAAGGAATCGGCATTTCATTCATCAATAAAATCCCCGAAGAGTTGGTGTTTGTCAGTCTCATGGACATCGATGTCCATTACACACAACTGACTGCCAACCAGGTGCTGGAGCTCAACATCCAAAACCTTCAGGTACCGCGTCCATTCCGCGTCCATTCCGTGTCCATCCCGTGTCCATCCCGTGTCCATCCCGTGTCCATGCCGTGTCCATGCCGTGTCCATCCCCGTGTCCATCCCTGTGTCCAGGCCGTGTCCATCCCTGTGTCCAGGCCGTGTCCATCCCTGTGTCCAGGCCGTGTCCATCCCTGTGTCCAGGCCGTGTCCATCCCCGTGTCCATGCAGTGTCCATCCCTGTGTCCATGCCGTGTCCATTCCGTGTCCATGCCAGACAGAACATATCCCGTGTCCATCCCGTGTCCATCCCCGTGTCCATCCCGTGTCCATCCCCGTGTCTATGCAGTGTCCATCCCCGTGTCTATGCAGTGTCCATCCCCGTGTCTATGCAGTGTCCATTCCGTGTCCATGCCAGACAGAACATATCCCGTGTCCATGCAGTGTCCATCCCCGTGTCCATCCCGTGTCCATCCCCGTGTCCATCCCCGTGTCCATCCCGTGTCCATCCCCGTGTCTATGCAGTGTCCATCCCCGTGTCCATGCCGTGTCCATGCCGTGTCCATTCCGTGTCCATGCCAGACAGAACATATCCCGTGTCCATGCCGTGTCCATACATCTCCATTCTATTCCTGCTCTGTCCTACTCTTCACCACTTCCCAAGACACAGCCAGATATTCCCTCCTGGGACTTCCCTCTCACAATTATTTTTATATTTTTCTGGGGTTTCCTTGCTGCAACCTCCAGGGAGGACCCCTCCAAGGTGACCCCTTTGGGAGGACCCCTCCAGGGTGACCCACCAATTCGTATTCGTATTTAGGACGGGCAGATATTCAGACTTCAGTCAGTCAATCGATGATTGGTGGTGAATATACGAGGAGTCTCCTCTAAAGTCTTCACCTTGTGAGTACACGGCGCTCCCCACCACTCTTCATTCCTGGAAGTCTTCGGGTGGGACGGCGTTCACAGCCTGCGTATCGGTTTATTGGACGTTCTCCGCACAACCAAAATGTGTCCGTTCTCATCGTCCAATCCCGACTCACCATTTCATGAACAATGGGTGTGGTAATTCCCGATTTCCCCTCCAATCATTCTGATTGTGAGCCGTCTGTCACAAACAGAACAGAATGTGGGCCAAACCACCCGACCCCCAATGACAGATGGAAGGGAGTGTAAAATCTTGTTTTTTTTTTTTTTTTAGATAAAAATAATAAACGTGTCCTACTTTCCCGACTCTGTAATGGTTGGGCACAGAGCAGCCCCGATCCTCCTCTTCTCGGGTCCCCCGCCGGAGCTCCTGGCTCCTCCCTCCTGTTGAGTGCCCCCCCCCCCATCAATCAGCTTGCTATGGGGGCACCCAAGCCAGGCCATTCCGCCACACATCCGCATGCGGCCCCACCCCTTTCTCTTCTCATTGGCTGACTTACTTTTGAACCACACTGGTGAGGAGGAGAGTCCCGGGCAGCCGAGACAATTCTACAACATTGCTGGATCGAGAATGTTTTACATGTATAATGGATGCGGCATTTACAGGCATGAGAGGTGAGCGCCATCGGGGAGTGCCAGTCACATTGGAACAGTAATATATAGCATGCTCCTCCCATTTCTCTCCTCAAATCCCCTCCCCTTACCCTCCTTTCTCCCCTCCCCCCCTTACCCTCCTTTCTCCCCTCCCCCCCTTACCCTCCTTTCTCCCCTCCCCCCCCCCCCTTACCCTCCTTTCTCCCCTCCCCCCCTTACCCTCCTTTCTCCCCTCCCCCCCTTACCCTCCTTTCTCCCCTCCCCCCCTTACCCTCCTTTCTCCCCTCCCCTTACCCTCCTTTCTCCCCCCCCTCCCCCTTAGTGCGGAGACGCCTAGTGGAGGGGCGGAGTGCGTAGACGCCTAGTGGAGGGGCGGAGTGCGTAGACGCCTAGTGGAGGGGCGGAGTGCGTAGACGCCTAGTGGAGGGGCGGAGTGCGTAGACGCCTAGTGGAGGGGCGGAGTGCGTAGACGCCTAGTGGAGGGGCGGAGTGCGTAGACGCCTAGTGGAGGGGCGGAGTGCGTAGACGCCTAGTGGAGGGGCGGAGTGCGGAGACGCCTAGTGGAGGGGCGGAGTGCGGAGACGCCTAGTGGAGGGGCGGAGTGCGGAGACGCGTAGTGGAGGGGCGGAGTGCGGTGACGCGTAGTGGAGGGGCGGAGTGCGGAGACGCCTAGTGGAGGGGCGGAGTGCGGAGACGCCAAGTGGAGGGGCGGAGGGCGGAGACGCCTAGTGGAGGGGCGGAGGGCGGAGACGCCTAGTGGAGGGGCGGAGGGCGGAGACGCCTAGTGGAGGGGCGGAGTGCGGAGACGCCAAGTGGAGGGGCGGAGTGCGGAGACGCCTAGTGGAGGGGCGGAGTGCGGAGACGCCTAGTGGAGGGGCGGAGTGCGGAGACGCCTAGTGGAGGGGCGGAGGGCGGAGACGCCTAGTGGAGGGGCGGAGGGCGGAGACGCCTAGTGGAGGGGCGGAGTGCGGAGACGCCTAGTGGAGGGGCGGAGTGCGGAGACGCTGCGGAGACGCCTAGTGGAGGGGCGGAGTGCGGAGACGCCTAGTGGAGGGGCGGAGTGCGGAGACGCTGCGGAGACGCCTAGTGGAGGTGCGGAGACGCCTAGTGGAGGGGCGGAGGGCGGAGACGCCTAGTGGAGGGGCGGAGGGCGGAGACGCCTAGTGGAGGGGCGGAGGGCGGAGACGCCTAGTGGAGGGGCGGAGGGCGGAGACGCCTAGTGGAGGGGCGGAGGGCGGAGACGCCTAGTGGAGGGGCGGAGGGCGGAGACGCCTAGTGGAGGGGCGGAGGGCGGAGACGCCTAGTGGAGGGGCGGAGTGCGGAGACGCCTAGTGGAGGTGCGGAGACGCCTAGTGGAGGGGCGGAGTGCGGAGACGCCTAGTGGAGGGGCGGAGTGCGGAGACGCCTAGTGGAGGGGCGGAGTGCGGAGACGCCTAGTGGAGGTGCGGAGACGCGTAGTGGAGGGGCGGAGTGCGGAGACGCCTAGTGGAGGGGCGGAGTGCGGAGACGCCTAGTGGAGGGGCGGAGTGCGGAGACGCCTAGTGGAGGGGCGGAGTGCGGAGACGCCTAGTGGAGGGGCGGAGTGCGGAGACGCCTAGTGGAGGGGCGGAGATGCGTAGTGGAGGGGCGGAGTGCGGAGACGCCTAGTGGAGGTGCGGAGACGCGTAGTGGAGGGGCGGAGTGCGGAGACGCCTAGTGGAGGGGCGGAGTGCGGAGACGCCTAGTGGAGGGGCGGAGTGCGGAGACGCCAAGTGGAGGGGCGGAGTGCGGAGACGCCAAGTGGAGGGGCGGAGTGCGGAGACGCCTAGTGGAGGGGCGGAGACGCGTAGTGGAGGGGCGGAGTGCGGAGACGCCTAGTGGAGGGGCGGAGTGCGGTGACGCGTAGTGGAGGGGCGGAGTGCGGAGACGCCAAGTGGAGGGGCGGAGTGCGGAGACGCCAAGTGGAGGGGCGGAGTGCGGAGACGCCTAGTGGAGGGGCGGAGTGCGGAGACGCCTAGTGGAGGGGCGGAGTGCGGAGACGCCTAGTGGAGGGGCGGAGTGCGGAGACGCCTAGTGGAGGGGCGGAGTGCGGAGACGCCTAGTGGAGGGGCGGAGTGCGGAGACGCCTAGTGGAGGGGCGGAGTGCGGAGACGCCTAGTGGAGGTGCGGAGACGCCTAGTGGAGGTGCGGAGACGCCTAGTGGAGGTGCGGAGACGCCTAGTGGAGGGGCGGAGTGCGGAGACGCCTAGTGGAGGGGCGGAGTGCGGAGACGCCTAGTGGAGGTGCGGAGTGCGGAGACGCCTAGTGGAGGGGCGGAGTGCGGAGACGCCTAGTGGAGGGGCGGAGTGCGGAGACGCCTAGTGGAGGGGCGGAGACGCCTAGTGGAGGGGCGGAGTGCGGAGACGCGTAGTGGAGGGGCGGAGTGCGGAGACGCCTAGTGGAGGGGCGGAGTGCGTAGACGCGTAGTGGAGGGGCGGAGACGCCAAGTGGAGGGGCGGAGTGCGGAGACGCCAAGTGGAGGGGCGGAGTGCGGAGACGCCAAGTGGAGGGGCGGAGTGCGGAGACGCCAAGTGGAGGGGCGGAGTGCGGAGACGCCTAGTGGAGGGGCGGAGTGCGGAGACGCCTAGTGGAGGGGCGGAGTGCGGAGACGCCTAGTGGAGGGGCGGAGTGCGGAGACGCCTAGTGGAGGGGCGGAGTGCGGAGACGCCTAGTGGAGGGGCGGAGTGGTTACCATCTTGTAGTGTGGATAACGTCCAATGAGCCGATACACAGGCCCTGAACCCCTCCCCACCTGAAGACTTCCAGGGAAACGATGGGGGGGGGGGGGGGCGTCTACTCACAGGGTGCCGACTCTGGAGGAGACGATCTTCACTTGTAAAATTTTATAGTAAAATAATTTTTTTAATATAATTCTCATTTACTTTTTGGATACACCACATGTGTGTATATATACTGTGTGTGTGTATATATATATATATATACTGTCTATAGTATATTCTTCCTATGAATTCATTCCATGCATTTCTTTCTCTGATTTAGGTTGATAACCAGCTGATTGGCAGCACTCAGCCCGCCATGCTCTATGCCACCCCGAGGACCATGGACAGTGAGGAGATGGACTCTGGTCCGGCCATACAGATCAACGCCATGAAGGTTCCCAGCAAGAACGCCCTGACTGACCTGTACAAGGTAATATGGCGGGACGGTATTCCTCCTCGTGCACTTGGCGAGCTCCGCGTGTTACAAATGATCAGAATGTCCGCATTATTTCCCTGAAGGGTTGGAATTAGAGGAATATAAATCGGGCCGCTCCGTGTATTCTCTCTACATCTTCAGATATAGGTGTACGCCTCTATACCGGCCCGGGGCGGTGTACGCCTCTATACCGGCCCGGGGCGGTGTACGCCTCTATACCGGCCCGGGGCGGTGTACGCCTCTATACCGGCCCGGGGCGGTGTACGCCTCTATACCGGCCCGGGGCGGTGTACGCCTCTATACCGGCGGCCCGGGGCGGTGTTCACCAAATCTTGGTTGGCCTGGGGCACATTTGGCTTGTTAGTCTCTCACAATGGCGTCCTGTTTGGGCCCTGCCCCCTCACTCCTTATTTTGTCCATTCCCCTCTGTTGGCTGATGCTCCGCCCTATTAGAGTGGCATCACCCAATCAGGACCGACGTAATAATGTAGCGGCGTGCTGTAATAATGTAGCGGCGTGCTGTAATAATGTAGCGGCGTGCTGTAATAATGTAGCGGCGTGCTGTAATAATGTAGCGGCGTGCTGTAATAATGTAGCGGCGTGCTGTAATAATGTAGCGGCGTGCTGTAATAATGTAGCGGCGTGATGTAATAATGTAGCCACGTGGCGTAATAATGTAGCGGCGTGCTGTAATAATGTAGCGGCGCGGTGTAAGAATGTAGCGGCGCGGTACATCAGAGGTCGGAATGTAACGAATGTTGTTGTGTTTCCAGCACCTCCTGATTACGGCACAGAAGTTCACCGTTCAGATCGAGGAGAAGCTCCTCCTGAAGCTCTTCAGCTATTTCGGCCTCGGCCGGTTGGAAGCAGGTAAGACGCAAAGACGCAACGCGTTTTGTTGTGATTGGGAAGAAATTTGTATGTTATGAATCTATGATGGCCACTGTCAGGCAGATGTCGGATTCCAGCTGTTGTCTCCTGACCCCTCCCACCCTTCCTCCAGCAAGGACTAGGCTCCGCCCTCCTGTCTGATAAGACTTCTTACCTGAACATGTCCTGTAGGTAAATCTTCTATATATCGGGGGCAGGGGGGAGACTGGATGGTTATACAGCCACCTACAGGAGGACTGCAGGCTGGCCCAGGATAACCCCGCCCACTCCCAGCATGCCTCTGGTGTCCCCGAAGGGACAATGTCTCCCTGCTGTGTAGAAGAATATTCTTTGGCCTTTGTTTTCCTTCATCACTGCTGGAGATTTCCTCTTTGATCGTTAGCTCTCCGGACCAATCGTCATCAGCCCCCCCCCCCTCCCCCCCCAGACATTGCAGGGATAGCCTGGAAGTGACCTCTCAGGACGGGGTTCTGGATGGGGCGCTCTCAGCACCCAGCTCTGGTAATAAGTCCACGGCGAAGCGCGTTGGAGGGTCCGGAGTCATCGGCATTGCGTCAGCGCTTGTCCCGTCTCTGGAGACTCGCTGCGGCCAGATTCACACTTGTGGTTGGGAAGGTGATAAATACATGTGGTTGAGTCACATTTTTACCACCCCTCCCCCCCCCCCCAACTATTTCCTGCCATACAATATGAAGGAAGCATCTCCCTGCTGCTCCGCTTGGCAAAGAGGCATTTATAGCCCCCCAAAAAACTGATCCGATCGATATCAATCGATGTTCTTCCCATTAAACCTGCTCTGTGCTTCTGTCTGTCAGGATGGCATTCATCCACCAGAGGGCGCTCCATGTCCTTCATTACTGATCTATATACAGGGAGGTGAAGAGTTCTGGTAATATTCGGTGACATTGCGATCGGCGGGATGACGACACGATTCACCATTCAAATTGAGTTTTTTTTTTTTCAGATGGACACCGCGCCGGTCCTGAGGAGTTTTTACCTCACCTAAAAATTCCTGTCAGCGCCGGTCCTGGTGAAAGAAAAAAAAAAATCTAAAAAAATCGATTTGACCTCTCAACTCAATTCAAGATTTAAATCAATTTCCCCCCCCCCGGCCCCCTCGTGGTGACCGACTTACCTGAGCCCTGCTCCCTCCCCTCCCCCCCGGCCCTCGTGGTGACCGGCGTTCATTATGGCAGCAAATTTCGATTCAGTTTTAGTCAAGAAAATGACCACTAATGGTGACGTCTCCTGGAAGGTGACAAGTTGGGTGTCCTGGACATTTCCTTCACCTGGATGATGATGGTGGGGGCGTGTCGGATACTTTTATACTTACCTGAGCCCCGCAAGCCTCCCCCACCCCCCAGCGCCCCTTATACTTACCTGAGCCCCGCAAGCCTCCCCCACCCCCCAGCGCCCCTTATACTTACCTGAGCCCCGCTCCCTCCCCTCCACCCAGCCCCCCTTATACTTACCTGAGCCCCGCTCCCTCCCCCCAGCCCCCCTTATACTTACCTGAGCCCTGCTCCCTCCCCCCCAGCCCCCCTTATACTTACCTGAGCCCCGCTCCCTCCCCCCCCAGCCCCCCTTATACTTACCTGAGCCCCGCTCCCTCCCCCCCAGCCCCCCTTATACTTACCTGAGCCCCGCTCCCTCCCCCCCCCCCCCCCCCAGCCCCCTTATACTTACCTGAGCCCCGCTCCCTCCCCTCCACCCAGCCCCCCTTATACTTACCTGAGCCCCGCTCCCCCCCCCCCCCAGCCCCCCTTATACTTACCTGAGCCCTGCGCCCTCCCCCAGCCCCCTTATACTTACCTGAGCCCCGCTCCCTCCCCCCCCAGCCCCCCTTATACTTACCTGAGCCCCGCTCCCTCCCCCAGCCCCACTTATACTTACCTGAGCCCCGCTCCCTCCCCCCAGCCCCCCTTATACTTACCTGAGCCCGCTCCCCCTATACTTACCTGAGCCCCGCTCCCTCCCCCCCAGCCCCCCCTTATACTTACCTGAGCCCCGCTCCCTCCCCCCCAGCCCCCCTTATACTTACCTGAGCCCCGCTCCCTCCCCCCAGCCCCCCTTATACTTACCTGAGCCCCGCTCCCTCCCCCCAGCCCCCCTTATACTTACCTGACCCCCGCTCCCCCCCCCCAGCCCCCCTTATACTTACCTGAGCCCCGCTCCCTCCCCTCCCCCCCAGCCCCCCTTATACTTAAGCCCTGCTCCCTCCCCTCCCCCTAGCCCCCTCTTATACTTACCTGAGCCCCGATCCCAGCCCCCCTTATGCTTACCTGAGCCCCTCCCCTCCCCCCAGCCCCCCTTATACTTACCTGAGCCCCGCTCCCTCCCCCAGCCCCACTTATACTTACCTGAGCCCGCTCCCCCTATACTTACCTGAGCCCCGCTCCCTCCCCCCCAGCCCCCCTTATACTTACCTGAGCCCCGCTCCCTCCCCCCCCAGCCCCCCTTATACTTACCTGAGCCCCGCTCCCTCCCCCCCAGCCCCCCTTATACTTACCTGAGCCCCGCTCCCTCCCCCCAGCCCCCCTTATACTTACCTGAGCCCCGCTCCCTCCCCCCCGCCCCCCTTATACTTACCTGACCCCCGCTCCCCCCCCCAGCCCCCCTTATACTTACCTGAGCCCTGCTCCCTCCCCTCCACCCAGCCCCCCTTATACTTAAGCCCTGCTCCCTCCCCTCCCCCTAGCCCCCTCTTATACTTACCTGAGCCCCGATCCCAGCCCCCCTTATGCTTACCTGAGCCCCTCCCCTCCCCCCAGCCCCCCTTATACTTACCTGAGCCCTGCTCCCTCCCCTCCACCCAGCCCCCCTTATACTTAAGCCCTGCTCCCTCCCCTCCCCCTAGCCCCCTCTTATACTTACCTGAGCCCCGATCCCAGCCCCCCTTATACTTACCTGAGCCCCGCTCCCTCCCCCCCGCCCCCTCTTATACTTACCTGAGCCCCGATCCCAGCCCCCCTTATCCTTACCTGAGCCCCGCTCCCTCCCCCCAGCCCCCCTTATACTTACCTGAGCCCCGATTCCAGCCCCCCTTATACTTACCTGAGCCCCGCTCACTCCCCTCCCCCCAGCCCCCTCTTATACTTACCTGAGCCCCCTCTCCATCCAGTACGGGCCTCACACCTATCACAGCCATGTGAGCCAATGAGGAGAGAGCGGGGTGCAGGGCCAAACCACACTCCTTGTGTGAATGGAGCACGGCTCAGGGGCCCCATAGCAAGAGGCTTTCTATTGGGGGCACTTGGCAGGGGGGAGGAGCCAACAGGGGACCCAAGAAGAGGATCTGGGCTGTAAAAACCATTACAGGGCCAGTAAGGACGATCCATTTATTATTCACAAATCTTCCCTTTAGATTCCGTTTTCACTAATGAAACTCCAAAGTGGTGCGATTTTCGGAGTGACTTTGATGTGACTCTCTTGGTGTAAGTAGTGCCGGCGTCCCGGAATCGGCATAGATTGGAAGGGGTGACTTGTCATGTGACTGTGTGTCCGGTGGAGGCGGAGCCTTGGAGTCTCTGGGGTGGCGGTGGTCTGTCAGAGCGGAGCACATAGAGACCATTGTGACAGAATCTCAGACATCAATCCTCGGCGGCGTTGGCCGGTAATTGACCGATCTCTATTGAACTCGGTGAATGGCGTGAAATGGCCGGCGTGATCCTTTTCTCCGGGTTTTGTTGCAGATTCTGATAATGAGGGCAGATAAGCCGCCTATCAATGGTCATTAGCTTTGCCTTGATAGATGAGAAGGGGAGATCGGCCTAATCAGACAATCGTCTCACTGTTACCGCCATTCACAGGCCATAAAAGAGCCGCTCTTGTCATGTAGATTCGCAGCGTTCCCGTCACAGACTCTGGTGCCGGCCCTGGGATAGGGAATGTCTGTATGTATCTCCTGGAGACAGAGAACGGTGCTGGATGTCCATCCTGTCCTCACAAGGCAGGACAGGGGGCTTTGTGTCCCCTGCTCTTGTCTTGTAGCGCCGGGGTCCCGACTTCAGTCATTGTAAAAGCAAAGTCTCCTGTATGATGGTCTAAAAACTTCCAAATCCAGTTACTTTGTGTTTTTATGGTCCTTATAAAGGAAATGAAAAACTTCCTTTACCTCCCGACTGATCCAAAGTCTGGTCCTTCTACAGATCAGAGGTGGTAGGAAGGGTCCTCACCTGTGCCGGTAGGAAGGGACCTCACCTGTGCCGGTAGGAAGGGTCTTCCCCTGTGCCGGTAGGAAGGGACCTCACCTGTGCCGGTAGGAAGGGTCCTCACCTGTGCCGGTAGGAAGGGTCCTCACCTGTGCCGGTAGGAAGGGTCCTCACCTGTGCCGGTAGGAAGGGTCCTCACCTGTGCCGGTAGGAAGGGTCCTCACCTGTGCCGGTAGGAAGGGTCCTCACCTGTGCCGGTAGGAAGGGTCCTCACCTGTGCCGGTAGGAAGGGTCCTCACCTGTGCCGGTAGGAAGGGTCCTCACATGTGCCGGTAGGAAGGGTCCTCACATGTGCCGGTAGGAAGGGACCTCACCTGTGCCGGTAGGAAGGGTCCTCACATGTGCCGGTAGGAAGGGACCTCACCTGTGCCGGTAGGAAGGGTCCTCACCTGTGCCGGTAGGAAGGGACCTCACATGTGCCGGTAGGAAGGGACCTCACCTGTAGCCCTCAGATCCTCGCAGATTTCTAGACTGCACAGGCAGTTCACTATAGGACCAAACTATGTGACCCCCCAAATGATGGGGTACAGGGGGTCTCCAGAGAAGGTCCCGGTAATCCTCCATCATACAAAGACATTGAAGACAATTGTGCTCTTCCAACCTTGTGGTGACAGTTTGGTGAAGACCTTTTTCTGGTTCAGCATGACTGCCCCCCCCCCCCCCTCATGTACAAACCCAGCTCCATAAAGACATGGTGTGACCAGGTTTGTGTGGAGGAGCTCGAATGTTCTGTACATCTTACATGAACCCACCTTTTGTTATAAGATCTTCTCATCCAACCTGACCTCACAGATGAGCACAAATTCCCCCAGACACCCTCCAACCCTATGAGTGGAAGATAAAGGGGGACCACTCCATATTAATGGCCATGAAGGGGGTGGGGGGGGGGGGTGTTAGTGCAGATCCATATTATTGGTTTTGGAATGGAATGGCCTACAAGCTTACAGAGACATGATGGTCATGCCCATAAAGACACGGTGTGGCCAGTTTGGTGTGGAGGAACGCAAGTGTCCTGTACAGAGCGCTGACCTCATCCCTACTGATCACCTGACCTCATCCCTACTGATCACCTGACCTCATCCCTACTGATCACCTGACCTCATCCCTACTGATCACCTGACCTCATCCCTACTGATCACCTGACCTCATCCCTACTGATCACCTGACATCCTCCCTACTGATCACCTGACCTCCTCCCTAACCTCCTCCCTACTGATCACCTGACCTCCTCCCTACTGATCACCTGACCTCCTCCCTACTGATCACCTGACCTCCTCCCTACTGATCACCTGACCTCATCCCTACTGATCACCTGACATCCTCCCTACTGATCACCTGACCTCCTCCCTAACCTCCTCCCTACTGATCACCTGACCCCCTCCCTACTGATCACCTGACCTCATCCCTACTGATCACCTGACCCCCTCCCTACTGATCACAGGTGTCCCCCCTCCCTACTGATCACAGGTGTCCCCCCTCCCTACTGATCACCGGTGTCCCCCCTCCCTACTGATCACCTGACCCCATCCCTACTGATCACCTGACCTCATCCCTACTAAATGCCAATTGTGCTCCAGGTCTTCTCATCCAACATCAGTACCTGACCTCACAAATGGGACAAATTCCCACAGACATCCTCCAACATCTTGTGGAAAGCCTTGCTAGCAGAGTGGAGGATGTTATGGGGGCAGCTCGTTATTAATGGCCATGGGGGAGGAGAGGACAACTTCTAATAATGGCCATGGGGGAGGAGAGGACCACTTCTAATAATGGCCATGGGGGAGGAGAGGACCACTTCTAATAATGGCCATGAGGGAGGAGAGGACAACTTATAATAATGGCCATGGGGGAGGAGAGGACAACTTCTATTAATGGCCATGGGGAAGAAGAGGACAACTTCTAATAATGGCCATGGGGAAGGAGAGGACCACTTCTAATAATGGCCATGGGGGAGGAGAGGACCACTTCTATTAATGGCCATGGGGGAGGAGAGGACCACTTCTAATAATGGCCATGGGGGAGGAGAGGACAACTTCTAATAATGGCCATGGGGGAGGAGAGGACAACTTCTAATAATGGCCATGGGGAAGGAGAGGACAACTTCTATTAATGGCCATGGGGAAGGAGAGGACAACTTGTATTAATGGCCATTGGGAGGGAGAGGACAACTTCTAATAATGGCCATGGGGAAGGAGAGGGCCACTTCTAATAATGGCCATGGGGAAGGAGAGGGCCACTTCTAATAATGGCCATGGGGAAGGAGAGGACAACTTCTAATAATGGCCATTGGGAAGGAGAGGACAACTTCTAATAATGGCCATGGGGAAGGAGAGGACAACTTCTATTAATGGCCATGGGGAAGGAGAGGACCACTTCTATTAATGGCCATGGGGAAGGAGAGGACAACTTCTAATAATGGCCATGGGGGAGGAGAGGACCACTTCTATTAATGGCCATGGGGAAGGAGAGGACAACTTCTAATAATGGCCATTGGGAAGGAGAGGACAACTTCTAATAATGGCCATGGGGAAGGAGAGGACAACTTCTATTAATGGCCATGGGGAAGGAGAGGACCACTTCTATTAATGGCCATGGGGGAGGAGAGGACAACTTATAATAATGGCCATGGGGAAGGAGAGGACAACTTGTATTAATGGCCATTGGGAAGGAGAGGACAACTTCTAATAATGGCCATGGGGAAGGAGAGGGCAACTTCTAATAATGGCCATGGGGAAGGAGAGGGCCACTTCTAATAATGGCCATTGGGAAGGAGAGGACAACTTCTAATAATGGCCATGGGGGAGGAGAGGACAACTTCTAATAATGGCCATGGGGGAGGAGAGGATAACTTCTAATAATGGCCATGGGGAAGGAGAGGGCCACTTCTAATAATGGCCATGGGGAAGGAGAGGACAACTTCTAATAATGGCCATTGGGAAGGAGAGGGCAACTTCTAATAATGGCCATGGGGGAGGAGAGGATAACTTCTAATAATGGCCATGGGGAAGGAGAGGACAACTTCTAATAATGGCCATGGGGAAGGAGAGGACCACTTCTATTAATGGCCATGGGGAAGGAGAGGACCACTTCTAATAATGGCCATGGGGAAGGAGAGGGCCACTTCTAATAATGGCCATGGGGAAGGAGAGGGCCACTTCTAATAATGGCCATGGGGAAGGAGCGGACAACTTCTATTAATGGCCATGGGGAAGGAGAGGACAACTTCTAATAATGGCCATGGGGGAGGAGAGGACCACTTCTATTAATGGCCATGGGGAAGGAGAGGACAACTTCTATTAATGGCCATGGGGAAGGAGAGGACCACTTCTAATAATGGCCATGGGGGAGGAGAGGACCACTTCTAATAATGGCCATGGGGAAGGAGAGGGCAACTTCTAATAATGGCCATGGGGAAGGAGAGGGCCACTTCTAATAATGGCCATGGGGAAGGAGAGGACCACTTCTAATAATGGCCATTGGGAAGGAGAGGACAACTTCTAATAATGGCCATGGGGAAGGAGAGGGCAACTTCTAATAATGGCCATGGGGGAGGAGAGGATAACTTCTAATAATGGCCATGGGGAAGGAGAGGACAACTTCTAATAATGGCCATGGGGAAGGAGAGGACAACTTCTAATAATGACCATGGGGAAGGAGAGGACCACTTCTAATAATGGCCATGGGGAAGGAGAGGACAACTTCTATTTATGGCCATGGGGAAGGAGAGGACAACTTCTAATAATGGCCATGGGGAAGGAGAGGGCCACTTCTAATAATGGCCATGGGGAAGGAGAGGACCACTTCTAATAATGGCCATGGGGAAGGAGAGGACCATTTCTAATAATGGCCATGGGGAAGGAGAGGGCCACTTCTATTAAAGGGCCATGGGGAAGGAGAGGACCACTTCTAATAATGGCCATGGGGAAGGAGAGGACCACTTCTAATAATGGCCATGGGGAAGGAGAGGAGCACTTCTAATAATGGTCATGGGGGAGGAGAGGACCACTTCTAATAATGGCCATGGGGAAGAAGAGGACAACTTCTAATAATGGTCATGGGGGATGAGAGGACAACTTCTAATAATGGTCATGGGGGAGGAGAGGACAACTTCTAATAATGGCCATGGGGAAGGAGAGGACCACTTCTAATAATGGTCATGGGGAAGGAGAGGACAACTTCTAATAATGGCCATGGGGAAGGAGAGGACAACTTCTAATAATGGCCATGGTTTTGGAAGGGGGTTTCATAGAGGTGTTCTTCTCAGGGCTCCACCAACATTTGACCATGTAGTGAACCCCCTGTAATATATCGCTCTTCTTTTTTTACTCTTGGATTATATTGATGATTTCTGTTGTTGCATGGCCCGTGTTTGTCTGGTGCCCCGGCAATGTGTGGTACAGGGTGACCCGGAGCCGGGTGCTGCACCATCCTTCTCCTGGTTTCTCAGAGCCGCTGGTGACGTTATGGCGGCACAATAGCGGGAGACGAGGTGAAAAGTGCAGCTGAGAACTGAAGGGACTGAGGATCAGGAGATGGAGGCATTACTGAAGCCCTTACAAGTTGTTATTTAGCCCAGACATTGGGCTAAGCTGGAGGACTGGCAGCACTTGAATAGCGAGAGTGCAGAACAGAGTGCATAATGTAGTCATTGAATGCCCGGGGCAGGCTGGGAGAAAAGCTGCTGGGAGAACCGAGGGGTGGGGGGGGGGAATAAAACGGCTTAGCTGTTTAATTAGCCAGCGCATGACAAAGCCGCGCTCAGCCCTCTGCCAAGAGCACCTCTCAAGAATTCAAAGCGGCCTGAGATGTTTACAGATCCGTATTGAATGTACGGCGTGGGACGGGTGTGCCGGGTCAGCCATGAAATGCCGTGACTTGGGACATGCAGACATACACCGCCACCTTTGTCAGGACCCATCCTTGTATGACTGCCGATGCCACGGACGAGGGAACGAGTGTACGGCAAGGTCACCGGCCCAGCGACCAGCTCTGGGATATATACTCCTCATCATCATCTATACGTGTGTCCCTTCCTGTCATACATATCCTCCGGCTTCAGTCCCTCGCCGCAGTCCTCCTCTGTGTCCTCCTGTCATACATATCCTCCGGCTTCTGTCCCTCGCCGCAGTCCTCCTCTGTGTCCCTTCCTGTCATACATATCCTCCGGCTTCAGTCCCTCGCCGCAGTCCTCCTCTGTGTCCTCCTGTCATACATATCCTCCGGCTTCTGTCCCTCGCCACAGTCCTCCTCTGTGTCCTCCTGTCATACATATCCTCCGGCTTCTGTCCCTCGCCGCAGTCCTCCTCTGTGTCCTCCTGTCATACATATCCTCCGGCTTCAGTCCCTCGCCGCAGTCCTCCTCTGTGTCCTCCTGTCATACATATCCTCCGGCTTCTGTCCCTCGCCACAGTCCTCCTCTGTGTCCTCCTGTCATACATATCCTCCGGCTTCTGTCCCTCGCCGCAGTCCTCCTCTGTGTCCTCCTGTCATACATATCCTCCGGCTTCAGTCCCTCGCCGCAGTCCTCCTCTGTGTCCTCCTGTCATACATATCCTCCGGCTTCTGTCCCTCGCCGCAGTCCTCCTCTGTGTCCTCCTGTCATACATATCCTCCGGCTTCAGTCCCTCGCCACAGTCCTCCTCTGTGTCCTCCTGTCATACATATCCTCCGGCTTCTGTCCCTCGCCGCAGTCCTCCTCTGTGTCCTCCTGTCATACATATCCTCCGGCTTCAGTCCCTCGCCGCAGTCCTCCTCTGTGTCCTCCTGTCATACATATCCTCCGGCTTCAGTCCCTCGCCGCAGTCCTCCTCTGTGTCCTCCTGTCATACATATCCTCCGGCTTCTGTCCCTCGCCGCAGTCCTCCTCTGTGTCCTCCTGTCATACATATCCTCCGGCTTCAGTCCCTCGCCGCAGTCCTCCTCTGTGTCCTCCTGTCATACATATCCTCCGGCTTCTGTCCCTCGCCGCAGTCCTCCTCTGTGTCCTCCTGTCATACATATCCTCCGGCTTCAGTCCCTCGCCACAGTCCTCCTCTGTGTCCTCCTGTCATACATATCCTCCGGCTTCTGTCCCTCGCCGCAGTCCTCCTCTGTGTCCTCCTGTCATACATATCCTCCGGCTTCAGTCCCTCGCCGCAGTCCTCCTCTGTGTCCTCCTGTCATACATATCCTCCGGCTTCTGTCCCTCGCCGCAGTCCTCCTCTGTGTCCTCCTGTCATACATATCCTCCGGCTTCAGTCCCTCGCCGCAGTCCTCCTCTGTGTCCTCCTGTCATACATATCCTCCGGCTTCAGTCCCTCGCCGCAGTCCTCTTCTGTGTCCTCCTGTCATACATATCCTCCAACTTCTGTCCCTCGCCGCAGTCCTCCTCTGTGTCCTCCTGTCATACATATCCTCCGGCTTCTGTCCCTCGCCGCAGTCCTCCTCTGTGTCCTCCTGTCATACATATCCTCCGGCTTCTGCCCCTCGCCGCAGTCCTCCTCTGTGTCCTCCTGTCATACATATCCTCCGGCTTCAGTCCCAGAACTGGTCAGTCCCTCGCCACAGTCCTCTTCTGTGTCCTCCTGTCATACATATCCTCCGGCTTCAGTCCCTCGCCGCAGTCCTCCTCTGTGTCCTCCTGTCATACATATCCTCCGGCTTCTGTCCCTCGCCGCAGTCCTCCTCTGTGTCCTCCTGTCATACATATCCTCCGGCTTCAGTCCCTCGCCGCAGTCCTCCTCTGTGTCCTCCTGTCATACATATCCTCCGGCTTCTGTCCCTCGCCGCAGTCCTCCTCTGTGTCCTCCTGTCATACATATCCTCCGGCTTCTGTCCCTCGCCGCAGTCCTCCTCTGTGTCCTCCTGTCATACATATCCTCCGGCTTCAGTCCCTCGCCGCAGTCCTCCTCTGTGTCCTCCTGTCATACATATCCTCCGGCTTCAGTCCCTCGCCGCAGTCCTCTTCTGTGTCCTCCTGTCATACATATCCTCCAACTTCTGTCCCTCGCCGCAGTCCTCCTCTGTGTCCTCCTGTCATACATATCCTCCGGCTTCTGTCCCTCGCCGCAGTCCTCCTCTGTGTCCTCCTGTCATACATATCCTCCGGCTTCTGCCCCTCGCCGCAGTCCTCCTCTGTGTCCTCCTGTCATACATATCCTCCGGCTTCAGTCCCAGAACTGGTCAGTCCCTCGCCACAGTCCTCTTCTGTGTCCTCCTGTCATACATATCCTCCGGCTTCAGTCCCTCGCCACAGTCCTCCTCTGTGTCCTCCTGTCATACATATCCTCCGGCTTCAGTCCCTCGCCGCAGTCCTCCTCTGTGTCCTCCTGTCATAGATATCCTCCGGCTTCAGTCCCAGAACTGGTCAGTCCCTCGCCACAGTCCTCTTCTGTGTCCTCCTGTCATACATATCCTCCGGCTTCAGTCCCTCGCCACAGTCCTCCTCTGTGTCCTCCTGTCATACATATCCTCCGGCTTCAGTCCCTCGCCACAGTCCTCTTCTGTGTCCTCCTGTCATACATATCCTCCGGCTTCAGTCCCTCGCCACAGTCCTCCTCTGTGTCCTCCTGTCATACATATCCTCCGGCTTCAGTCCCTCGCCACAGTCCTCTTCTGTGTCCTCCTGTCATACATATCCTCCGGCTTCAGTCCCTCGCCACAGTCCTCCTCTGTGTCCTCCTGTCATACATATCCTCCGGCTTCAGTCCCTCGCCGCAGTCCTCCTCTGTGTCCTCCTGTCATACATATCCTCCGGCTTCAGTCCCTCGCCGCAGTCCTCCTCTGTGTCCTCCTGTCATACATATCCTCCGGCTTCAGTCCCTCGCCGCAGTCCTCCTCTGTGTCCTCCTGTCATACATATCCTCCGGCTTCAGTCCCTCGCCGCAGTCCTCTTCTGTGTCCTCCTGTCATACATATCCTCCGGCTTCAGTCCCTCGCCACAGTCCTCTGTGTCCTCCTGTCATACATATCCTCCGGCTTCAGTCCCTCGCCGCAGTCCTCCTCTGTGTCCTCCTGTCATACATATCCTCCGGCTTCTGTCCCTCGCCGCAGTCCTCTTCTGTGTCCTCCTGTCATACATATCCTCCGGCTTCAGTCCCTCGCCACAGTCCTCTGTGTCCTCCTGTCATACATATCCTCCGGCTTCAGTCCCTCGCCACAGTCCTCCTCTGTGTCCTCCTGTCATACATATCCTCCGGCTTCAGTCCCTCGCCGCAGTCCTCCTCTGTGTCCTCCTGTCATACATATCCTCCGGCTTCAGTCCCTCGCCGCAGTCCTCCTCTGTGTCCTCCTGTCATACATATCCTCCGGCTTCAGTCCCTCGCCACAGTCCTCTGTGTCCTCCTGTCATACATATCCTCCGGCTTCAGTCCCTCGCCACAGTCCTCCTCTGTGTCCTCCTGTCATACATATCCTCCGGCTTCAGTCCCTCGCCGCAGTCCTCCTCTGTGTCCTCCTGTCATACATATCCTCCGGCTTCTGTCCCTCGCCGCAGTCCTCTGTGTCCTCCTGTCATACATATCCTCCGGCTTCTGTCCCTCGCCGCAGTCCTCCTCTGTGTCCTCCTGTCATACATATCCTCCGGCTTCAGTCCCTCGCCGCAGTCCTCCTCTGCAGCTTCAAATCTGGCTTTATGCATTGACTTCCCTCCATAGACCCAGTCTGTCCGGACACCGGACCCCCACCCCCGGTCCTAGCCCGGACCCCCCTCAGTACTTTGCAGAGACGGGGCCCCGGAAAGTCATTGTCTTCTTACACTCCCACCATCCTCTGGACTGCGATTATCTCGCATTGGATTCCACGTCTTATTAACCTCTTGCTGACCCCTCTGTAGTAGTTTTGCTGCTGTATAGATACGTGATTTGGCATTTCCTGCCTGTAGGGGGCGCACGTGCTCCGCCGATGAATATTCACAGCAGGTGCCGGGCACTCGATGTCCTCCAGCACCCGCCGATCGTCGGTAAAGAACACAGAGTGGCGATCGATAAACAAGGCAGATCTCCATTCAGAGAGGGGGAAGAAATGGATCCGGAGTTCCCACAAAGCAGGGAATAAAATCCACCTCTTCCCCTAGTGAAAGCACCTCCCCCCACAGTACACATAAACACTGGCTAGGCACACAGTTAACTCTTTGATCGCCCCCTGATGTTAATCCCTTCCCAGCCAGTGTCATTAGTACAGTGACAGTGCATATTTTTAGCACTGATCACGGTATTGGTGTCAGATTGTTCACCTTTTCATTTTCTCTGTAAAGCTGAACTCCAATAAGAGACGGAGGTCGAATCCGATGCAATTTTACATGAGATAATCGCAGTCCAGAGGCTGGTTGGAGTGTAAGAAGACAATGACTTTGCGGGGCCCCGCCTCTGCAGAGTGCTGACTGGGGGGGGGAATGGGGGACGGAATGTCCCTCATTGTAGGACTGAATACATAATGGGTTCGGAGTTGTGAGCCGAGTATGAAGACGTCTTCACCTTCCCCCCTCCTACATCACAATTCTGTCTCTGGACATCGAATCCCCAACAATCGAATCCCATCAACAATCGAATCCCCAACAATCGAATCCCATCAACAATCGACTCCCCAACAATCGAGTCCCCAACAACAATCGACTCCCCAACACTCGAATCCCCAACAATTGAATCCCATCAACAATCGAGTCCCCAACAATCGAGTCCCCAACAATCGAGTCCCACCAACACTCGAATCCCCAACACTAGACTCCCCAACACTCGACTCCCCAACACTCGACTCCCCAACACTCGACTCCCCAACACTCGACTCCCCAACACTCGACTCCCCAACACTCGACTCCCCAACACTCGACTCCCCAACACTCGAATCCCCAACACTCGACTCCCCAACACTCGACTCCCCAACACTCGAATCCCCAACACTCGAATCCCCAACACTCGAATCCCCAACTGAGTCCCACCAACACTCGAATCCCCAACACTCGACTCCCCAACACTCGACTCCCCAACACTCGACTCCCCAACACTCGACTCCCCAACACTCGACTCCCCAACACTCGAATCCCCAACACTCGACTCCCCAACACTCGACTCCCCAACACTCGACTCCCCAACACTCGACTCCCCAACACTCGAATCCCCAACACTCGAATCCCCAACACTCGAATCCCCAACTGAGTCCCACCAACACTCGAATCCCCAACACTCGACTCCCCAACACTCGACTCCCCAACACTCGACTCCCCAACACTCGAATCCCCAACACTCGAATCCCCAACACTCGAATCCCCAACTTAGTCCCACCAACACTCGAATCCCCAACACTCGACTCCCCAACACTCGACTCCCCAACACTCGACTCCCCAACACTCGACTCCCCAACACTCGACTCCCCAACACTCGAATCCCCAACTGAGTCCCACCAACACTCGAATCCCCAACACTCGACTCCCCAACACTCGACTCCCCAACACTCGACTCCCCAACACTCGACTCCCCAACACTCGACTCCCCAACACTCGAATCCCCAACACTCGACTCCCCAACACTCGACTCCCCAACACTCGACTCCCCAACACTCGACTCCCCAACACTCGAATCCCCAACTGAGTCCCACCAACACTCGAATCCCCAACACTCGACTCCCCAACACTCGACTCCCCAACACTCGACTCCCCAACACTCGACTCCCCAACACTCGACTCCCCAACACTCGACTCCCCAACACTCGAATCCCCAACACTCGAATCCCCAACACTCGAATCCCCAACACTCGACTCCCCAACACTCGAATCCCCAACACTCGAATCCCCAACTGAGTCCCACCAACACTCGAATCCCCAACACTCGACTCCCCAACACTCGACTCCCCAACACTCGACTCCCCAACACTCGACTCCCCAACACTCGAATCCCCAACACTCGAATCCCCAACACTCGAATCCCCAACTGAGTCCCACCAACACTCGACTCCCCAACACTCGACTCCCCAACACTCGACTCCCCAACACTCGACTCCCCAACACTCGACTCCCCAACACTCGAATCCCCAACTGAGTCCCACCAACACTCGAATCCCCAACACTCGACTCCCCAACACTCGACTCCCCAACACTCGAATCCCCAACACTCGAATCCCCAACAATCGAATCCCCAACACTCGCTGAGCTCTCTTTATGTATCCTCCGTGCTGCTGATTTCCTCCAGACTTCTCCAGCCACTTCCTGATTTTCTTCTTCCTCTTTTATTTGTAGAGGTGGAAAAGTGGGATGAAAATATTCACGAGAAAACCGGAGAGGAGAACGTCGCTCAGAAGAGATATTACTTCGAAAATCTGAAGATCTCCGTCCCGCAAATCAAACTCAGCGTCTTCACCTCCAACAAACTCCCTTCTGATCTCAAGGTGAGGACAATGGAGCCGACGGGCGTCCCATAAACGTGGAGCCATCATTGGTGTCAGTGGGAGGAATAGTGCCCCATCATTGGTGTCAGTGGGAGGAATAGTGTCCCATCATTGGTGTCAGTGGGAGGAATAGTGCCCCATCATTGGTGTCAGTGGGAGGAATAGTGCCCCATCATTGGTGTCAGTGGGAGGAATAGTGTCCCATCATTGGTGTCAGTGGGAGGAATAGTGCCCCATCATTGGTGTCAGTGGGAGGAATAGTGCCCCATCATTGGTGTCAGTGGGAGGAATAGTGTCCCATCATTGGTGTCAGTGGGAGGAATAGTGTCCCATCATTGGTGTCAGTGGGAGGAATAGTGCCCCATCATTGGTGTCAGTGGAGGAATAGTGCCCCATCATTGGTGTCAGTGGGAGGATAGTGTCCCATCATTGGTGTCAGTGGGATGAATAGTGTCCCATCATTGGTGTCAGTGGGAGGAATAGTGGCCCATCATTGGTGTCAGTGGGAGGAATAGTGTCCCATCATTGGTGTCAGTGGGAGGAATAGTGTCCCATCATTGGTGTCAGTGGGAGGAATAGTGTCCCATCATTGGTGTCAGTGGGAGGAATAGTGTCCCATCATTGGTGTCAGTGGGAGGAATAGTGTCCCATCATTGGTGTCAGTGGGAGGAATAGTGTCCCATCATTGGTGTCAGTGGGAGGAATAGTGCCCCAACCATTGGTGTCAGTGGGAGGGAGGAATAGTGCCCCATCATTGGTGTCAGTGGGAGGAATAGTGTCCCACCATTGGTGTCAGTGGGAGGAATAGTGCCCCATCATTGGTGTCAGTGGGAGGAATAGTGCCCCATCATTGGTGTCAGTGGGAGGAATAGTGCCCCATCATTGGTGTCAGTGGGAGGGATAGTGTCCCATCATTGGTGTCAGTGGGAGGGCCAGATAAAGACAAGCAAAAGGGGCAAAAGTTTGGAGACTGTTCTTAACCAACCCAGGGTCCATAACCTCAGGTGCCCTTCAAGTTAAAGTCGCCCCTATTGGCCTTCAGATTGACCAATCAGGAGGTGAGAGGGGTGGGTCTAAGTGGCGTACTTAACTAGGAAGTCAATATTTGTATACAAGCTCCCAGGTTTGGGGGTCTAAACTGTGAAGGGAAGGGAAGGGACTAAGTGGTGACTTCATGTAGACACTTCAGGAAGCCGACCCCCATCCACCATCTGAGCAGCTGTGTGAAATCCGACAGCAGTGACCCCAACTCAGGATAAAGGACACGTTTACTTTAAAATAAACCCCCCCCCACACACACACACGTGTCCACAACCCTCTGACCCCCCCCCCCCCCCCACACAAGTGTCCACTTATCTCTGACCCTCTCACTCCCCCCCCCCCCCCTCACACACACACACCTGCCCACAACCCTCTGACCCCCCCCTACACAAGTGTCCACTTATCTCTGACCCTCTCACCCCCCCCCCCCCCCCCCCACACACACACGTGTCCACAACCCTCTCACCCCCCCCCCCCCCTACACAAGTGTCCACTTATCTCTGACCCTCTCACCCCCCCCCCCCCCACACACACACCTGCCCACAACCCTCTCACCCCCCCCCCCCATACACAAGTGTCCACTTATCTCTGACCATCTCACCCCCCCCCCCCACACACACACACCTACCCACAACCCTCTCACTCCCCCCCCCCCCCACACACACACACCTACCCACAACCCTCTGACCCCCCCCATACACAAGTGTCCACTTATCTCTGACCCTCTCACTCCCCCCCCCCCACACACACACACACACCTGCCCACAACCCTCTGACCCCCCCCCCCCCCCACACACACACGTGTCCACAACCCTCTCACCCCCCCCCCCTACACAAGTGTCCACTTATCTCTGACCCTCTCACTCCCCCCCACACACACACACACCTGCCCACAACCCTCTCACCCCCCCCCACACACACCTGCCCACAACCCTCTCACCCCCCCCCCCACACACACCCCCCACCCCCCCTCCCACCCCCCCCCCCCCCACACACACACCTGCCCACAACCCTCTCACCCCCCCCCCCCCCCCCCCACACACACACACCTGCCCACAACCCTCTCACCCCCCACACACACCTGCCCACAACCCTCTCACCCCCCCCCCCCCACACACACCTGCCCACAACCCTCTCACCCCCCCCCCCCCCCCACACACACACACCTGCCCACAACCCTCTCCCCCCCCCCCCCCCCCCACACACACACACCTACCTGCCCACAACCCTCTCACCCCCCCCCCCCCCCCACACACACCTGCCCACAACCCTCTCACCCCCCCCCCCCCCCACACACACGTGTCCACTTGCCTCTGTCTGGGTTGGCAGTCTCCCGCCATGTGCAGCTTTCTTCTTCCATAGAACTTCCTATAATAGTGAATGGAGGCTCGTTATTCCAGTGGTGGGAGTTCCTCCCATTCATGTCTATTGGAAGGTTCTGCCCGGGTGTGGTCATGAAGAGGTAAGTAGGCACCTGGGTGTAGTGTGGGGGATGGGGAAGCTCAGAGGAGGAAGTGGACCCGTCCCTCGCCATTCACAGATTGTCTGGAATTGCTGATATTCTGTAAAGTCGTTGTTTTCCTTCTCTAGGCTTTGAAGAGCACTTTGGGATTTCCTCTCATTAAATTTGAAGATGCTGTGATTGATCTGGATCCATTCACCAGAGTCCATCCCTACGAGTCCCGGGACTTCATTGTCAACGATGTCCTCAAACATTTCCAAGAGGTTGGTGGTCACATGACGATTTTCTATGTCTTCATCCTGCAGGGCATTCCCTTCTCTTAGAATACAGCTCTGTGCATAAAGTCTATGAGGACAGTATGTCAGCTCGTACCTCCCCCGCCGTGCTCTCCTATTGGCCTCCAATTATGGTGGATTTCCTCATTGGCCAATAGGCAGGCACAGTGTAAGGTTTGGATGCCCCCGGGAATTACACTTCCCTTCTTCTTCATCATCATCATCACAGCGCAGGAGAGTGACACCACCGGGACTGAGACCAGGCCCAGAGCGCTGTCACTAGGATCTAGGACACCACAAGCCTACAATTGGTGGGGGGGGCGGCACCTAGGATCTAGGACACCACAAGCCTACAATTGGTGGGGGGGGCAGCACCTTGGATCTAGGACACCACCAGCCTACAATTGGTGGGGGGGGGGGCAGCACCTAGGATCTAGGACACCACCAGCCTACAATTGGTGGGGGGGGGGTTGGCAGCACCTAGGATCTTGGACACCACAAGCCTACAATTGGTGGGGGGGGGGCAGCACCTAGGATCTAGGACACCACCAGCCTACAATTGGTGGGGGGGGGGCAGCACCTAGGATCTAGGACACCACAAGCCTACAATTGGTGGGGGGGGGGGGCACCTAGGACACCACAAGCCTACAATTGGTGGGGGGGGCAGCACCTAGGATCTAGGACACCACAAGCCTACAATTGGTGGGGGGGCGGCACCTAGGATCTTGGACACCACCAGCCTATAATTGGTGTGGGGGGGGGCAGCACCTTGGATCTAGGACACCACCAGCCTACAATTGGTGGGGGGGGGGGGCAGCACCTAGGATCTAGGACACCACAAGCCTACAATTGATGGGGGGGCGGGACATAGGATTTAGGACACCACCAGCCTATAATTGGTGTGGGGGGGGCAGCACCTTGGATCTAGGACACCACAAGCCTACAATTGGTGGAGGGGGTGGCAGCACCTTGGATCTAGGACACCACAAGCCTACAATTGGTGGGGGGGGGCGACACCTAGGATCTAGGACACCACAAGCCTACAATTGGTGGGGGGGGGCAGCACCTAGGATCTAGGACACCACAAGCCTACAATTGGTGGGGGGGGGCAGCACCTAGGATCTAGGACACCACAAGCCTATAATTGGTGGGGGGGGGGGGCAGCACCTAGGATCTAGGACACCACAAGCCTATAATTGGTGGGGGGGGCAGCACCTAGGATCTAGGACACCACAAGCCTACAATTGGTGGGGGGGGGGGGCAGCACCTAGGATCTAGGACACCACAAGCCTACAATTGGTGGGGGGAGCAGCACCTAGGATCTAGGACACCACAAGCCTACAATTGGTGGGGGGGGGGGCAGCACCTAGGATCTAGGACACCACAAGCCTACAATTGGTGGGGGGGGGGCAGCACCTAGGATCTAGGACACCACAAGCCTACAATTGGTGGGGGGGGGGGGGGCAGCACCTAGGATCTAGGACACCACAAGCCTACAATTGGTGGGGGGGGGGGGGCAGCACCTAGGATCTAGGACACCACAAGCCTACAATTGGTGGGGGGAGCAGCACCTAGGATCTAGGACACCACAAGCCTACAATTGGTGGGGGGAGCAGCACCTAGGATCTAGGACACCACAAGCCTACAATTGGTGGGGGGGGGGGCAGCACCTAGGATCTAGGACACCACAAGCCTACAATTGGGGGGGGGGGGGGGGCAGCACCTAGGATCTAGGACACCACAAGCCTACAATTGGTGGGGGGGGGCAGCACCTAGGATCTAGGACACCACAAGCCTACAATTGGTGGGGGGGGGGCAGCACCTAGGATCTAGGACACCACAAGCCTACAATTGGTGGGGGGGGGGGCAGCACCTAGGATCTAGGACACCACAAGCCTACAATTGGTGGGGGGGGGCAGCACCTAGGATCTAGGACACCACAAGCCTACAATTGGTGGGGGGGGGGGGCAGCACCTAGGATCTAGGACACCACAAGCCTACAATTGGTGGGGGGGGGCAGCACCTAGGATCTAGGACACCACAAGCCTACAATTGGTGGGGGGGGGGCAGCACCTAGGATCTAGGACACCACAAGCCTACAATTGGTGGGGGGGGGGGGGCAGCACCTAGGATCTAGGACACCACACACAACAAGCCTGGGGGGGGGGGCAGCACCTAGGATCTAGGACACCACAAGCCTACAATTGGTGGGGGGGGGGGGGCAGCACCTAGGATCTAGGACACCACCAGCCTATAATTGGTGGGGGGGGGTGCACCACCAGCCTATAAGTCCATCAGAGGGCGGGAGAGTGGTGGGCTGCATAGTAGCGTCTCCTAACACACAGGAATGAATGGAGGCAGCAGAGAATATGATGAGCCGTTATGTGGCGGAGTGGCCGGATTCTGGGGTCCCAGTGACCTCTGGAGATGGTCTGTTATGTGGCGAGTGGCCGGATTCTGGGGTCCCAGTGACCTCTGGAGATGGTCTGTTATGTGGCGGAGTGGCTGGATTCTGGGGTCCCAGTGACCTCTGGAGATGGTCTGTTATGTGGCGGAGTGGCTGGATTCTGGGGTCCCAGTGACCTCTGGAGATGGTCTGTTATGTGGCGGAGTGGCCGGATTCTGGGGTCCCAGTGACCTCTGGAGATGGTCTGTTATGTGGCGGAGTGGCTGGATTCTGGGGTCCCAGTGACCTCTGGAGATGGTCTGTTATGTGGCGGAGTGGCTGGATTCTGGGGTCCCAGTGACCTCTGGAGATGGTCTGTTATGTGGCGGAGTGGCTGGATTCTGGGGTCCCAGTGACCTCTGGAGATGGTCTGTTATGTGGCGGAGTGGCTGGATTCTGGGGTCCCAGTGACCTCTGGAGATGGTCTGTTATGTGGCGGAGTGGCTGGATTCTGGGGTCCCAGTGACCTCTGGAGATGGTCTGTTATGTGGCGGAGTGGCTGGATTCTGGGGTCCCAGTGACCTCTGGAGATGGTCTGTTATGTGGCGGAGTGGCCGGATTCTGGGGTCCCAGTGACCTCTGGAGATGGTCTGTTATGTGGCGGAGTGGCTGGATTCTGGGGTCCCAGTGACCTCTGGAGATGGTCTGTTATGTGGCGGAGTGGATGGATTCCGGGGTCCCAGTGACCTCTGGAGATGGTCTGTTATGTGGCGGAGTGGCTGGATTCTGGGGTCCCAGTGACCTCTGGAGATGGTCTGTTATGTGGCGGAGTGGCTGGATTCTGGGGTCCCAGTGACCTCTGGAGATGGTCTGTTATGTGGCGGAGTGGCTGGATTCTGGGGTCCCAGTGACCTCTGGAGATGGTCTGTTATGTGGCGGAGTGGCTGGATTCTGGGGTCCCAGTGACCTCTGGAGATGGTCTGTTATGTGGCGGAGTGGCTGGATTCTGGGGTCCCAGTGACCTCTGGAGATGGTCTGTTATGTGGCGGAGTGGCTGGATTCTGGGGTCCCAGTGACCTCTGGAGATGGTCTGTTATGTGGCGGAGTGGCTGGATTCTGGGGTCCCAGTGACCTCTGGAGATGGTCTGTTATGTGGCGGAGTGGCTGGATTCTGGGGTCCCAGTGACCTCTGGAGATGGTCTGTTATGTGGCGGAGTGGCTGGATTCTGGGGTCCCAGTGACCTCTGGAGATGGTCTGTTATGTGGCGGAGTGGCTGGATTCTGGGGTCCCAGTGACCTCTGGAGATGGTCTGTTATGTGGCGGAGTGGCTGGATTCTGGGGTCCCAGTGACCTCTGGAGATGGTCTGTTATGTGGCGGAGTGGCTGGATTCTGGGGTCCCAGTGACCTCTGGAGATGGTCTGTTATGTGGCGGAGTGGCTGGATTCTGGGGTCCCAGTGACCTCTGGAGATGGTCTGTTATGTGGCGGAGTGGCTGGATTCTGGGGTCCCAGTGACCTCTGGAGATGGTCTGTTATGTGGCGGAGTGGCTGGATTCTGGGGTCCCAGTGACCTCTGGAGATGGTCTGTTATGTGGCGGAGTGGCTGGATTCTGGGGTCCCAGTGACCTCTGGAGATGGTCTGTTATGTGGCGGAGTGGCTGGATTCTGGGGTCCCAGTGACCTCTGGAGATGGTCTGTTATGTGGCGGAGTGGCTGGATTCTGGGGTCCCAGTGACCTCTGGAGATGGTCTGTTATGTGGCGGAGTGGCTGGATTCTGGGGTCCCAGTGACCTCTGGAGATGGTCTGTTATGTGGCGGAGTGGCTGGATTTTGGGGTCCCAGTGACCTCTGGAGATGGTCTGTTATGTGGCGGAGTGGCTGGATTTTGGGGTCCCAGTGACCTCTGGAGATGGTCTGTTATGTGGCGGAGTGGCTGGATTTTGGGGTCCCAGTGACCTCTGGAGATGGTCTGTTATGTGGCGGAGTGGCTGGATTCTGGGGTCCCAGTGACCTCTGGAGATGGTCTGTTATGTGGCGGAGTGGCTGGATTTTGGGGTCCCAGTGACCTCTGGAGATGGTCTGTTATGTGGCGGAGTGGCTGGATTTTGGGGTCCCAGTGACCTCTGGAGATGGTCTGTTATGTGGCGGAGTGGCTGGATTTTGGGGTCCCAGTGACCTCTGGAGATGGTCTGTTATGTGGCGGAGTGGCTGGATTTTGGGGTCCCAGTGACCTCTGGAGATGGTCTGTTATGTGGCGGAGTGGCTGGATTTTGGGGTCCCAGTGACCTCTGGAGATGGTCTGTTATGTGGCGGAGTGGCTGGATTTTGGGGTCCCAGTGACCTCTGGAGATGGTCTGTTATGTGGCGGAGTGGCTGGATTTTGGGGTCCCAGTGACCTCTGGAGATGGTCTGTTATGTGGCGGAGTGGCTGGATTTTGGGGTCCCAGTGACCTCTGGAGATGGTCTGTTATGTGGCGGAGTGGCTGGATTCTGGGGTCCCAGTGACCTCTGGAGATGGTCTGTTATGTGGCGGAGTGGCTGGATTCTGGGGTCCCAGTGACCTCTGGAGATGGTCTGTTATGTGGCGGAGTGGCTGGATTCTGGGGTCCCAGTGACCTCTGGAGATGGTCTGTTATGTGGCGGAGTGGCTGGATTCTGGGGTCCCAGTGACCTCTGGAGATGGTCTGTTATGTGGCGGAGTGGCTGGATTTTGGGGTCCCAGTGACCTCTGGAGATGGTCTGTTATGTGGCGGAGTGGCTGGATTTTGGGGTCCCAGTGACCTCTGGAGATGGTCTGTTATGTGGCGGAGTGGCTGGATTTTGGGGTCCCAGTGACCTCTGGAGATGGTCTGTTATGTGGCGGAGTGGCTGGATTCTGGGGTCCCATTGACCTCTGGAGATGGTCTGTTATGTGGCGGAGTGGCTGGATTTTGGGGTCCCAGTGACCTCTGGAGATGGTCTGTTATGTGGCGGAGTGGCTGGATTTGGGGGTCCCAGTGACCTCTGGAGATGGTCTGTTATGTGGCGGAGTGGCTGGATTCTGGGGTCCCAGTGACCTCTGGAGATGGTCTGTTATGTGGCGGAGTGGCTGGATTCTTGGGTCCCAGTGACCTCTGGAGATGGTCTGTTATGTGGCGGAGTGGCTGGATTCTGGGGTCCCAGTGACCTCTGGAGATGGTCTGTTATGTGGCGGAGTGGCTGGATTCTGGGGTCCCAGTGACCTCTGGAGATGGTCTGTTATGTGGCGGAGTGGCTGGATTCTGGGGTCCCAGTGACCTCTGGAGATGGTCTGTTATGTGGCGGAGTGGCTGGATTCTGGGGTCCCAGTGACCTCTGGAGATGGTCTGTTATGTGGCGGAGTGGCTGGATTCTGGGGTCCCAGTGACCTCTGGAGATGGTCTGTTATGTGGCGGAGTGGCTGGATTCTGGGGTCCCAGTGACCTCTGGAGATGGTCTGTTATGTGGCGGAGTGGCCGGATTCTGGGGTCCCAGTGACCTCTGGAGATGGTCTGTTATGTGGCGGAGTGGCCGGATTCTGGGGTCCCAGTGACCTCTGGAGATGGTCTGTTATGTGGCGGAGTGGCTGGATTCTGGGGTCCCAGTGACCTCTGGAGATGGTCTGTTATGTGGTGGAGTGGCTGGATTCCGGGGTCCCAGTGACCTCTGGAGATGGTCCGTTATGTGGCGGAGTGGCTGGATTCTGGGGTCCCAGTGACCTCTGGAGATGGTCTGTTATGTGGCGGAGTGGCTGGATTCTGGGGTCCCAGTGACCTCTGGAGATGGTCTGTTATGTGGCGGAGTGGCTGGATTCCGGGGTCCCAGTGACCTCTGGAGATGGTCTGTTATGTGGCGGAGTGGCTGGATTCTGGGGTCCCAGTGACCTCTGGAGATGGTCTGTTATGTGGCGGAGTGGCTGGATTCTGGGGTCCCAGTGACCTCTGGAGATGGTCTGTTATGTGGCGGAGTGGCTGGATTCTGGGGTCCCAGTGACCTCTGGAGATGGTCTGTTATGTGGCGGAGTGGCTGGATTTTGGGGTCCCAGTGACCTCTGGAGATGGTCTGTTATGTGGCGGAGTGGCTGGATTCCGGGGTCCCAGTGACCTCTGGAGATGGTCTGTTATGTGGCGGAGTGGCTGGATTCCGGGGTCCCAGTGACCTCTGGAGATGGTCTGTTATGTGGCGGAGTGGCCGGATTCTGGGGTCCCAGTGACCTCTGGAGATGGTCTGTTATGTGGCGGAGTGGCTGGATTCTGGGGTCCCAGTGACCTCTGGAGATGGTCTGTTATGTGGCGGAGTGGCCGGATTCTGGGGTCCCAGTGACCTCTGGAGATGGTCTGTTATGTGGCGGAGTGGCTGGATTTTGGGGTCCCAGTGACCTCTGGAGATGGTCTGTTATGTGGCGGAGTGGCTGGATTCCGGGGTCCCAGTGACCTCTGGAGATGGTCTGTTATGTGGCGGAGTGGCTGGATTCCGGGGTCCCAGTGACCTCTGGAGATGGTCTGTTATGTGGCGGAGTGGCCGGATTCTGGGGTCCCAGTGACCTCTGGAGATGGTCTGTTATGTGGCGGAGTGGCTGGATTCTGGGGTCCCAGTGACCTCTGGAGATGGTCTGTTATGTGGCGGAGTGGCCGGATTCTGGGGTCCCAGTGACCTCTGGAGATGGTCTGTACACACCTCTTAGGGCCCCCTGTACAGCCCCTGGCTGGTTTTACTTTACTGAAACAAGAACTTTGTGCCACGATTCGCCTTATAGCTACAAATATTGAATAGGTGTTTATGAAACCTCCAACAATATAAACGGTAATCGTTCAGCTTATGGTGAAACCATTCCCACACTCTACGCGTTTCAGAAATCAGGTTCCGCTTCCTCAGGAGATCGGATGAGGTTTTGATTGAGTTCTGTAAATGATATTTTTTGATTTGCACTAATTTACAATTTTTCAGGACAAGCTTTCGGGATTTGCCCCCCCCCCCCCCCTCAAGGTCCAAGCAGTACTAATACACACAGTTTTAGTACATTAGTACTGCTTGGACCTTGAAGAAGAGGGGGGGGGGGGGGGGTCCACCCGAAAGTTTGTCCTGAAAAGTTGTATGTTAGTGCAAATCAAGAGTATCACAGACTCCATTGTTTCTGTTCACCAATACGGCTCCAATCACCCGGAACATAATCTATATTCATATCCGAGGAGAGTCCTGGAATATAACGTGTCATGTGATGTGGGTATCCCTCGGGATCAGAGTTGTTACAATGTATCGAACGTGATGAATATCAGGACGTTTCTAATATTTGATTGATATTGGGGGAGACTCTGGAAGCTCCATAGGATATTCCAGGCAAACCAACAAGTATCCGCAGAGCCGTTCCCCCCGGCCGCGGCGTCTATTTCCAAGTCTTCTGTATAATTCAGAGTGTTGTACATTCATGTCAGCAGAGGATGGCGCTGCTGAGTCACAGATCTGCCACTAACGCTGCTCTATTTTGTCTCGTAGGAGTTGCTCAGCCAAGCAGCAAAGATTTTGGGCTCCGTGGACTTCCTTGGCAATCCGATGGGCCTGCTGAATGACGTGTCTGAAGGAGTGTCCGGCCTTATAAAGTATGGAAATGTTGGCGGCTTAATCAGGAATGTCACACATGGAGTCTCCAACTCTGCCGCAAAGGTACATGAGACATACGCCTGGCCGGGGGGGTCACAGGGGATGGAGGGGGGGATGTACGCCTGGCCGGGGGGGGGTCACAGGAGATGGGGGGATGTACGCCTGGCTGGGGGGGTCACAGGAGATGGAGGGATGTACACCTGGCCGGGGTCACAGGAGATGGAGGGATGTACACCTGGCCGGGGGGGGGGGGGGTCACAGGGGATGGAGGGATGTACGCCTGGCCGGGGGGGTCACAGGAGATGGAGGGGGGGATGTACGCCTGGCCGGGGGGGGGTCACAGGAGATGGAGGGATGTACACCTGGCCGGGGGGTCACAGGAGATGGGGGGATGTACGCCTGGCCGGGGGGGTCACAGGAGATGGGGGGATGTACACCTGGCCGGGGGTCACAGGGGATGGAGGGATGTACACCTGGCCGGGGTCACAGGAGATGGAGGGATGTACACCTGGCCGGGGGTCACAGGAGATGGAGGGATGTACACCTGGCCGGGGGGGGGGGGGGTCACAGGGGATGGAGGGATGTACACCTGGCCGGGGGGGTCACAGGAGATGGGGGGATGTACACCTGGCCGGGGGGTCACAGGAGATGGGGGGATGTACGCCTGGCCGGGGTCACAGGGGATGGAGGGATGTACACCTGGCCGGGGGGGTCACAGGAGATGGAGGGATGTACGCCTGGCCGGGGGGTCACAGGGGATGGAGGGATGTACACCTGGCCGGGGGGGTAACAGGAGATGGGGGGATGTACACCTGGCCGGGGTCACAGGGGATGGAGGGATGTACACCTGGCCGGGGTCACAGGGGATGGAGGGATGTACACCTGGCCGGGGGTCACAGGGGATGGAGGGATGTACACCTGGCCGGGGTCACAGGGGATGGAGGGATGTACACCTGGCCGGGGTCACGGGAGATGGAGGGATGTACACCTGGCCGGGGGTCACAGGGGATGGAGGGATGTACACCTGGCCGGGGGTCACAGGAGATGGAGGGATGTACGCCTGGCCGGGGGGTCACAGGGGATGGAGGGGGGGATGTACACCTGGCCGGGGGGTCACAGGAGATGGAGACTGCAGATCTATTACAAGGGAGGGTCAGAGACTGCAGATCTATTACAGGGGACGGTCAGAGACTGCAGATCTATTACAAGGGACGGTCAGAGACTGCAGATCTATTACAAGGGACGGTCAGAGACTGCAGATCTATTACAGGGGACGGTCAGAGACTGCAGATCTATTACAAGGGAGGGTCAGAGACTGCAGATCTATTACAGGGGAGGGTCAGAGACTGCAGATCTATTACAAGGGAGGGTCAGAGACTGCAGATCTATTACAAGAGACGGTCAGAGACTGCAGATCTATTACAAGGGACGGTCAGAGACTGCAGATCTATTACAAGGGACGGTCAGAGACTGCAGATCTATTACAAGGGACGGTCAGAGACTGCAGATCTATTACAGGGGACGGTCAGAGACTGCAGATCTGTTACAAGGGACGGTCAGAGACTGCAGATCTATTACAAGGGACGGTCAGAGACTGCAGATCTGTTACAAGGGATGGTCAGAGACTGCAGATCTATTACAAGGGACGGTCAGAAACTGCAGATCTATTACAGGGGACGGTCAGAGACTGCAGATCTATTACAAGGGACGGTCAGAGACTGCAGATCTATTACAGGGGACGGTCAGAGACTGCAGATCTGTTACAGGGGACGGTCAGAGACTGCAGATCTATTACAGGGGAGGGTCAGAGACTGCAGATCTATTACAAGGGACGGTCAGAGACTGCAGATCTATTACAGGGGACGGTCAGAGACTGCAGATCTATTACAAGGGAGGGTCAGAGACTGCAGATCTATTACAAGGGACGGTCAGAGACTGCAGATCTATTACAAGGGATGGTCAGAGACTGCAGATCTATTACAAGGGATGGTCAGAGACTGGAGATCTATTACAAGGGATGGTCAGAGACTGCAGATCTATTACAGGGGACGGTCAGAGACTGGAGATCTATTACAGGGGACGGTCAGAGACTGCAGATCTATTACAAGGGAGGGTCAGAGACTGCAGATCTATTACAAGGGACGGTCAGAGACTGCAGATCTATTACAGGGGAGGGTCAGAGACTGCAGATCTATTACAGGGGACGGTCAGAGACTGCAGATCTGTTACAAGGGAGGGTCAGAGACTGCAGATCTATTACAGGGGACGGTCAGAGACTGCAGATCTATTACAAGGGAGGGTCAGAGACTGCAGATCTATTACAAGGGACGGTCAGAGACTGCAGATCTATTACAAGGGACGGTCAGAGACTGCAGATCTATTACAGGGGACGGTCAGAGACTGCAGATCTGTTACAAGGGAGGGTCGGAGACTGCAGATCTATTACAGGGGACGGTCGGAGACTGCAGATCTATAACAGGGGACGGTCAGAGACTGCAGATCTATTACAGGGGACGGTCAGAGACTGCAGATCTATTACAAGGGAGGGTCAGAGACTGCAGATCTATTACAAGGGACGGTCAGAGACTGCAGATCTATTACAAGGGACGGTCAGAGACTGCAGATCTATTACAAGGGACGGTCAGAGACTGCAGATCTATTACAAGGGACAGTCAGAGACTGCAGATCTATTACAAGGGAGGGTCAGAGACTGCAGATCTATTACAGGGGACGGTCAGAGACTGCAGATCTATTACAAGGGAGGGTCAGAGACTGCAGATCTATTACAAGGGACGGTCAGAGACTGCAGATCTATTACAAGGGACGGTCAGAGACTGCAGATCTATTACAAGGGACGGTCAGAGACTGCAGATCTATTACAAGGGACGGTCAGAGACTGCAGATCTATTACAAGGGAGGGTCAGAGACTGCAGATCTATTAAAAGGGAGGGTCAGAGACTGCAGATCTATTACAAGGGAGGGTCAGAGACTGCAGATCTATTACAAGGGAGGGTCAGAGACTGCAGATCTATTACAGGGGACGGTCAGAGACTGCAGATCTATTACAAGGGAGGGTCAGAGACTGCAGATCTGTTACAAGGGAGGGTCAGAGACTGCAGATCTATTACAAGGGAGGGTCAGAGACTGCAGATCTATTACAAGGGAGGGTCAGAGACTGCAGATCTATTACAAGGGATGGTCAGAGACTGCAGATCTATTACAGGGGAGGGTCAGGAGACCCGGCCACAGGCTGTATGCCGGGAGATATGGACCACCCTGGCGGTGAGTGTAAAATCTCTGCTTTTGCCGGCACATTTCTTTTCTATTTCTTCTCATCCTGGAAGGAAGATTTCACACCAATTATTGGGGTCAGATGGGAAATAAATCACCAATTTGTCTTTAATAAAGAAGCCCCAATCTGTCACTTTTCGGGCCTTCAGGCGTCTCCTGTGGATGGGGGATGTGCAGGGAATGTCTCCTGGTGGGGTGTTCAGCACTGGAAGCAGATTGCTGTGGTTATTGGGTGGAGTTTTGGGGCCCGGCCCCCCCTGAGTTGGATGTGTCGGCTCTTTATGATCTGCCCGTTTTATGGGTTCTCGCGTTGTTGATGCCGGTAATGGCTTTTCCATGGATTGGAGAACACGTGGCGGGCAGTTTGCCGTCTGTTAATAGAAGAGGCTCCGGCGTCTTGGAATTGGCACACGGCGGCGGGTTACGTAGAGTTCAGCCGGCTCACATTTATCTGCGCTGTCTCCCCGATGGCGGATTCTCGCCTGTCATTACTTTGTTTTCCCGTCTTTTTGCTATTTGAACTTGGATGGTAATCGGTAATAAAATGTGTATGGAGAGCCGTGAGTCATCTTCTGGGGCCTCGCCTGGACCCCGCCGCCCCACCTGGACCCCGCCCGCCCTGCCTGCACCCCGCCGCCCCACCTGGACCCCGCCCGCCCTGCCTGCACCCCGCCGCCCCACCTGGACCCCGCCCGCCCTGCCTGCACCCCGCTGCCTCGCCTGGACCCCGGCCGCCCTGCCTGCACCCCGCTGCCTCGCCTGGACCCCGCCGCCCCACCTGGACCCTCCGCGCCGCCCCACCTGGACCCCGCCGCCCCGCCTGCACCCCGCTGCCTCGATGGGAACCCGCCGCCCCACCTGGACCCTCCGCGCCGACTCGCCTGCACCCCGCTGCCTCGCCTGGACCCCGCCGCCCCACCTGGACCCTGCCGCCCCACCTGCACCTCGCTGGGACTCCGCCACCCCACCTGGACCCTCCGCGCTGCCTCGCCTGCACCCCGCCGCCCTGCCTGCACCCCGCCGCCTCGCCTGGACCCCGCCGCCCTACCTGGACCCCGCCGACTCGCCTGCACCCCGCTGCCTCGCCTGGACCCCGCCGCCCCGCCGCCCCACCTGCACCTCGCTGGGACTCCGCCACCCCACCTGGACCCTCCGCGCTGCCTCGCCTGCACCCCGCCGCCCTGCCTGCACCCTGCCGCCTCGCCTGGACCCCGCCGCCCTACCTGGACCCCGCCGACTCGCCTGCACCCTGCACCCCGCTGCCTCGCCTGGCCCAAGCTGCACCAACCTGCTCTCAGCTACTTTTCCCATTGACTTTTATGGGGGGAGGCAGCTTTGAGGTGACCCTGCCCCCCACACCCGATACCTGCAGCCTGTGTACAGATATCGTATATAATCAGATTGGGGTGAGCACCATCATGTCTGGACATGTCTGCACCCCACTCACCACCCGGGTCGCCATGTTACTTCTCACCAGCGGGGTGATTTGTTGCACCCCCCATCTCACCGCCAGGACATAATGTGCGCATTTCATGCTGTGAGTTCAGTGTGGGGAGAAGAGCGTAAAGTGTGACCAAGACGATTGTGAGATGACGGATCTGCCGAGCAAATCCACATCTGTTCCCAGATCTCTCCCTTCAAAGAGACGGATCCAATGTCCTCATTCGTTCTGGAGGTGACAGAACAATCCGGCGTCTGTCCGGGGCGAATGAGGAGCCGCCCATATCGCCCGCAGTGATACTCCATGGAGGAACTCCGCAGATATAATACCCATCTCTTCATAGGAAGGAGATCATTTATACTTCTATTTACATTTCTTCACTTCCTGGTTTCTGGCCTAGGCCACAATGTCATCCATCCCAGGAGTCTTCATGGGAGGAGGGGCTTTCTCAGCTAAGCCACACCTCCTGCCTGCATGCCTAAGCTAAGGGCGGATGGATTCCAGGAAGTAAAATGCTACATGAACCATCTGCCCTTGGGAGAATGTGCATTCTATGCATGAAGATAAAAAAAAACCTTCTGTGTGCCCCTCCCCCCCAATACTTACCTGAGCCCCATCTCTATCCAGTAATGTTGTAGGAGTGGCTGAGGAGAGAGAGGAGGCGGAGCCGGGCCATGGCTCTGTGTCTGAATGGACACACGGAGCTGTGACTCTGCTCAGGTGTCCCCATAGAAAGCTGCATGGGCATGAGGACCTTCCATCGACCATCGCTGAGGACCTTCCATCGCTGAGGACCTTCCATCGTCCATCGCTGAGGACCTTCCATCGTCCATCGCTGAGGACCTTCCATCGTCCATCGCTGAGGACCTTCCATCGCTGAGGACTTTTCATCGCTGAGGTCCTTCCATCCATTGTCCATCGCTGAGGTCCTTCCATCCATTGTCCATCACTGAGGACCTTCCATCCATTGTCCATCGCTGAGGACCTTCCATCGCTGAGGACCTTCCATCGCTGAGGTCCTTCCATCCATTGTCCATCGCTGAGGACTTTCCATCGCTGAGGTCCTTCCATCCATTGTCCATCGCTGAGGACCTTCCATCGTCCATCGCTGAGGACCTTCCATCGCTGAGGACCTTCCATCGCTGAGGACTTTCCATCGCTGAGGTCCTTCCATCCATTGTCCATCGCTGAGGACCTTCCATCGCTGAGGTCCTTCCATCCATTGTCCATCGCTGAGGACCTTCCATCCATTGTCCATCGCTGAGGACCTTCCATTGCTGAGGACCTTCCATCGCTGAGGTCCTTCCATCCATTGTCCATCGCTGAGGACCTTCCATCGCTGAGGTCCTTCCATCCATTGTCCATCGCTGAGGACCTTCCATCGCTGAGGACCTTCCATCCATTGTCCATCGCTGAGGACCTTCCATCGCTGAGGACCTTCCATCGCTGAGGTCCTTCCATCCATTGTCCATCGCTGAGGACCTTCCATCGCTGAGGTCCTTCCATCCATTGTCCATCGCTGAGGACCTTCCATCGCTGAGGTCCTTCCATCCATTGTCCATCGCTGAGGTCCTTCCATCCATTGTCCATCGCTGAGGTCCTTCCATCCATTGTCCATCGCTGAGGTCCTTCCATCCATTGTCCATCGCTGAGGTCCTTCTATCCATCGTCCATCGCTGAGGACCTTCCATCGTCCATCGCTGAGGACCTTCCATCCATCGTCCATCGCTGAGGACCTTCCATCCATTGTCCATCGCTGAGGACCTTCCATCCATTGTCCATCGCTGAGGACCTTCCATCCATTGTCCATCGCTGAGGACCTTCCATCGTCCATCGCTTAGGACCTTCCATCGTCCATCGCTGAGGACCTTCCATCCATTGTCCATCGCTGAGGACCTTCCATCGTCCATCGCTGAGGACCTTCCATCGTCCATCGCTGAGGACCTTCCATCGTCCATCGCTGAGGACCTTCCATCGTCCATCGCTGAGGACCTTCCATCGTCCATCGCTGAGGACCTTCCATCGTCCATCACTGAGGACCTCCACTATCACCGCTCACGATTTTCTTTGGGCGATTTGTACGTGTGTCACACGTAGGGCGGCCCACTGAAGTGGATAGAAAGCCTTATCCATGTGTGTTGCCCATAAGAAGCGTCTTCTCCTTTTTTTGGGGTGACAAACTTCACACAATTTTTCTTAGACAGTTTCTGCAAATGCTGAGCAACAATTGCAGCAAATCGCATCGTGTTTGGGGCACCATATAGAATGAATAGCGCCCAAACGTGTGTTTTGCAGCGATTGCCGCGTGATTTGGAATCGTGGGCAGAACCGCTGGGGTTCCATAGTGTGAATGGGGCCTCAATGACTTGATGATCTCCAGCACATCGATCGTATTCTGTGTGTAGGAGAAGCTCTCAGCGCCTAATAATACGATCCTCGCTGCCTTCGCAGAAGACGCTCCGGCAGGCCGGATTTGGCGCTCGGCGGGTTAACATTTCCCTCTTCTGAAAGTTATCAGTGAAGGGTATTAGTTGTGTTTAATAAAGCGCAGTTGCCCTCTCCATGAACCCGCCGTGACTCTCCAGCTGGGGTCATTCCAAGTTCAGGCTTTGGACTTTTGACTGCCTTCTGTGTGTGAAAACAGCGCGCCGCGCCTGCGGGGATCACTGCTCCCGCCTGTAACACTAAACTATTGCCAGCGGGCACCTGCTGGGAAATCTTCACAGGGGGTCCTGGGGGGGACTCGTCAGGCTTCTGCAGAGATAAAAGCAGCAGGGGGTTCCCTCCAGGATAACCAGCTAATCAGGCAACCGCACAGACAGCCAATCAGAGGCCTTTGCAGATTACCCAACTGACACGCAATGCCTGGCTGCCTCCCTGAGCCCACCTAACAATAGGATGTGGGGTCATTAATGGTCCTTTACTGGTAATTACTGGAGATAGTCAATCAGCCGCCAGATAACGACATTGTCCTTCCCCCAGGATACGCTTTACAAAATTCTGACCATATTTTAGAATTTATTTTTCAAAGCCAACCCGGTCGCCATCCTCGCACCCCGACCCACCCGTAAACTTCACACCCCGACCCGCCACAAGCCTCGCACCCCAACCCGCCACAAGCCTCGCACCCCAACCCGCCACAAGCCTCGCACCCCGACCCACCCGTAAACTTCACACCCCGACCCGCCACAAGCCTCGCACCCCAACCCGCCACAAGCCTCGCACCCCAACCCGCCACAAGCCTCGCACCCCGACCTGCCCGTAAGCCTCGCACCCAAACCCACCACAAGCCTCGCACCCAAACCCACCACAAGCCTCACACCCCAACCCGCCACAAGCCTCACACCCCAACCCGCCACAAGCCTCGCACCCCAACCCGCCACAAGCCTCGCACCCCGACCTGCCCGTAAGCCTCGCACCCAAACCCACCACAAGCCTCGCACCCCAACCCACCACAAGCCTCGCACCCCAACCCGCCACAAGCCTCGCACCCAGACCCGCCACAAGCCTCGCACCCAAACCCACCACAAGCCTCACACCCCAACCCGCCACAAGCCTCGCACCCCAACCCGCCCGTAAACTTCACACCCCGACCCGCCACAAGCCTCGCACCCCAACCCGCCACAAGCCTCGCACCCCGACCCACCCGTAAACTTCACACCCCGACCCGCCACAAGCCTCGCACCCCAACCCGCCACAAGCCTCGCACCCCAACCCGCCACAAGCCTCGCACCCCGACCCACCCGTAAACTTCACACCCCGACCCGCCACAAGCCTCGCACCCCAACCCGCCACAAGCCTCGCACCCCAACCCGCCACAAGCCTCGCACCCCGACCTGCCCGTAAGCCTCGCACCCAAACCCACCACAAGCCTCGCACCCAAACCCACCACAAGCCTCACACCCCAACCCGCCACAAGCCTCACACCCCAACCCGCCACAAGCCTCGCACCCCAACCCGCCACAAGCCTCGCACCCCGACCTGCCCGTAAGCCTCGCACCCAAACCCACCACAAGCCTCGCACCCCAACCCACCACAAGCCTCGCACCCCAACCCGCCACAAGCCTCGCACCCAGACCCGCCACAAGCCTCGCACCCAAACCCACCACAAGCCTCACACCCCAACCCGCCACAAGCCTCGCACCCCAACCCGCCCCTAAACTTCACACCCCGACCCGCCACAAGCCTCGCACCCCAACCCGCCACAAGCCTCGCACCCCGACCCGCCACAAGCCTCGCACCCCAACCCGCCACAAGCCTCGCACCCCGACCCGCCACAAGCCTCGCACCCCAACCCACCACAAGCCTCGCACCCCAACCCATCACAAGCCTCGCACCCCGACCCGCCACAAGCCTCGCACCCCGACCCACCACAAGCCTCGCACCCCGACCCGCCACAAGCCTTGCACCCCGACCCGCCACAAGCCTCGCACCCCGACCCGGCCAAAAGCCTTGCACCCCGACCCGCCACAAGCCTCGCACCCCAACCCACCACAAGCCTCGCACCCCAACCCATCACAAGCCTCGCACCCCGACCCGCCACAAGCCTCGCACCCCAACCCACCACAAGCCTCGCACCCCAACCCCTCACAAGCCTCGCACCCCGACCCGCCACAAGCCTCGCACCCCAACCCATCACAAGCCTCGCACCCCGACCCGCCACAAGCCTCGCACCCCGACCCACCACAAGCCTCGCACCCCGACCCGGCCACAATCCTCGCACCCCAACCCACCACAAGCCTCGCACCCCGACCCGCCACAATCCTCGCACCCCAACCCATCACAAGCCTCGCACCCCGACCCGCCACAAGCCTCGCACCCCGAGCCGCCCACAAGCCTCGCACCCAAACCCACCACAAGCCTCACACCCCAACCCGCCACAAGCCTCACACCCCAACCCGCCACAAGCCTCGCACCCCAACCCGCCACAAGCCTCGCACCCCGACCTGCCCGTAAGCCTCGCACCCAAACCCACCACAAGCCTCGCACCCCAACCCGCCACAAGCCTCGCACCCCAACCCGCCACAAGCCTCGCACCCAGACCCGCCACAAGCCTCGCACCCAAACCCACCACAAGCCTCACACCCCAACCCGCCACAAGCCTCGCACCCCAACCCGCCCGTAAACTTCACACCCCGACCCGCCACAAGCCTCGCACCCCAACCCGCCACAAGCCTCGCACCCCGACCCGCCACAAGCCTCGCACCCCAACCCGCCACAAGCCTCGCACCCCGACCCGCCACAAGCCTCGCACCCCAACCCACCACAAGCCTCGCACCCCAACCCAGCACAAGCCTCGCACCCCGACCCGCCACAAGCCTCGCACCCCGACCCACCACAAGCCTCGCACCCCGACCCGCCACAAGCCTTGCACCCCGACCCGCCACAAGCCTCGCACCCCGACCCGGCCAAAAGCCTTGCACCCCGACCCGCCACAAGCCTCGCACCCCAACCCACCACAAGCCTCGCACCCCAACCCCTCACAAGCCTCGCACCCCGACCCGCCACAAGCCTCGCACCCCAACCCACCACAAGCCTCGCACCCCAACCCAACACAAGCCTCGCACCCCGACCCGCCCACAAGCCTCGCACCCCGACCCACCACAAGCCTCGCACCCCAACCCATCACAAGCCTCGCACCCCGACCCGGCCACAATCCTCGCACCCCAACCCACCACAAGCCTCGCACCCCGACCCGCCACAATCCTCGCACCCCAACCCATCACAAGCCTCGCACCCCGACCCGCCACAAGCCTCGCACCCCGAGCCGCCCACAAGCCTCGCACTCTCACCCGCCCGTAAGCCTCGCACCCCGACCCGCCACAAGCCTCGCACCCTCACCCGCCACAAGCCTCGCACCCCGACCCGCCCGTAAACTTCACACCCCGACCCGCCCACAAGCCTCGCACCCTGACCCGCCCGTAAGCCTCGCACCCCAACCCGCCACAAGCCTCGCACCCAAACCCGCCACAAGCCTCGCACCCAAACCCGCCACAAGCCTCGCACCCCGAGCCGCCCGTAAGCCTCGCACCCCGACCCGCCCGTAAGCCTCGCACCCCGACCCGCCACAAGCCTCGCACCCCGACCCGCCACAAGCCTCGCACCCCGACCCGCCCGTAAACTTCACACCCCGAGCCGCCCACAAGCCTCGCACCCCGAGCCGCCCACAAGCCTCGCACCCCGACCCGCCCGTAAGCCTCGCACCCTGACCCGCCCGTAAGCCTCGCACCCCAACCCGCCACAAGCCTCGCACCCCAACCCGCCACAAGCCTCGCACCCCGACCCGCCCACAAGCCTCGCACCCCGACCCGCCCACAAGCCTCGCCCCCCCGACCCGGCCACAAGCCTCGCACCCCGACCCGCCACAAGCCTCGCACCCGACCCGCCACAAGCCTCGCACCCCGACCCGCCACAAGCCTCGCACCCCGACCCGCCACAAGCCTTGCACCCCGACCTGGCCACAAGCCTCGCACCCCGACCCGCCACAAGCCTCGCACCCCAACCCACCCGCAATCCTCACACCCCAACCCACCCGCAAGCCTCGCCCCCCCCGACCCGCCACAAGCCTCGCCCCCCCCGACCCGCCACAAGCCTCGCACCCCGACCCGGCACAAGCCTCGCACCCCGACCCGCCACAAGCCTCGCACCCCGACCCGCCACAAGCCTCGCACCCCGACCCGGCCACAAGCCTCGCACCCCGACCCGCCACAAGCCTCGCACCCCGACCCCCCCCGCAATCCTCACACCCCAACCCACCCGCAAGCCTCGCCCCCCCCCCCGACCCGCCACAAGCCTCGCACCCCGACCCGGCCACAAGGCTCGCACCCCGACCCGCCACAAGCCTCGCACCCCGGCCCGGCCACAAGCCTCGCACCCCGACCGGCCACAAGCCTCGCACCCCGACCGGCCACAAGCCTCGCACCCCGACCCACCACAAGCCTCGCCCCCCCCCGACCCGGCCACAAGCCTCGCCCCCCCCCCCCCCCGACCCGGCCACAAGCCTCGCACCCCGACCCGGCCACAAGCCTCGCCCCCCGACCCGGCCACAAGCCTCGCCCTCCGACCCGGCCACAAGCCTCGCCCCCCGACCCGGCCACAAGCCTCGCACCCCGACCCGGCCACAAGCCTCGCACCCCGACCCGCCACAAGCCTCCCCCCTCCCCCCGACCCGGCCACAAGCCTCGCACCCCGACCGGCCACAAGCCTCGCACCCCGACCCGCCTGCAAACTTCACACCCCAACCCGGCCACAAGCCTCGCACCCCGACCCACCTGCAAACTTCACACCCCAACCCACCCACAAGCCTTGCAACCCAACTTGCTACTACAAACTTCGCATCCCAACCTGGCCACGAGCCTCACACCACAACCGCGACCGCAAACCTCGCACGCCGACCAGCCCACAAACCTTGCACTCCAACCCGCGACCTCAAACCTCGCACCCCGACCCGGCCACAAGCCTCGCACCCCAACCCGCCACAAGCCTCGCACCCTGACCCGGCCACAAGGCTCGCACCCCGACCCGCCACAAGCCTCGCACCCCGACCCACCTGCAAACTTCACACCCCCACCCGGCCACAAGCCTCGCACCCCGACCCACCTGCAAACTTCACACCCCGACCCGGCCACAAGCCTCGCACCCCGACCCGGCCACAAGCCTCGCACCCCGACCCGGCCACAAGCCTCGCACCCCGACCCGCCACAAGCCTCGCACCCCGACCCGCCACAAGCCTCGCACCCCGACCCGCCACAAGCCTCGCACCCCGACCCGCCACAAGCCTCGCACCCCGACCCACCTGCAAACTTCACACCCCGACCCGCCACAAGCCTCGCACCCCAACCCGCCACAAGCCTCGCACCCCAACCCGCCCACAAGCCTCGCACCCCGACCCGCCCACAAGCCTCGCACCCCGACCCACCACAAGCCTCGCACCCCAACCCAGCCACAAGCCTCGCACCCCGACCCGCCACAAGCCTCGCACTCCGACCCGCCACAAGCCTCGCACCCCAACCCACCACAAGCCTCGCACCCCGACCCCGCCACAAGCCTCGCACCCCGACCCGCCCCAAGCCTCGCACCCCGACCCACCAGCAAACTTCACACCCCGACCCGGCCACAAGCCTCGCACCCCGACCCGGCCACAAGCCTCGCACCCCGACCGGCCACAAGCCTCGCACCCCGACCCACCACAAGCCTCGCACCCCAACCCAGCCACAAGCCTCGCACCCCGACCCGCCACAAGCCTCGCACCCCGACCCCCCACAAGCCTCACACCCGACCCACCCGTAAACTTCACACCCCGACCTGGCCACAAGCCACGCACCCCGACCCACCCGTAAACTTCACACCCCGACCCGGCCACAAGCCTCGCACCCCGACCCGCCTGCAAACTTCACACCCCAACCCGGCCACAAGCCTCGTACCCAGACCCGCCTGCAAACTTCACACCCCAACCCGGCCACAAGCCACGCACCCCGACCCGGGCCACATGCCTCGTACCCCGACCCGCCCGTAAACTTGAGACCCCAACCTCGCCACAAGCCTCGCACCACAACCCACTGCTGCAAACCTCACACCCCAAACCGCCTGCAAACTTCGCACCTCAACCTAGCCACAAGCCTCGCACCCCGACCCGCCCGCAAACTTCACACCCCAACCTGGCCACAAGCCTTGCACCCCAGCCTGCTGCTGCAAACCTCACACCCTGACCCAGCCGCAAGTCTTGCACTGCAACCCGCCGCCGCAAACCTCGCACCCCGACCCGCCCGTAAACTTGAGACCCCAACCTCGCCACAAGACAAGCCTCGCACCACAACCCACTGCTGCAAACCTCACACCCCAACCCGGCCACAAGCCTCGCATCCCGACCCGGCCACAAGCCTCGCACCCCGACCCACCTGCAAACTTCACACCCCAACCCGGCCACAAGCCTCGCACCCCAACCCGCCTGCAAACTTCGCACCCCAACCCGGCCACAAGCCTCGCACCCCAACCCGCCTGCAAACTTCGCACCCCAACCCGGCCACAAGCCTCGCACCCCAACCCGCCTGCAAACTTCACACCCCAACCCGGCCACAAGCCTCGCACCCCAACCCACCTGCAAACTTCACACCCCAACCCGGCCACAAGCCTCGTACACCAACCCGGCCACAAGCCTCGCACCCCGACCCGCCTGCAGACTTCACACCCCAACCCGGCCACAAGCCTCGCACCCCGACCCGCCTGCAGACTTCACACCCCAACCCGGGCCACAAGCCTCGTACCCTGTCCCACCTGCAAACTTCACACCCCAACCCGGCCACAAGCCTCGCACCTTGACCCGCCCGTAAACTTCACACCCCAACCCGGCCACAAGCCTCGCACCCCAACCCGCCTGCAAACTTCGCACCCCAACCCGGCCACAAGCCTCGCACCCCAACCCGCCTGCAAACTTCGCACCCCAACCCGGCCACAAGCCTCGCACCCCGACCCACCTGCAAACTTCACACCCCAACCCGGCCACAAGCCTCGCACCCCAACCCGCCTGCAAACTTCACACCCCAACCCGGCCACAAGCCTCGCACCCCAACCCGCCCGCAAACTTCACACCCCAACCTGGCCTCAAGCCTTGCACCCCAACCTGCTGCTGCAAACCTCACACCCTGACCCAGCCGCAAGTCTTGCACTGCAACCCGCCGCCGCAAACCTCGCACCCTGACCTGCCGCCGCAAACTTTGCACCTCGACCCGGCCACAGGCCTCACACCCCGACCCGCCCACAAACTTCGCACCCAACCCGGCCACAGGCCTCACACCCCGACCTATAAATAAATTGTAAATACATTTTTTAAAAAATAAAATAAAAACGACTGACACCGCTGCATATTTGTGCCACTGTCGCATGACATAAATAAAAAAAAAAAGTATCAGTAAGGCCCCTTTCACACTGGGGCGTTTTTCATGCGGTGCAGCGCTAAAAATAGCGCCTGTTCACCGCATGAAAAAATCCTGCCCCTTTAACTCCAGTGTGAAAGCCGGCGGGCTTTCACACTGGAGCGGTGCGCTAGCAGGATGACAAAAAAGTCCTGCTAGCAGCATCTTTGGAGCGGGATAGGAGCCGTGTATTCACCGCTCCTATACCGCTCCTTCCCATTGATTACAATGGGAGACTGCGGTAAAACCGCGGCAATACCGCGGCTACGGCGGCGCTCTGCGGGGGGTGTTTAACCCTTTTTCGGCCGCTCGCGGGGGGTAAAACCGCACCGCGATCGGCCGAAAACCGCGGTGAAAACGATGGTAAAGCAGCGCTAAATATAGCGCTGCTTTACCGTCACCGCGGCTCCCCGCCCCAGTGTGAAAGGGGCCTAATTGTATAAAAAAATCGATGTAACCCGTATACACTATAAGAAAATCGATGTTTCACAGCAAATCAGAACCGATGAACCAATATCCTCGTACAACAAAGGCTTTATTTGTTGTTTATTGTTTCTGATTATGCGCAGTCTTTATTTTCAGATTTTTCTTGTACGAAAATCGTACAAAAACTTTACACATTAAACGTAAAATCTTTGTTCCTGTACTATTTTTTTGGGGAGTTTGTCCCTTCGGGAATTTTCGTACGAAAAATTTGGAATCGGCTGTGGAAAGTTGTGTACACACTATCCGAAAGTTCCCCGATTTTCTTGTAATGTGTGCGATCGCTGGAGGTCGATTATTAGTTATTCGGCACAATTCACCTTTATAATAGTAAATCGTCACTTTAATCCGTCCGGTGAATTCCCTATCGGGACGATGATACCGAATCCCCCAGATTTCGTTGTGGTCACCACCCTGGAACTTTTTCTTTCTCCTCTAATCCGGCGCTTGGATTTCTTTGGGAAGGTGAACTTTTCACCCAGACAATATGGATTCTTCAGACTCGGAGTTTACAAAGAAAACATAATCCTTATCTGGCCATGAAATGGGATTTGGTGTAGAGCAGATGTTCGGCTTTCCCTCAGCTTAGGAGAGTGAAGGAGAAGTGCTGAAAGATCCTGCAGGGTGCCGGCCTCCACCGGCCTCCACGTCACACCTGTGTACACACGTCCTTCAGGAGAGGAGCCTCCACCGGCCTCCACGTCACACCTGTGTACACACGTCCTTCAGGAGAGGAGCCTTCGCCGGCCTCCACCGGCCTCCCCGTCACACCTGTGTACACACGTCCTTCAGGAGAGGAGCCTCCGCCGGCCTCCCCGTCACACCTGTGTACACACGTCCTTCAGGAGAGGAGCCTCCGCCGGCCTCCACGTCACACCTGTGTACACACGTCCTTCAGGAGAGGGGCCTCCACCGGCCTCCCCGTCACACCTGTGTACACACGTCCTTCAGGAGAGGAGCCTTCGCCGGCCTCCACCGGCCTCCACGTCACACCTGTGTACACACGTCCTTCAGGAGAGGGGCCTCCACCGGCCTCCCCGTCACACCTGTGTACACACGTCCTTCAGGAGAGGGGCCTCCACCGGCCTCCCCGTCACACCTGTGTACACACGTCCTTCAGGAGAGGAGCCTCCGCCGGCCTCCCCGTCACACCTGTGTACACACGTCCTTCAGGAGAGGAGCCTCCGCCGGCCTCCCCGTCACACCTGTGTACACACGTCCTTCAGGAGAGGGGCCTCCACCGGCCTCCCCGTCACACCTGTGTACACACGTCCTTCAGGAGAGGAGCCTCCACCGGCCTCCCCGTCACACCTGTGTACACACGTCCTTCAGGAGAGGAGCCTCCGCCGGCCTCCACCGGCCTCCCCGTCACACCTGTGTACACACGTCCTTCAGGAGAGGGGCCTCCACCGGCCTCCACGTCACACCTGTGTACACACGTCCTTCAGGAGAGGAGCCTCCACCGGCCTCCACGTCACACCTGTGTACACACGTCCTTCAGGAGAGGAGCCTCCACCGGCCTCCACGTCACACCTGTGTACACACGTCCTTCAGGAGAGGAGCCTCCACCGGCCTCCACGTCACTCCTGTGTACACACGTCCTTCAGGAGAGGAGCCTCCACCGGCCTCCACGTCACACCTGTGTACACACGTCCTTCAGGAGAGGAGCCTCCGCCGGCCTCCACCGGCCTCCCCGTCACACCTGTGTACACACGTCCTTCAGGAGAGGAGCCTCCGCCGGCCTCCACCGGCCTCCCCGTCACACCTGTGTACACACGTCCTTCAGGAGAGGAGCCTCCATGACCCTTCCTAATCCTTTTACCGCCAATTATTAGTTTGACTTAAATAAAATCATATTATAGGCTAATTGTTTGTTTGCACCTTTGCTGGAGTGGCCGAGGTCACCGAGAGGTCGCATGTTTGGAAGTCTCCGAATATAGGAGGCCATAGGAGGCCAGCCTCTCCCACCGCCATCTACAATGGGAAGCTTCCTGGAATACCAAACCTTCATATTTCACAGAGACATTCATAAAGTCCACCCAACTTTACTAAAGTGTATACAGCCAAGACTTATTGTCAGCTTTGGCTAGAGAAGGGAAGGGTTAGACCCCCGGGCAGTTTATATTCTGTAGCCTGAGCACCATCGGGGGGAAATTTCCCTGCACTTCCTCTCCCAGGGGCACCACAGGAAGTCCGAGGAAATCTCTCCAGAATGAGAGGACTTCCCTTCTTGGTGTCCCCATTGGAAGATTCCAGCTGGCCGTACAATCAGAATGTTAGAATGAATCTGAGTGGGGGACAAATCGGCGATCATTTTTCGCAGTGATGGGAACGTTTTCTTTCTAACAGTGAATGGCAAAGTCCAAAATCAAATTAAATTTTGAAGTACTTTGGCCCAACATTCATGAAATGTACTGAGAATTTTTCTACACCTTTTTTAAAATTTAGAAATGTATGGCGAGCTTTACACTCCTATTCTGGGTTCCTCCCCCTCCCTTACTATCCAGCACTAAAAATACCATTCTATAAACCTAAATCCTCCGGCCTCCCCTTTTAATCTTGCACAGGTGTAGCGGCTCCTCCCCTTCAGTCTTGCACAGGTGTAGTGGCTCCTCCCCTTTTAATCTTGCACAGGTGTAGCGGCTCCTCCCCTTTTAATCTTGCACAGGTGTAGCGGCTCCTCCCCTTTTAATCTTGCACAGGTGTAGCGGCTCCTCCCCTTTTAATCTTGCACAGGTGTAGCGGCTCCTCCCCTTTTAATCTTGCACAGGTGTAGCGGCTCCTCTCCTGGACTGAAATGGCTTCCTCTGATTTCCCCGCACACTGTGAGCTTCTCACACTGTGCATTAGAAGCTGCAGCAAGTCAGGGCCTTCTATTCCTCAGCTGGTTGTGGATTTTCCTTCTTGTATATCTCTTGGGAATCGATCGTTTCTCTTTCGTCTTCCACAATCTTTTCACACTATGATAACTTGTAAATGGCATTCCTGGGAGTCTGCGGAGAGGTGAAGTGGGGGTCGTCCTGTGTAAGTGATATCTTCTGCTGACATTGTAGAACATCGATCATCTCCTTCCCTGATTACTGTGCGCCGCGCTCCTCCATTCTACAATCAGTCCGCGAGGAAACGAGGAAACGGGATTATTTATTCGATGTGCTGTGGATGGATTGTCTCAGATGTGGGAATAACCAGATTTCCCGTTACACCTTCTGTCTTCTATGGAAGCCTCTGATTAATGGAGGAATGTTAAAACCGAGGCGTCCTGTATACCGACCAATCAGAATCAGACCGGCCATAAACACGCCGATCTCCTCCAATCAGACCGACTGTAAACACGCCGATCTCCTCCAATCAGACCGTCCGCAAACACGCCGATCTCCTCCAATCAGACCGACCGTAAACACGCCGATCTCCTCCAATCAGACCGACTGTAAACACGCTGATCTCCTCCAATCAGACCGACCGCAAACACGCCGATCTCCAATCAGACCGACTGTAAACACGCTGATCTCCTCCAATCAGACCAACCGTAAACACGCTGATCTCCATTCAAGAAGCGAGAGTCCACATTCTGCCTATACATGTCCTCACCCGCCATACTGTTCTCCTAGCTTGGCTGATGTGCAGATCGTAGGAATCGTGGGGGGGGGGAACCATACATGCATGGGGGGGGTCCAGGGAGACAATGCACCTGAAAGGTGAAGGTTGAAGGAACGCGGGGGGGGGGGATACATGCATGGGGGGGACCAGGGAGACAATGCACCTGAAAGGTGAAGGTTGAAGGAACGCGGGGGGGGGGGGATACATGCATGGGGGGGACCAGGGAGACAATGCACCTGAAAGGTGAAGGTTGAAGGAACGCGGGGGGGGGGGATACATGCATGGGGGGGACCAGGGAGACAATGCACCTGAAAGGTGAAGGTTGAAGGAACGCGGGGGGGGGGGGGGATACATGCATGGGGGGGTCCAGGGAGACAATGCACCTGAAAGGTGAAGGTTGGAGGAACGCGGGGGGGGGGGGGGGGATACATGCATGGGGGGGTCCAGGGAGACAATGCACCTGAAAGGTGAAGGTTGGAGGAACGCGGGGGGGGACCATACATGCATGGGGGGGGGGGTGGGGTCAGGGAGACAATTCACCTGAAAGGTGATGGTTGGAGGAACGCAGGGGGGGACAATACATGCATGGGGGGGGGGGGGACCATACATGCATGGGGGGGGGGCGGGGGCAAGGAGATAATGCACCTGAAAGGTGAAGGTTTTCATTTGGTTTGTAGAAGACGAGATGAATCCTGAGTGTTCCAGAACTTCTGTACTCTGTCCTTGGCTATCCCATTGTGCTCTCAGAATCCCTTTTCATGTATTAACTGAAGATACACAAGGTATATGAATGTGGTAAAAAAAAAAAAAAAAGATATAAAACAGTTTTTAAAAATGTAATAAAAAATAAAGTCGTTAGTTTCCTTTTACTTGGAGCCCCGGTACTCGGATCTCTCTCTGAATTAGAGTTTCTTTATATTGACAGCTGTAAGTTGATTGGCGGAATGTGATTGGACGGTTTCCTTTGTGTTGTAGTTTGCTGGAACTCTCTCTGATGGTCTCGGGAAGACGATGGACAACAGACACCAGACAGAGCGGGAATACATTCGATATCACGCAGCCACGAGTGGAGAACATTTGGTGGCCGGGATTCATGGACTTGCTCACGGTATGTGAACCAATGAAATGTGTAAATTGTCCACAATGAATACTGGGGGGGTCACACTGGGGGGGTGACACTGGGGGGGTCACACTGGGGGGTCACACTGGGGGGGGTCACACTGGGGGGGTCACTTCATTTCTAGAAGGACTTGTAGGGGACATTGAACTATCTGTAGACAGTTCATCCACTTATTAGTGGCCTTCAGACGATGTGGGTCTTCTCTGCCCATTCCTCGCCATCTCTTCTCACTGCCCATTTTGTAGAGCCGGCCGTTGCCCCTGGTGATGGGTAACTTGATTTCCACATTGGCTGTTTTTCCGTCAGCCTTGAGCAAATGAATAAGGATGTAGTAAGATGTGTTGTGATTGGTTGAGGGTTTCGCCCTCTTCGCTTGGTTGGCATTAAATCCACAACCTTCAGAAGGTGGCAGCTTGGAATGCTATTCATCTTCAGTGTAGAATATAATGAATGTTCTCCCGGACGGGTTTCATCGGGTAGGAGTGTCACATCTGGTCGAGGCCGAGCTGACGAGAGGGTTGCCCTCACACCTCTTGTCAGGTTTCCCCTGGCGATGATGACCGGGTATAACTGGGCACAGAGTGGCATTAGCGCCTGTAGGAGATCCGCTTCTGAATATCTTTGATGCAGGTCAACTAATAGTCAAGAGATACTGGATCTCTGGTGCCAAGTCAGACGGGCAGAGGTCAGCAACAAGCGGGCAGCAGGAGTACGAAGTCAGGAACCCGGAGTCAGCGCCAGGCCAAGGTCTGTATTATGTACCGGAACAGCGGGCAGGAAGCACGGTTGGGCCACAAGCCAGAGTCAGCAGCAGAGGTTCAGGAACAAAGCGGGTAAAGAAGCCAGGTCAGGACACAGATGGGCACAGGAACAGGTCACAAGCAGAAGGGGCAATGAACCCGAGTCCACTAGGCACAAAGTCTATTACACAAACGTTGGGTTGGAGTTGCACTTTAATGATGTGTTTTGGATCGACCAGCCTGACCCGATCGTTCCTTCCAGGTATCATTGGCGGGCTGACCAGTGTCATCACCTCCACGGTGGAAGGTGTGAAGAATGAAGGAGGGGTCAGCGGCTTCATCTCTGGCTTAGGAAAGGGCCTGGTGGGGACCGTCACCAAACCTGTGGCCGGAGCTCTGGATTTTGCCTCGGAAACGGCTCAGGCGGTGAGAGACACGGCATCGCTCAGCGGGCACAGGTCAGTACCAGGTGTGAGGAACCTATCAGGAGAGAGTTCAGAGGGCACAGGTCAGTACCGGGTGTGAGGAACCTATCGGGAGAGAGTTCAGAGGGCACAGGTCAGTACCAGGTGTGAGGAACCTATCAGGAGAGAGCTCAGCGGGCACAGGTCAGTACCAGGTGTGAGGAACCTATCAGGAGAGAGTTCAGAGGGCACAGGTCAGTACCGGGTGTGAGGAACCTATCAGGAGAGAGTTCAGAGGGCACAGGTCAGTACCAGGTGTGAGGAACCTATCAGGAGAGAGTTCAGAGGGCACAGGTCAGTACCGGGTGTGAGGAACCTATCGGGAGAGAGTTCAGAGGGCACAGGTCAGTACCAGGTGTGAGGAACCTATCAGGAGAGAGCCCAGCGGGCACAGGTCAGTACCGGGTGTGAGGAACCTATCAGAGTTCAGAGGGCACAGGTCAGTACCGGGTGTGAGGAACCTATCAGGAGAGAGTTCAGAGGGCACAGGTCAGTACCGGGTGTGAGGAACCTATCAGGAGAGAGTTCAGAGGGCACAGGTCAGTACCGGGTGTGAGGAACCTATCAGAAGAGAGTTCAGAGGGCACAGGTCAGTACCGGGTGTGAGGAACCTATCGGGAGAGAGTTCAGAGGGCACAGGTCAGTACCAGGTGTGAGGAACCTATCAGGAGAGAGTTCAGAGGGCACAGGTCAGTACCAGGTGTGAGGAACCTATCAGGAGAGAGTTCAGAGGGCACAGGTCAGTACCAGGTGTGAGGAACCTATCGGGAGAGAGTTCAGAGGGCACAGGTCAGTACCAGGTGTGAGGAACCTATCGGGAGAGAGTTCAGAGGGCACAGGTCAGTACCAGGTGTGAGGAACCTATCAGGAGAGAGTTCAGAGGGCACAGGTCAGTACCGGGTGTGAGGAACCTATCAGGAGAGAGTTCAGAGGGCACAGGTCAGTACCAGGTGTGAGGAACCTATCAGGAGAGAGCTCAGAGGGCACAGGTCAGTACCAGGTGTGAGGAACCTATCGGGAGAGAGTTCAGAGGGCACAGGTCAGTACCAGGTGTGAGGAACCTATCGGGAGAGAGTTCAGAGGGCACAGGTCAGTACCAGGTGTGAGGAACCTATCGGGAGAGAGTTCAGAGGGCACAGGTCAGTACCAGGTGTGAGGAACCTATCAGGAGAGAGTTCAGAGGGCACAGGTCAGTACCAGGTGTGAGGAACCTATCGGGAGAGAGTTCAGAGGGCACAGGTCAGTACCAGGTGTGAGGAACCTATCGGGAGAGAGCTCAGAGGGCACAGGTCAGTACCAGGTGTGAGGAACCTATCGGGAGAGAGTTCAGAGGGCACAGGTCAGTACCAGGTGTGAGGAACCTATCGGGAGAGAGTTCAGAGGGCACAGGTCAGTACCAGGTGTGAGGAACCTATCGGGAGAGAGTTCAGAGGGCACAGGTCAGTACCAGGTGTGAGGAACCTATCAGGAGAGAGTTCAGAGGGCACAGGTCAGTACCAGGTGTGAGGAACCTATCGGGAGAGAGTTCAGAGGGCACAGGTCAGTACCAGGTGTGAGGAACCTATCGGGAGAGAGCTCAGAGGGCACAGGTCAGTACCAGGTGTGAGGAACCTATCGGGAGAGAGTTCAGAGGGCACAGGTCAGTACCAGGTGTGAGGAACCTATCGGGAGAGAGCTCAGAGGGCACAGGTCAGTACCAGGTGTGAGGAACCTATCAGGAGAGAGCTCAGAGGGCACAGGTCAGTACCGGGTGTGAGGAACCTATCAGGAGAGAGTTCAGAGGGCACAGGTCAGTACCAGGTGTGAGGAACCTATCAGGAGAGAGTTCAGAGGGCACAGGTCAGTACCAGGTGTGAGGGACCTATGGGGAACATGTGACCGGCTTTCCTTTTCCCTTCCTCACCGGGAGCAACTTTGATTAATGTTTGTTTTAAGGTCCATAATTCTGTAATGTGTAGAAGCATCTAAAGTACCTCAATCTGTCTGGAAATTACCCAGCAGCACCTAGACTGGGAGGGGGGGGGGGGCAGTCATTTGGGGCTCATCTTCAGTTTACTGCCTAACCTTCATTGTCCAATCACAGCCTTCGGTGGGTCCCGGACCAGGTTGTATTGTGTGATTACATGGAGGTCACCTGGCAGTGTCACCACCGATAAATCAATTCCAGTATGACATAAAGACATGACTGTGCCCCCCAACCCCCCACCCCCCCCCTCCCCCCCTCCCCCTCCCCCCCAACAGGTACAAAGCCAGCTCCATAAAGACATGACTGTGATCCCTGACCCCCCTGACCCCCTGTCAGATTGGATGGAGAGCGTCTGTGAACAGCAATTTTCAAGTCTTGCCACAGATTCTCAATGTGATTTAGGTCTGGACTGTGACTGGGCCATTCTAACACATGAATATGCTTTGATCTAAACCATTCCATTGTAGCTCTGGCTGTATGTTTCGGGTCGTTGTCCTGCTGGAAGGTGACCCCCCCCCCCCCCCCAGTCTCAAGTCTTTTGCCGACTCCAACAGGTTTTCTTCTAAGATTGTCCTGTATTTGTCTCCATCCATCTTCCCATCAACTCTGACCAGCTTCCCTGTCCCTGCTGAAGAAAACCATCCCCACCACATGATGCTGCCACCACCATGTCTCACAGTGGGGATGGTGTGTTCAGGGGGATGGGCAGTGTTAGTTTTCCCCACACATAGCGTTTTGCTTTCAGGTCAAAAAGTTGAATTTTGGTCTCATCTGACCAGATCACCTTCTTCCACATGTTTGCTCCCCTCCCCCACATGGCTTCTCACAAACTACAAACAGGACTTCTTCTGACTTTCTTTCTCCAATGTCTTTCTTCTTGTCACTCTTCCATAAAGGGCAGATTTGTGGAGAACACGACTAATAGTTGTCCTGTGGACAGACTCTCCCCCCTGAGCTGTGGATCTCTGCAGCTCCTCCAGAGTTACCATGGACCTCTTGGCTCTTCTCTGATGAATGCTCTCCTTGCCCGGCCCGGTCAGTTTAGGTGGACGGCCATGTCTTGGTAGGTTTGCAGTTGTGCCATACTCTTTCCATTTTCCGATGATGGATTGAACAGAGCTCCGTGAGATGGTCAAAGCTTGGGAGACCTAACCCTGCTTTATACTTCTCCACAACTTTATCCCAGACCTGTCTGGTGTGTTCCTTGGCCTTCATGATGCTGTTTGTTCACTAAGGTTCTCTAACAAACCTCTGAGGGCTTCACAGAACAGCTGTATTTATACTGAGATTAAATGACACACAGGGGGACTCTATTTACTAATTAGGTGACTTCTGAAGGCAATTGGTTCCTCTATATTTTAGTTATCAGAGTAAAGGGGGGCTGAATACAAATGCCCCCCCCCCCCCCCACACTTTTCACATATTTATTTGTATCATTTTCCTTCCACTTCACAATTATGTGACACTTTGTGTTGGTCCATCACATAAAACCTCGCATCGGCCTCGCATCGGCCTCGTATTGGTCACTGTGTTTAATGAAAACATTTCTCGTCTGTTTGGCTGAACTATGAAATATTCCAGAACTCTCCGAGGACAATACGATCCTCCCGCAGCCAAGTTATGAAACCTCCGATCCTCCTGAGAAGAATAAAAACTCAGCGCCATTGTTCTGTCTATAGAGGCCCAACATCATCATTTTATCTTCTTCACATGTTCTGTGTGAGCCGATCGAATCTCACTCACAAGGCAGTGCAGACAGCGCCGATAATGTTCAGAAACCCCTCTCCATCCAATCAGAATGCTGCAACCCCTCTCCATCCAATCAGAATGCTGCAACCCCTCTCCATCCAATCAGAATGCTGCAACCCCTCTCCATCCAATCAGAATGCTGCAACCCCTCTCCATCCAATCAGAATGCTGCAACCCCTCTCCATCCAATCAGAATGCTGCAACCCCTCTCCGTCCAATCAGAATGCTGCAACCCCTCTCCGTCCAATCAGAATGCTGCAACCCCTCTCCATCCAACCAGAATGCTGCAACCCCTCTCCATCCAATCAGAATGCTGCAACCCCTCTCCGTCCAATCCAAATGCTGCAACCCCTATCCGTCCAATCAGAATGCTGCAACCCCTATCCGTCCAATCAGAATGCTGCAACCCCTCTCCATCCAATCAGAATGCTGCAACCCCTCTCCGTCCAATCAGAATGCTGCAACCCCTCTCCGTCCAATCAGAATGCTGCAACCCCTCTCCATCCAACCAGAATGCTGCAACCCCTCTCCATCCAATCAGAATGCTGCAACCCCTCTCCGTCCAATCAGAATGCTGCAACCCCTCTCCGTCCAATCCAAATGCTGCAACCCCTATCCGTCCAATCAGAATGCTGCAACCCCTATCCGTCCAATCAGAATGCTGCAACCCCTCTCCATCCAATCAGAATGCTGCAACACCTATCCATCCAATCAGAATGCTGCAACCCCTCTCCGTCCAATCAGAATGCTGCAACCCCTCTCCATCCAATCAGAATGCTGCAACCCCTCTCCATCCAATCAGAATGCTGCAATCCCTCTCCATCCAATCAGAATGCTGCAACCCCTCTCCATCCAATCAGAATGCTGCAACCCCTCTCCGTCCAATCAGAATGCTGCAACCCCTCTCCGTCCAATCAGAATGCTGCAACCCCTCTCCGTCCAATCAGAATGCTGCAACCCCTCTCCATCCAATCAGAATGCTGCAACCCCTCTCCATCCAATCAGAATGCTGCAACCCCTCTCCATCCAATCAGAATGCTGCAACCCCTCTCCATCCAATCAGAATGCTGCAACCCCTCTCCGTCCAATCAGAATGCTGCAACCCCTCTCCATCCAATCAGAATGCTGCAACCCCTCTCCGTCCAATCAGAATGCTGCAACCCCTCTCCATCCAATCAGAATGCTGCAATCCCTGCTTTTTCTAGCATTTTATTGTGGATTACCATACTGGGATGTGAGCACAAAGCCCCTCCCATTTATCTCTAAGGAAGTAGGAGATGAATAGAATTTATATGGGGGATGGGGTGGGGGTTCACCAACAATGGACGGGGGGGTTCACCAATGGTGGATGGGGGCAGCGGGTTCACCAGTGGTGGATGGGGGCGACGGGTTCACCAGTGGTGGATGGGGGCGGCGGGTTCACCAGTGGTGGATGGGGGCGGCGGGTTCACCAGTGGTGGATGGGGGCGGCGGGTTCACCAGTGGTGGATGGGGGCGGCGGGTTCACCAGTGGTGGATGGGGGCGGCGGGTTCACCAGTGGTGGATGGGGGCGGCGGGTTCACCACTGGTGGATGGGGGCGGCGGGTTCACCAGTGGTGGATGGGGGCGGCGGGTTCACCAGTGGTGGATGGGGGCGGCGGGTTCACCAGTGGTGGATGGGGGCGGCGGGTTCACCAGTGGTGGATGGGGGCGGCGGGTTCACCAGTGGTGGATGGGGGCGGCGGGTTCACCAGTGGTGGATGGGGGCGGCGGGTTCACCAGTGGTGGATGGGGGCGGCGGGTTCACCAGTGGTGGATGGGGGCGGCGGGTTCACCAATGGTGGATGGGGGCGGCGGGTTCACCAATGGTGGATGGGGGCGGCGGGTTCACCAATGTTGGATGGGGGCGGCGGGTTCACCAATGGTGGATGGGGGCGGCGGGTTCACCAATGGTGGATGGGGGCGGCGGGTTCACCAATGGTGGACGGGGGCGGCGGGTTCACCAATGGTGGACGGGGGCGGCGGGTTCACCAATGGTGGATGGCGGCGGCGGGTTCACCAGTGGTGGATGGGGGCGGCGGGTTCACCAATGGTGGATGGGGGCGGCGGGTTCACCAATGGTGGATGGCGGCGGCGGGTTCACCAACCATGGACGGGGGGGGGGGCGGCGGGTTCACCAATGGTGGATGGGGGCGGCGGGTTCACCAATGGTGGATGGGGGCGGCGGGTTCACCAATGGTGGACGGGGGTGGCGGGTTCACCAATGGTGGACGGGGGCGGCGGGTTCACCAATGGTGGACGGGGGCGGCGGGTTCACCAATGGTGGAATGTACATTTTCCCTTCGATCTCTGTATGGGGACAACGGCTCTGTAATTATTTATATAAAAGAAAAAACATCTATTCCCTTTTTCCTAATGGATATCCAGCGGTCACATGACCCGGCTCTCTCCCCCCTGTCTGCAGGAAAAACATAAGCAGGAGGAGCTTCTAGTCCTCTGCTGCTGATCACATGTTCAACATAAAAAAACAGCCTTTGCAATACAGAGTAAAAATAAATAATACTGTTTTAAATTGTCATACAAATATATATTTGAAATTAAATCTTTATTACTTTTTGGCAGGCTGTGTCACGCTGTGTCTTAGGACAAGAGGGAGGTGAAGCCTCCATCAATCTACATGTAATATCCCCCCCCCATTTTGATTAGCTGGTTAGTAGGTATGGAGGTGGAGGGAGGGAGTGGCCCGTCACTGTGTATACGCCCACATGTGTGTCTCTATAGTCACATGGGCTGCTCAGATGTGATAAGGAGGAAATGCTCAGCATAGAAACTCACTGAGAACTGAGCATGTGCAGAGCTGCCACCACAGCTGCAAAATCCCTAGCTGCATTGGGGACACGGACAGAAGGGGGGGATTGAGAGCAGCAGGATCAACCAGGATTTTTGCAGTGAGGATGACCAGCATGGAATACACCATTTATTCATCGTATTCTATGATACCGACACTTTACATCCAGAAATCTCGGATGGCCGAAAGCCTGACATCACTGGCCCTGTCTCCTCTTGGCTGGCCTCATTGGTGGGCAGCTCTAAGGTGACTATTGCAGGTAAAGCTGCTTCTTTTTTTTATTTCCATATTTTTCGGGGACTTCCAGTTTTATTTTCTTGGAAAAGCTGGAATTTTTGTGAGCTTGTGGTTCTGTGGGTAAGAAGGAGCTGGTGGCATCTCATGTTGTGTGGTCATCTCCTGTAGCACCTTCTTTGTCATGTATCTGTGTCGTTATTCGCATGTCTCCTCGCCGCCCGTCCCCCTCGCCGCCCGTCCCCCTCGCCGCCCGTCCCCCTCGCAGCCCGTCCCCCTCGCCGCCCGTCCCCCTCGCCGCCCGTCCCCCTCACCGCCCGTCCGTCCTCGCAGCCCGTCCCCCTCACCGCCCGTCCGTCCTCGCAGCCCGTCCCCCTCGCAGCCCGTCCCCCTCGCCGCCCGTCCCCCTCGCAGCCCGTCCCCCTCGGAGCCCGTCCCCCTCGCAGCCCGTCCCCCTCGCCGCCCGTCCCCCTCGCCGCCCGTCCCCCTCGCCGCCCGTCCCCCTCGCAGCCCGTCCCCCTCGCCGCCCGTCCCCTCGCAGCCCGTCCCCCTCGCCGCCCGTCCCCCTCGCCGCCCGTCCCCCTCACCGCCCGTCCGTCCTCGCAGCCCGTCCCCCTCACCGCCCGTCCGTCCTCGCAGCCCGTCCCCCTCGCAGCCCGTCCCCCTCGCCGCCCGTCCCCCTCGCAGCCCGTCCCCCTCGTAGCCCGTCCCCCTCGCAGCCCGTCCCCCTCGCCGCCCGTCCCCTCGCCGCCCGTCCCCCTCGCCGCCCGTCCCCCTCGCAGCCCGTCCCCCTCGCAGCCCGTCCCCCTCGCCGCCCGTCCCCCTCGCAGCCCGTCCCCCTCGCAGCCCTTCCCCCTCGCAGCCCGTCCCCCTCGCAGCCCGTCCCCCTCGCAGCCCGTCCCCCTCGCAGCCCGTCCCCCTCGCAGTTCGTCCCCCTCGTAGCCCGTCCCCCACTCGCAGTTCGTCCCCCTCGTAGCCCGTCCCCCTCGCAGCCCGTCCCCCTCGCAGCCCGTCCCCCTCGCCGCCCGTCCCCCTCGCCGCCCGTCCCTTTGCCGTACGTCCCCCTCGTAGCCCGTCCCCTCGCCGCCCGTCCCCTCGCCGCCCGTCCCCTCGCCGCCTGTCCCCTCGCCGCCCGTCTCCTCCTAGCCCGTCCCCTCGCCGCCCTTCCTCTTGCAGCCCGTCCCCTCGCTGCCCCACCCCCCCCCCCCCCCTCGCCGCCCGTCTCCTCGCCGCCCGTCCCCTCGCCGCCCTTCCCCTCGCCGCCCGTCCCCTCGCCGCCCTTCCCCTCGCCGCCCGTCCCCTCGCCGCCCGTCTCCTCGCCGCCCGTCTCCTCGCCGCCCGTCCCCTCGCCGCCCGTCTCCTCGCCGCCCGTCCCCTCGCCGCCCGTCCCCTCGCCGCCCGTCCCCTCGCCGCCCGTCCCCTCGCCGCCCGTCTCCTCGCCGCCCGTCCCCTCGCCGCCCGTCTCCTCGCCGCCCTTCCTCTCGCAGCCCGTCCCCTCGCCGCCCGTCTCCTCGTAGCCCGCCCCCCCCCCGCCACCAGTCCCCTCATAGACGGCCTTCTGAATCATAAATTAGGAGCCGTGGAAAGACTTGCTGATACCAATGTTGTTTTTAGGCCTTTTAACACATCAGCTCCATATAATTCATTCCCAACTATCTCATGGCTGCTTTCAGGCTGTTGATTTAACACGGATATTTTTCTTGAGAAGAAGACAATGTTCTAAAAAGTAACACATGTTTTCAATGTCAGTTTTATGTTCTTTAAACCTGACCCTGAGAATAAAACAAACCCCATTTCAGCAGCATATAAATAATCGGAGCTTTCCGAAGCAGATCATCGGCGGAAGGATTTCGGCATCTTTCCGCTTCAGAGAAACTTCCACATATTCCGGTTTCTAAAGACTTCTCCTCTCGTTATCTGGATCTGCTCATGTGTCTAGAGCTGCCTTTCCAACCTTCTCACCCCAGAGGGACCCTTTATAAACTTTCCATACTTAGGGGAACCTCGGCTAAAAAAAAGTTCATTGGTGGCCATTGGGAAGAATGCCCCCCTCCCCCCCCCTTACATTGAAGACCAGAATGTCACCCCTAGATACAGATAAAAAGATAATTGGTGTTGTGCCGATCGATTGGTTCTTTCAAGTGACACCAGAACTATGCAGGTTCCCTCAAATGGGAAGTCAATCAGCCGCAGTTTAAGGACCCCCTACTAAGCCCAGGAGTAACCCCTGTGGTTCTGGGGATCCCTGGTGGAGAATGGCTGGTCTAGAGGGACCTTAGTGAAGTGGCCCCCTTCACCTCCAAGCATTGAGATTTAGAAAACATTCAAATGAGCCCATTCAATGGTCTCCAGTTCTACAATTCCAACCAATACAAGGGACAGTCCAGAAGGGTCGGCTCTGGAAGTGCTTAGCGTGGTGTTCATGCGCTGCGCCCAGCGCCGCCATCAGAAGGATGAACTCTTTATAGGTAAGAATTTGGACTTTGGCCGCTGTTTGTTGATCGTTTTTCCTGTGTTGTGGGATAAGTGGACTCGGATTGGCGTGCACATAGTGTCTTATATGTATGGGCCGCCTGGAGTTGGGTTCTAATTTACATGAAATAATCTTATGGCTTTCCCATAGATTATCATATTCTGTTCTTGGACCTTTTTGGGTCTGTCATCATTCGATCCTCACCAGTATATGAAGCCTGGTGAAGGGGGTGTCTTAGAAACATTGACTTGTTTCTTTTTTAGATATTGAAATAAAAATATTCAAAGATTTCTCCATTGGTGTGGAGCTCCTTCGGTCGGTCTAGGAGGCCCAAAAGGGAAAGTCCTACAGAAGGCAAAGGAGGCCTTGTCAAGTTGTTGCCTCCCATATCATCCAGTCTTGTATTGTTTTTCTGGAGGTTTCTTAGGGATGTGACCGGCCCTTTACATTGGGTTGGTGAGCATGTTACAGGCCTTCTAGTAGACTTTAGGTTGGCTGGTTTATGTCGGTCCCATTAAATGGAAAGCTGCTTACTTAGGCCACATCCCCAGGACAACATTGAGGAGAAACTCCCCTGGAAACAAACTGGACTTTTATGAAGGTTTTACAGAGGTTTGCAGGTATGTAACAGTTCACTTGTCCCACATAAGTCAAATAATGTGACGGGAACAATGAGGGGCTCCTGCACTGACCGATGGGTAACAATCGGTTTTATGGAAGGAATAGGTTAGGAGATGAAGGCCCCATGGGGTTTCTGTGGCCTTGAGGGTGTTGTAGTCTCAGATTCAGGTGTGTGTGGAGCAGAGAGAGGTGAGGGTAGTGCAGTTGTCCAGGTTTCTGGAGATCTAGAAAAGATCGGCATATAATGGGCGTTTCAATTCATACCCAAAGTGCCAAATCATGTCTTTATGGAGCTGGCTTTGTACACGGGGGGGGGGGGGGGGCACAGTCATGTCTTTATGGAGCTGGCTTTGTACGGGGGGGGCACAGTCATGTCTTTATGGAGCTGGCTTTGTACGGGGGGGGGGCACAGTCATGTCTTTATGGAGCTGGCTTTGTACAGGGGGGGGGGCACAGTCATGTCTTTATGGAGCTGGCTTTGTAAAGGGGGGGGGCACAGTCATGTCTTTATGGGGCTGGCTTTGTACAGGGGGGGGGCACAGTCATGTCTTTATGGAGCTGGCTTTGTACACGGGGGGGGGGCACAGTCATGTCTTTATGAAGCTGGCTTTGTACAGGGGGGGGGCACAGTCATGTCTTTATGGAGCTGGCTTTGTACAGGGGGGGGCACAGTCATGTCTTTATGGAGCTGGCTTTGTACAGGGGGGGGGCACAGTCATGTCTTTATGAAGCTGGCTTTGTACAGGGGGGGGGGGCACAGTCATGTCTTTATGGAGCTGGCTTTGTACTGGGGGGGGGGGGGGCACAGTCATGTCTTTATGGAGCTGGCTTTATACGGGGAAGTGGGGGCACAGTCATGATGGAACAGAAAAGGGTCTTCACCAAACTGTTACCCCAAGGTTGGAAGAGCACAATTGTCTCCAATGTCTTTGTATGATGGAGGATTACCAGGACCTTTCATTGGAGACCCCTGAACTCCATCATTTGGGGGGGGGGGGGGCACATACTGTATCCCACCATATCCAGAACTGATACTCTAAATATACAACTAGACATGAGAGAGATGGTGGTCATCTTTCTGTATAAATCTACACTCAGGGATAGTAATGTGAGAGGTGGGGGGGGCAGGGCGGTCAGGAATTGGTTTGGAGGAGGGGGGGGGGGGAGTATTAGGAATTCTGTACAATATGTCTCTTCAGATGTCCCATATTTCTATTTTCCTGGAGGGGTTCCTCTCACTCCTCCTAGATATATAGTATATGACACCATGAAATCTGGCTTTGCATTCTCTGTTTTCCGAGGCTTGATGTAGATGGTGTTTTAGTCTCCATCCTGTTTCCGTAGTGCGGCTGCTGTCAGGAAATCCTTATTGTACGGAAAGGCAAGGTGTGCCGGGACACGAACTCACTTTGAACCCTCCGTCTGAGGCAGGTGATCGTAGCACAATTGTTTGTGTGTGCTGCAAATAATATGCCGCTCAGGTTCAGGCAGAGTTCAGCCAGTAACCCCACATGGCGGGAAAACCTCCTCTGGACGGCTTTTCAGAGTAAAGACTTTTGCCAAAATACCTGCAAGACATCTGCATGGCGGTGTTCACCGCACAGACTGGAGACCCCGGACCGGCCAATCACAATCTGCAGAATGCACTTCATGTTACCATAGGAATGAATACCTGGGAAATAATACTGATTGGCAGAATATTGAAATAAGAGGCGGCGGTGATCACACATTGAATTTTGTAAGCCGGTTTCACGTCGTCCAGTTGGGTTTTGCACAGATAGCAAAAAAAAAAAAACACAATTTAATACAATGATGTAGAGAAATCCATGAAATATGTTTCTAGCACAGCTAGTATGAGTACCCGAGTTCCCTGGTAGTCATCTGGCGTAGAATGCAGAGGAGGGGGCGGCGTTCTCGGCTATTTGGGACGCCGTTGCTTTGTCCGGCGCTGTCAGACCTTCGCTGGCCACACACTAGTAGAGTATCATTGGAGAATTTTGGTTGTTTGGAACGTTTGTTGTGTTTTCTGATGGTTGGTGGACTCCAAACAATGACCGTTATCCTCTCCAGTGACAAGAAGAACAGGATGGAAACATTTTATAAGATGAATGAGATTGTGACTTCCGGTACGTATTATAAGGAGGACCTTCTAGGCACACGGAAACCTGTTCAATACGTCTGGGATTCCATTCATGATGAAGATTCTGGGATTTTAGGGGCTTTTGAACATAATAAGTTGACCGATGGCGAGATCAGATCTTCTGAAGATCAAGATTTCAGAATTTCTATACAGATCTTCAAACTAAGATCTACCGGTGTATGGTCCATATAGAACAGATCCTCTCCTATGGACCTTGGGGTGTCTAAGGCTATGTAGACCTTCGATCATTGACTGCTGCAGCCATTTTCCTCCAAGGCTACTTTAACACTGAATACGTTTGTGGGAAGAACAAGGACACGGCGATGTCGCTGCTCCTTTCGTAAAAACTGAAGAATAAAAGAAGTCTACAAATTATTTCCATGATCTTCTGGAGCACGGGGCATCTTCTGGAGAAGAGGGCATCTCCTGGAGCACAGGGCATCTCCTGGAGCACAGGGCATCTCCTGGAGGACAGGGCATCTCCTGGAGGACAGGGCATCTCCTGGAGGACAGGGCATCTCCTGGAGGACAGGGCATCTCCTGGAGGACAGGGCATCTCCTGGAGGACAGGGCATCTCCTGGGGAAGAGGGCATCTCCTGGAGCAGAGGGCATCTCCTGGAGCAGAGGGCATCTCCTGGAGCACGGGGCATCTCCTGGAGCACGGGGCATCTCCTGGAGCACGGGGCATCTCCTGGAGAAGAGGGCATCTCCTGGAGAAGAGGGCATCTCCTGGAGAAGAGGGCATCTCCTGGAGAAGAGGGCATCTCCTGGAGCACGGGGCATCTCCTGGAGCACGGGGCATCTCCTGGAGCACGGGGCATCTCCTGGAGAAGAGGGCATCTCCTGGAGAAGAGGGCATCTCCTGGAGAAGAGGGCATCTCCTGGAGCACGGGGCATCTCCTGGAGAAGAGGGCATCTCCTGGAGAAGAGGGCATCTCCTGGAGCAGGGGGCATCTCCTGGAGAAGAGGGCATCTCCTGGAGAAGAGGGCATCTCCTGGAGCAGGGGGCATCTCCTGGAGCACGGGGCATCTCCTGGAGCACGGGGCATCTCCTGGAGGACGGGGCATCTCCTGGAGGACGGGGCATCTCCTGGAGCACGGGCATCTCCTGGAGAACGGCTGCAGTTTGTGGGCACCCCTTGCTGGGCCTACACATTTGCACTTGGCAGCATGGTGGATCATAGGCGCAGTGGGAGTGGTTCTGTGTGACTTCTTGGCTCCATGTCCACTATCAGTTCTGTGACAGTTTGCAGTGTCCTTGCCCAAGGGCCTGACAGTCTGGACAATTGTCCCCTTCTAGAGTCCTCACGTCCTTGAAGTCTTCCCCAACTCCTCCAAGCGTGACCTCCTGCCTTGCGTTATACCGGGAGCAATTTTCTGCAACCATATGGAAAAAATCACCTCCAAGATAGACAGGGGGCGCCAGCGTGCTTCTTCATTCTCAATATACTTCAGAGTCTCTCTGAATTGCCTGCAGCGATCTCTGTGTACCCAGCTGAGGAAGAGGAGAAATGTAACCTGTCCTGTTTTTAGATGAGTTTTGGCCCCGGGGGCCTCAGTCTGCTGACATTACACCCAGGCTTAGGGATACAATTTCAGTCCTTATTGACTCAGTGCATACCTGTGCAGAACTGGAGCAACCTGCCCCTAACTGTCTAAGGTCACCAGTCTGAGCTCCCTCAGAAGTCCCCCAACCTGCCCCTAACTGTCTAAGGTCACCAGTCTGGGCTCCCTCAGAAGTCCCCCAACCTGCCCATAACTGTCTAAGGTCACCAGTCTGGGCTCCCTCAGAAGTCCCCCAACCTGCCCCTAACTGTCTAAGGTCACCAGTCTGGGCTCCCTCAGAAGTCCCCCAACCTGCCCCTAACTGTCTAAGGTCACCAGTCTGAGCTCCCTCAGAAGTCCCCCAACCTGCCCCTAACTGTCTAAGGTCACCAGTCTGGGCTCCCTCAGAAGTCCCCCAACCTGTCCCTAACTGTCTAAGGTCACCAGTCTGAGCTCCCTCAGAAGTCCCCCAACCTGTCCCTAACTGTCTAAGGTCACCAGTCTGGGCTCCCTCAGAAGTCCCCCAACCTGCCCCTAACTGTCTAAGGTCACCAGTCTGAGCTCCCTCAGAAGTCCCCCAACCTGCCCCTAACTGTCTAAGGTCACCAGTCTGAACTCCCTCAGAAGTCCCCCAACCTGTCCCTAACTGTCTAAGGTCACCAGTCTGAGCTCCCTCAGAAGTCCCCCAACCTGTCCCTAACTGTCTAAGGTCACCAGTCTGAGCTCCCTCAGAAGTCCCCCAACCTGCCACAACCTCAAACCCGAGGGGTTTTCTCAGCAGAAGTGGAGTTACTCTTTAGGTGCATTGGCAGCTATAGAAGAATTTACAGCGAGAGCCTCTGGAGGTGAGGTTGGTGTTTGATAATGTTGAGTCCTGCATTGTGACTAATTTAGAATACGGAATATCTCGGTTTTATCTGCTTAATGAGATTCATTCTGTCAGCTGGTGATTTGTTGTCTTCTGGTCAGAGGAATGTGACTCGCCTTCATTCTTTCATTGGCTCTGAATCTGTAACTTAGGTTGTCCAGAAAATCCCTACAAATATAATGGAAGTATTGAGTGTCTGATGTCTCCCGGACAAGGCGTGTCTGGTATGACACCGGCTCACCGCTCCATAAACTACCTAGATAGTACTATGATGAGAGCTCCACTGAGACACCTACCTAGATAGTACTATGATAGGAGCTCCACCGAGACACCTACCTAGATAGTACTATGATGAGAGCTCCACTGAGACACCTACCTAGATAGTACTATGATAGGAGCTCCACCGAGACACCTACCTAGATAGTACTATGATAAGAGCTCCACTGAGACACCTACCTAGATAGTACTATGATGAGAGCTCCACTGAGACACCTACCTAGATAGTACTATGATGAGAGCTCCACTGAGACACCTACCTAGATAGTACTATGATAGGAGCTCCACTGAGACACCTACGTAGATAGTACTATGATAAGAGCTCCACTGGGACACCTACCTAGATAGTACTATGATAGGAGCTCCACCGAGACACCTACCTAGATAGTACTATGATAAGAGCTCCACTGAGACACCTACCTAGATAGTACTATGATGAGAGCTCCACTGAGACACCTACCTAGATAGTACTATGATGAGAGCTCCACTGAGACACCTACCTAGATAGTACTATGATAGGAGCTCCACTGAGACACCTACCTAGATAGTACTATGATAAGAGCTCCACTGAGACACCTACCTAGATAGTACTATGATAAGAGCTCCACTGAGACACCTACCTAGATAGTACTATGATGAGAGCTCCACTGAGACAACTACCTAGATAGTACTATGATGAGAGCTCCACTGAGACACCTACCTAGATAGTACTATGATAAGAGCTCCACTGAGACACCTACCTAGATAGTACTATGATAAGAGCTCCACTGAGACACCTACCTAGATAGTACTATGATAGGAGCTCCACTGAGACACCTACCTAGATAGTACTATGATGAGAGCTCCACTGAGACACCTACCTAGATAGTACTATGATAGGAGCTCCACTGAGACACCTACCTAGATAGTACTATGATGAGAGCGCCACTGAGACACCTACCTAGATAGTACTATGATAGGAGCTCCACTGAGACACCTACCTAGATAGTACTATGATGAGAGCTCCACTGAGACAACTACCTAGATAGTACTATGATGAGAGCTCCACTGAGACACCTACCTAGATAGTACTATGATGAGAGCTCCACTGAGACACCTACCTAGATAGTACTATGATGAGAGCTCCACTGAGACACCTACCTAGATAGTACTATGATGAGAGCTCCACTGAGACACCTACCTAGATAGTACTATGATAAGAGCTCCACTGAGACAACTACCTAGATAGTACTATGATGAGAGCTCCACTGAGACACCTACCTAGATAGTACTATAAAAGGAGCTCCACTGAGACACCTACCTAGATAGTACTATGATGAGAGCTCCACTGAGACACCTACCTAGATAGTACTATGATGAGAGCTCCACTGAGACACCTACCTAGATAGTACTATAAAAGGAGCTCCACTGAGACACCTACCTAGATAGTACTATGATGAGAGCTCCACTGAGACACCTACCTAGATAGTACTATGATGAGAGCTCCACTGAGACACCTACCTAGATAGTACTATGATGAGAGCTCCACTGAGACACCTACCTAGATGGTACTATGATAGGAGCTCCACTGAGACACCTACCTAGATAGTACTATGATGAGAGCTCCACTGAGACACCTACCTAGATAGTACTATGTTGAGAGCTCCACTGAGACACCTACCTAGATAGTACTATGATAGGAGCTCCACTGAGACACCTACCTAGATGGTACTATGATAGGAGCTCCACTGAGACACCTACCTAGATGGTACTATGATAGGAGCTCTACTGAGACACCTACCTAGATAGTACTATGATAGGAGCTCCACTGAGACACCTACCTAGATGGTACTATGATAGGAGCTCCACTGAGACACCTACCTAGATGGTACTATGATAGGAGCTCCACTGAGACACCTACCTAGATGGTACTATGATAGGAGCTCTACTGAGACACCTACCTAGATGGTACTATGATAGGAGCTCCACTGAGACACCTACCTAGATGGTACTATGATAGGAGCTCCACTGAGACACCTACCTAGATAGTACTATGATAGGAGCTCCACTGAGACACCTACCTAGATGGGGTCTGTTTAGAGATAAAATTGGGGAAAATATTTTCCCTGATTGTATTTCCTTCAGGTGCAGCTTATGTGTATTGATATAAAATGAAGGATCGTATATAAAATGTGTGGGGGGAAGGATGTAGGTCTAAGAGGTGGATGTTGAGGCTGAAAAAATGGAGATCTGATTGGAGAAAGAATACAGGAAACGAGAAGGTGGGGGGAAGGGTGCAAGAGACATGGGGTGACGTGAAAATAAAGGGGGTCCCAGGGGGTCAGCACTGTAAAGGTAAATGGACAATGGAGGGTCCTTGAATCACGAGGTTTGGGAATTTGACATCCAAGGCTGCTAAATGAGGAGAAATTTGTGGGAATTTCTTCGTTTTTTTTCGGCCTGAAGACTGAATGAAAAAAACCCAACAGATTCCTCCATCCACACCTTATCCAGAGATGATGAATCTTCCATTGTATTCTGACAACTGGCACCGACCTGTTTTAGAATACCTGGAGAGCGGCTGCATGTAATTGGATGATGGATTCGGCTGACCGTTTTCTCCACGGCTCCTTTGATTTCTCGGTGGAAGGATGTGGGTGCCAATAGGGCCACCCACAAAGTTGGATTTGAAAAGTGTACGCCCTTCAGAGGGAGTGCTTATAGGTTTGTGTATAAAAATATGGCGAAACAAACGGGTAAAATGTAGGAAAAACACTTTTATGTAAAGTTTAAGTGTAAAGACTATAGTGGGGGAAGGGTTAGACCCTCTGCCAAGATTCATCCTTCATGTGTCCTGGTGACCATTGTTACCGAGAGTGAGAGGAAATACGATTTTAGAGTTGGCAGCTAAAATCTTCCAATGGAGAAGATGTTTTGGTGACAACCGTCCAACAGGACAGCAAAAAATAAAATACCTGATAGTTCTAATCCCTCCCTACTGGAAAAAAATAACGTTTTGGCTCTGCATAGTCTTTGAAAATAGGTAACATTATCTGTTGTTTTATTTTATGAGTGAAGCCGCCGTGTGGCTTTGTGTAACCAGAGCAGCAAACTGATCTCTAGAGCCGAGACTTGGCCCCTGAGACTTGGCCCCCCGAGACTTGGCCCCCGAGACTTGGCCCCCGAGACTTGGCCCCCCGAGACTTGGCCCCCCGAGACTTGGCCCCCCGAGACTTGGCCTCCGAGACTTGGCCCCCCGAGACTTGGCCCCCCGAGACTTGGCCCCCGAGACTTGGCCCCCCGAGACTTGGCCCCCGAGACTTGGCCCCGAGCCCGTCTGCAATGTACATGTATTATATAATTGTACCTTCACCCTGTAATCATATAGTATCCATTTCTCTTTGTGTACTCCCCATGTCAATGAAGGGGATTTCCTTTCATAAATAGTCACTGTACTTTTTATTCTACATTTCTGAACCACACCTAATGGTTGCTGAAATTTGAGGAGGTTGACGAGATTTCTGAAGGTGTTAAATGTCCATATCCAACGTGTGATCTTCCCTACTTCCTCTAGTGTCCTCTGTGTAATCTTCCCGTTCTTCCTCTAGTGTCCTCTGTGTAATCTTCCCTACTTCCTCTAGTGTCCTCTGTGTAATCTTCCCATTCTTCCTCTAGTGTCCTCTGTGTAATCTTCCCTACTTCCTCTAGTGTCCTCGGTGTAATCTTCCCTACTTCCTCTAGTGTCCTCGGAGTAATCTTCCCTACTTCCTCTAGTGTCCTCTGTGTAATCTTCCCTACTTCCTCTAGTGTCCTCGGTGTAATCTTCCCTACTTCCTCTAGTGTCCTCGGAGTAATCTTCCCTACTTCCTCTAGTGTCCTCGGTGTAATCTTCCCTACTTCCTCTAGTGTCCTCTGTGTAGTCTTCCCTACTCCCTCTAGTGTCCTCGGTGTAATCTTCCCATCCTTCCTCTAGTGTCCTCTGTGTAATCTTCCCTACTTCCTCTAGTGTCCTCGGTGTAATCTTCCCTACTTCCTCTAGTGTCCTCGGAGTAATCTTCCCTACTTCCTCTAGTGTCCTCTGTGTAGTCTTCCCTACTCCCTCTAGTGTCCTCGGTGTAATCTTCCCTACTTCCTCTAGTGTCCTCTGTGTAATCTTCCCTACTTCCTCTAGTGTCCTCTGTGTAATCTTCCCGTTCTTCCTCTAGTGTCCTCTGTGTAATCTTCCCTACTTCCTCTAGTGTCCTCGGTGTAATCTTCCCTACTTCCTCTAGTGTCCTCGGAGTAATCTTCCCTACTTCCTCTAGTGTCCTCGGTGTAATCTTCCCTACTTCCTCTAGTGTCCTCGGAGTAATCTTCCCGACTTCCTCTAGTGTCCTTGGTGTGATCTTCCCTACTTCCTCTAGTGTCCTCGGTGTGATCTTCCCTACTTCCTCTAGTGTCCTCGGTGTAATCTTCACTACTTCCTCTAGTGTCCTCGGTGTAATCTTCCCTACTTCCTCTAGTGTCCTCGGTGTAATCTTCCCTACTTCCTCTAGTGTCCTCGGTGTAATCTTCCCGACTTCCTCTAGTGTCCTCGGTGTAATCTTCCCTACTTCCTCTAGTGTCCTCGGTGTAATCTTCCCGACTTCCTCTAGTGTCCTCGGTGTAATCTTCCCGACTTCCTCTAGTGTCCTCGGTGTAATCTTCCCGTTCTTCCTCTAGTGTCCTCGGTGTAATCTTCCCTACTTCCTCTAGTGTCCTCGGTGTAATCTTCCCGTTCTTCCTCTAGTGTCCTCGGTGTAATCTTCCCTACTTCCTCTAGTGTCCTCGGTGTAATCTTCCCGTTCTTCCTCTAGTGTCCTCGGTGTAATCTTCCCTACTTCCTCTAGTGTCCTCGGTGTAATCTTGCTTACTTCCTCTAGTGTCCTCGGTGTAATCTTCCCGTTCTTCCTCTAGTGTCCTCGGTGTAATCTTGCTTACTTCCTCTAGTGTCCTCTGTGTAATCTTCCCGACTTCCTCTAGTGTCCTTGGTGTGATCTTCCCAACTTCCTCTAGTGTCCTCGGTGTAATCTTCCCGTTCTTCCTCTAGTGTCCTTAGTGTAATCTTCCCTACTTCCTCTAGTGTCCTAGGTGTAATCTTCCCTACTTCCTCTAGTGTCCTCTGTGTGATCTTCCCGACCTTCCTCCAGTGTCCTCTGTGTGATCTTCCCCCAGTGTTCTCTGTGTGATCTTCCCCCAGTGTCCTCTGTGTGATCTTCCCCCAGTGTCCTCTGTGTGATCTTCCCCCAGTGTCCTCTGTGTGATCTTCCTAGTGTCCTCTTTGTGATCTTCCCAGTGTCCTCTGTGTGATCTTCCCAGTGTCCTCTGTGTGATCTTCCTCTAGTGTCCTCTGTGTGATCTTCCCAGTGTCCTCTGTGTGATCTTCCCAGTGTCCTCTGTGTGATCTTCCCCCAGTGTCCTCTGTGTGATCTTCCTCCAGTGTCCTCTGTGTGATCTTCCTCCAGTGTCCTCTGTGTGATCTTCCTCCAGTGTCCTCTGTGTGATCTTCCCCCAGTGTCCTCTGTGTGATCTTCCCCCAGTGTCCTCTGTGTGATCTTCCCCCAGTGTCCTCGGTGTGATCTTCCCCCAGTGTCCTCTGTGTGATCTTCCCCCAGTGTCCTCTGTGTGATCTTCCCCCAGTGTCCTCTGTGTGATCTTCCCCCAGTGTCCTCTGTGTGATCTTCCCCCAGTGTCCTCTGTGTGATCTTCCCCCAGTGTCCTCTGTGTGATCTTCCCCCAGTGTCCTCTGTGTGATCTTCCCCCAGTGTCCTCTGTGTGATCTTCCCCCAGTGTCCTCTGTGTGATCTTCCCCCAGTGTCCTCGGTGTGATCTTCCCCCAGTGTCCTCGGTGTGATCTTTCCCCAGTGTCCTCGGTGTGATCTTTCCCCAGTGTCCTCGGTGTGATCTGCGCTGTCACAGGACATTAATATATTTAGCGGGGGTGTAAGAGTAGAGGCACAGTGTGTTTTTTTTAGAGTGTCAGCTCTGCGGTTTAACTTTTTTCCATCTGTAAAATAAGGAGCTGATTATAGACCAGCTGCCTCCGGAATTCTTTCGGTTTTTGCGTGGTTACTGCCAAGCAGGTTTGCCAACCCAAAATGTATTTTTTTGACAGACAACGGCTGAAAAAATCCCGGACAGCTTAAAGCCACCCTTTCCTTTGCCAGTGAGAACCCAACCCGCTGCCAAACATCAACTGTTCAGCTCATAAACCACTGCAGGAAATATACGGAGTTCTCCGGTCTGTGCCCAGAGCCCCAGTGTCTCTCCCGCTGGGCACTGCCAGCTTTCTTCACCGTACAAAGGGTGACGCCAGGCAGTGATTTACAACCTGAAGGTTAGAAGTACTTGAGAAGCTCATCCTTTATCTGGGGCCGGGATGATGCCACCTTCGGCAACCCACAGGACCCTCCAGAACACAAAACTGAGATCCACCCCAGTCTAGCGCCCTCTTCACAGCGTGGCATTTCAGACCACGTCCATCCCGTCATCCGACTAGGAGCCACGCAGCCGGTACCGCCTGAGGATCAAACACACCTCTGCCCAATAGTTGGCCATGAAGAGCTTAGCTGACGAGATTTCTGGCAGGATCAGCAGTTATTTTCCATGTTAATGGTATGCCATGAGTTGCCCGTTGTTGGGGGCCCTGTAGATGGAAGTGCGCGGTCGCCGTGGCGATATAATTGGTCCCTGCGGACGGATTTTTCTGTCCTCTGTAAATAGATTCCGGGCTGTTTTCTGCGCTCAGTTGAAGTTTCGGTCTTGGAATAAATTGCCGACATTCCCTAAAGAGAAAATATTTTTGTAACCTCGGCCCGGAGGAAGCGCATCCCTCCATTCTATGTTTATTGGCAATCCGTCGGGGACATGATGGCAGCAGGGGGCGCCGCACTCTGTGGAGGGAGTCAGGAATGTTTCTTTTCGGGCGGCGTGGATAGTTGGGGGTCACATTTCTTCACAAGAATTTGGGAAATGTTACACCATTGTGGCCAAAAATGACTGCCGCTGTGTTATCACTGGTGTGAAGAGCCGCAATGCAAACACTGAGCTGTGTGCTGAGCCCCTGGACATGAATGGATGGGGGGGGGAGCCCCTGGACATGAATGGATGGGGGGGAGCCCCTGGGGGGCCCCCCCCCTCCCCCCCTGGACATGAATGGATGGGGGGGGGGGGGAGCCCCTGGACATGAATGGATGGATGGGGGGGAGCCCCTGGACATGAATGGATGGGGGGGGAGCCCCTGGACATGAATGGATGGGGGGGGGAGCCCCTGGACATGAATGGATGGGGGGGGGAGCCCCTGGACATGAATGGATGGGGGGGGAGCCCCTGGACATGAATGGATGGGGGGGGGGGCGGGGGAGCCCCTGGACATGAATGGATGGGGGGCGGGGAGCCCCTGGACATGAATGGATGTGGGGGGGAGCCCCTGGACATGAATGGATGGGGGGGGGGGATGAGCCCCTGGACATGAATGGATGTGGGGGGGGGAGCCCCTGGACATGAATGGATGTGGGGGGGAGCCCCTGGACATGAATGGATGGGGGGGGGGGGAGCCCCAGGACATGAATGGATGTGGGGGGGAGCCCCTGGACATGAATGGATGGGGGAGGGGGGGGGGAGCCCCTGGACATGAATGGAGGGGGAGCCCCTGGACATGAATGGATGTGGGGGGGAGCCCCTGGACATGAATGGATGGGGGGGGAGCCCCTGGACATGAATGGATGGGGGGAGCCCCTGGACATGAATGGATGGGGGGGGAGCCCCTGGACATGAATGGATGGGGGGGGGGAGTCCAGTTGTGAAGCTGAAGGCCACCAAAGTCCCAAAAGACGACTGCTGAGTGTAGAGTATGAAAGTGGCGAGTCCTCAGAGGACTTCACTGCCAAGCTGTGCGTGGAACCACCACCAATACCGATCACCGGGAATTACACATCATGGGTTTCCATGGGCCACCAGCCACACAAAAGCCAAAGATCGCCATTAACAATGACGAGCATCCCGCAGAGTGCATCACCTTGGTAGAGACTAACCATGAGCAGGGCTGGTGCAAATGGTTTTTTGACACCCTAGGCGAAACCTCATTTTGCCGCCCCCCCCTTGGCTCCACCCCTGAGTCCACCCCCTTTTCCCTGCCCATGTATACCTTTTTAATGAAGCGCCCAAAGCCCACCAGCGCCCATCAAATGCAGCCTTTTCTGCGCCCATCAATGCAGCCTCTTCAGCGCCCATCAATGCAGCCTACCAGCGCCCATCAATTGCAGCCTACCAGCGCCCATCAATGCAGCCTCACCAGCACCCATCAAGTGTAGCCTTACCAGCGCCCATCAAATGTAGCCTCATCAGCACCCATCAATGCAGCCTCACCAGCACCCATCAAGTGTAGCTTTACCAGCGCCCATCAAATGCAGCCTCACCAGCGCCCATCAAATGCAGCCTCACCAGAGCCCATCAATGAATGTTTGCTTGCTTCTATTCATTCAGGAGTCGGGACACAGACACAGTCGTCCGCTCCGCCTCTGATACTATGTGTGAACAGAGTGGTCGCTGCCTGCTGATGCTGAGACTTAGTTGCTTGATGCAGAGAGAAAAGAGTAGGAACACCAGTGGCCAGGCGCCCCTAGGCGGCTGCCTAGTTTGCCTAGTGGTAGCACCGGCTCTGGCCATGAGTTACACCCTCTGAAGGTCTTTTGGACAAGGTTGGGTTTGGTAGAAGTCAATGGATCCTACTTCTAGATGTATGGAATAGGAATAATGGACAGGGCCGTGTTACATGCTCTGGATTCTGGTATCAGTGAATGAAAGTCCTTAACTTTAGAGCTTATAGTGACATTTATCTAATCTATGTCTGGCCTTCATTGTGACATCACTTGGGTACGCCCCTTTCTGTTTTAGTGTGTTAATGGTCCCCTGTGCAGGACGGAGGCCGGAACTGAATTGTTTTGCATGGCATAAGAGTGAAAGCTCTTGAATAGGGTCCTGGGTGTGGTGGCAGATCGCAGACTGAAGGATCCGGAGGAGCGGCCAGGGGATCCACAAAATGGAAAAGAGAGGGAGTGGGAGAGGCCTTATAGTGTAATAGATTCATTCAGAAACCGGGATACAAAAAAGATGGAATTATAACTGTGGTCACCCGGCTCGGGGGAAGACGAGGCCTTCCTAGTGCGGGGGGGGGGGGGAGAAAGCCGGACCCCTTTCTGCTCTGACTCTACCATGAAGGACCTTAAATGCTCTGCACAGTGCCCAGACCCCACCGAGAACCTGAGACTGAATCCTGACCTTGAAGAAAACGATCGGTCAGCTCACCTATTGAACGATCACATTTCCTCTCCTGGCCTCTCAACGGCCATAAATATAAATATTCTGCGTTTCACAAGACAGAAGGAAATGCAGCTTCTGTTGGGGTAGAAGGGGGGCGCTCTCATTCCTCCAGCCTGATGATAATTACATGAAGTCAGCATGTCTCATATAATTGTCTTCTAATGAGAGAGCGCGGCATCGACGTGTCCATGGCGGGATATCCGCACTTCTGGCTCTTCCTAGCTCTGGTATTCCGCCATGTTCGTCTGCCGCCACGTCTCCCATTTCCTGCCACCAAAGACTCTTATTACACGTCTTTATATAATGAGACCCCAATATTGTCAGTAGTGGGGGAAACCTAATGCAAAATGAACCATTTATAAATCACATATTAAAGTGAATATCTTTTTTTCCTTCAGTTAAATTACAAACAGAAATATCATCATCCCGACAGATGGCGACATTTCTTCATTACTCTGCGTACAGCTGTGCAGTGCAATGGTGGCTCTACTGCCCCTTCTTATATTACAAGCCTGTGGTCTTCTGGGAGGGATGGGAGGTGGTGGGTTTGATTGGAAAGCAAGGAAAAGAAAGAGAGAAAGATAGTACAGAAAAAAGACAAGGATCCAGAAAAAAAGAATGAAAGATAGATACAGAGAAAAGAGAGAAACGAGAACAGAAGAAGACAAGACAGACAGAAAGAAAAACAAAAAAAATCAGAAAAAAAGAGAAAAAAAAGAGGAAAGAAAGAGACAGAAAAAAAGACCAATACTAAATTGCACCTGGGAAAAGAAAGAGCAGCGAGAAAAAAAAACGAAAGAAAGCAAGGTACGCAGAAGAGGTGAAGAGAGCGAGCGAGGCGTAAGAAAGTAAGTAAGAAGCCAGACAAGTTAGAACGAGAAAGGAAGCAATGAAAAAAGAAGGAAAAATGTGAGCAAGACGAAAGAGAGCTAAGGCACTAGAGAAAGTAAGAAAGACGGAAAGAAAGACACCTCATGAATCGCAGAGTAGAAGCAAACAGAAAAACGAATGAACGAGAAAGAAAACAAGAAAAAAACCTCTGAAACTGGCGCAAGCACAAATGAAAGAGAAACGAGAATAAAAGACCTAAACGCGCAAAAGTGAAAAGCCAGCGATTGATCAACAAAGAAAACGAAAGAGAGCGAGACAAAAAAGAAATAAGACGGAAAAAGAAGAGACTGACGAAAAATATCGCGACGAGACTGTGAAGCAGAAGAAAGTATAAGAACGAAAAGACCCGAAAGCATGAGGGAAGATGAAAGCGCAACGAAATAAGCAAATAAAGGAAAGAGAGCCAGCAAGAAAAAGAACGCAGAACGAGCAGAGATACAAAGAAAAAGACTGAGACAAGCGAAAGAGAGACCAGAAAGAGAGAGAAAAGAAAGAAATGTGAACGCCGTAGCAGAAAGACAGAGCAAACGTGACATCAGAAAAAGAAAAGAAGCAAAACGACAAGCAAAAGCCGCTCAGCATGAAAGAGAGACCCGAACTAAAGAGAAAGACTGCACCACAACCACACAGGGAAAAACCGGAATCAAGACCCGCCAAGCGAGCAATAATGAAAGAACTCAGCACAAGAAAAACAAGACTGAGCGAGGCGCCGAAGACAAAGCGAAAAATAGAGAAGACATACAAAGACCGACGCAGCAGAAAGACATTCACAGCCGCAACACGAACGCATCAAGACCGCTGACCCAGAACCCCAGCAACACGAACCGAACACCCAGAGAACCCAACACACACTCACCACCCACAAACACCCCCCCCCCCTCCGACCCCCACCACCCCCACCCCCACCGACGCCAAGCCCGGAGAAAGAAAGAACCGACTGCCGCCCTCCCCCCTCCTCCGCCTCCCCCCCTCCCTTCCACTCCCCCCTCTCTCCCCCACCCCCATCCCTCTCTCTCCCTTCCCTCTCTCTCCCTCCCCTCCCTCTCCCCCCTCCCCCCTCCCCTCCTGCCCTCCCTCTCTCCCCCTCCCCCATCCCTCTCTCCATCCCCCTCCCTCCTCTCTCCCCTCCCTCTCCCTCCCCTCCCTCCATCCCTCTCTCCATCCCCTCCCTCCCCCCTCTCTCTCCCCCACCCTCCATCCCTCTCTCTCCCTTCCCCTCCCTCTCCCCCTCCCCCCACCCTCCATCCCTCTCTCCCCCTCCCTCCATCCCTCTCTCCATCCCCCTCCCTCTCTCTCCCCTCCCTACCTCCCTCCCCTCCCTCCATCCCTCTCTCCATCCCACTCCCTCTCTCCATCCCCCTCCCTCTCCCTCCCCACTCTCACTCCCCCTCTCTCCCTCCCCCCCTCTCCCTCCCTCCCCTCTCTCTCTCTCTCTCTCTCTCTCTCTCTCTCTCTCTCTCTCTCTCTTTCTCTTTCTCTCTCTCTCCCCCCCCTCCCTCTCTCCCCCTACCTCCTCCTCTCCCTCTCATCCTCCCTCCCTCTCTCTCTCCCTCCCTCTCTCTCTCCCCCCTCCCTCTCTCCCCCTACCTCCTCCTTTCCCTCCCTCCCTCTCTCTCTCCTCTCTCCCCCTACCTCCTCTCTCCCTCTCTCTCTCTCTCTCTCTCTCTCTCCCCCTCCCCCTCCCTCTCTATAGGCCCCATATGTGATCACAATTTGCTGTCAGGTTCTCTTTACTGAGATATTTGGGGTTAGACCCCTGGCATTCCCCCTACCTTCCACTGAAGCTAATGGCTGCTCTCCATTACTCGTTCGTTCGCTGGAGGTGAGATTGGCAAATGGACAATCGCTGTTTTTTCACTATTCCACCTGCTGCCGCCGGCCATGTTGGTCCTGGATCTATAGGTGGGACATCAGAGCCTGGGATACGGGGGGGGGGGGGGGGTTACATCAGTGGGCTGTGGAAGTGTAATGCCAAAGTCTCCTCCACATGGAAGCCCATCACCCGCTCTGCAGATATTACACCCTATAGCAGGCAGGCGGGATTTTCATTCCAGTCTACCGGCCAACTGTATATAAACGTTTCTGGCAGACAAGATGTTAAAGGGATGAACCCTGAGGAAGTGTGCATGGCTGGCAGAGACGTGCTGGAGATGTATTTAATTTTGCCCTGACATACATTTCCAGGAATAACTAAAAGTACGAGTTCATTAAAAAATACCCAGAAAGCAGATTTATGGTTCTCGCTGTTTTGTCACCATCTTTGGCTCCAACGGGAAGCAGCAGATTTTCAGCCTCCAATTCGTGTCTAATAATCATGGTATAATGGCCGTGCTGTAGGAGTCAAAGGGGCGCTGGGCCTTCCCTTTCCCTTTTTCTTGCCCTTTCCCCTCGTCCCTTTGGCCTCGTCCCCGCCCTTTGCCCTCGTCCCCGCCCTTTGCCCTCGTCCCCGCCCTTTGCCCTCATCCCCATCATTTCCCCTTGTCCCCGTCCCTGTCCTTTCCCCTTGTTCCTTCCCCTCGTCCCCACCCTTTCCCCTCGTCCCTTTTCCCTCGTCCTTGCCCTTTCCCCTAGTCCTTGCCCTTTCCCCTCGTCCTTGCCCTTTCCCCTCGTCCCTTTCCCCTCGTCCTTGCCCTTTCCCCTCGTCCCTTTCCCCTCGTCCTTGCCCTTTCCCCTCGTTCCTTTCCCCTCGTCCCTTTCCCCTCGTCCTTGCCCTTTCCCCTCGTCCCTTTCCCCTCGTCCTTGCCCTTTCCCCTCGTTCCTTTCCCCTCGTCCCTTTCCCCTCGTCCCTTTCCCCTCGTCCTTGCCCTTTCCCCTCGTCCCTTTCCCCTCGTCCTTGCCCTTTCCCCTCGTTCCTTTCCCCTCGTCCCTTTCCCCTCGTCCCTTTCCCCTCGTCCTTGCCCTTTCCCCTCGTCCCTTTCCCCTCGTCCTTGCCCTTTCCCCTCGTCCCTTTCTCCTCGGGTTCTGAACTCTCCCCGGCCTTCATCACATCAACAAATGCAGTAAAGGAATGAGCGGCCCCGATGAGGAGGAGGCCGGCGTGGGCCGGCGGCTGCGCTCTACTTCTAGAAGAGAAGAGCTGTGAGTGATGGAGCGTCTGGAAGGATGATCTGAGAAGAGTGTGGGGGGGGGGGGGGAGGGGGATGTGTGTCACGTTGATTGCGGTCTGGCTGGCTGCCAGCCCCTGAGCCTGACCGGCAGTTGAACCGTATCGTTAAGGCGTGTATTACAGCACAAAACTTGTACCGCAGCCAATAAGTACACATCCAGAGGGCAAAAGTTTATGCAGAGTTGAGGCCGTGCGATTAACCCTTCCCGCTGGCTGTAATGTACACCGGAGCCATTCATCCCCAGCGCCCTTCCACCGATGGTGGCCACATCTGCCGCACTCCTCACCGCCAGCGTCCTTCCACCGCTGGCAGCCAGATCTACATCGCTCCTCATCCCCAGCGCCCTTCCACCGATGGTGGCCAGATCTGCCGCGCTCCTCACCGCCAGCGCCCTTCCACCGCTGGCAGCCAGATCTACAGCGCTCCTCATCCCCAGCGTCCTTCCACCAATGGTGGCCAGATCTACAGCGCTCCTCACCGCCAGCGTCCTTCCACCGATGGTGGCCACATCTACAGCGCTCCTCACCCCCAGCGCCCTTCCACCGATGGAGGTCAGATCTGCCGCGCTCCTCACCGCCAGCGCCCTTCCACCGCTGGGGGCCACATCTGCCGCGCTCCTCACCGCCAGCATCCTTCCACCAATGGTGGCCACATCTGCCGCGCTCCTCACCGCCAGCGTCCTTCCACCGATGGTGGTCAGATCTACAGCGCTCCTCACCGCCAGCGTCCTTCCACCGATGGTGGCCAGATCTACAGCGCTCCTCACCGCCAGCGTCCTTCCACCGATGGTGGTCAGATCAGCCGCGCTCCTCACCGCCAGCGCCCTTCCACCGATGGAGGTCAGATCTACAGCGCTCCTCACCGCCAGCGCCCTTCCACCGCTGGGGGCCACATCTGCCGCGCTCCTCACCGCCAGCGTCCTTCCACCGATGGTGGCCACATCTGCCGCGCTCCTCACCCCCAGTGTCCTTCCACCGCTGGCAGCCAGATCTACAGCGCTCCTCACCGCCAGCGCCCTTCCACCGCTGGGGGCCACATCTGCCGCGCTCCTCACCGCCAGCGTCCTTCCACCGCTGGCAGCCAGATCTACAGCGCTCCTCACCGCCAGCAATATTCCACAGATGGTGGCCAGATCTGCCGCGCTCCTCACCGCCAGCAATATTCCACAGATGGTGGCCAGATCTGCCACGCTCCTCACCGCCAGCGTCCTTCCACCGCTGGCAGCCAGATCTACAGCGCTCCTCATCCCCAGCGTCCTTCCACTAATCTCTGCCCGTTCGGAGATGCGTTTGTTTTTCTGTGCTTCTTCCCGGAGTTGTCATGGAGGAACACGTTCTCAGTATGGACTCGGCTCGCCGTTCTTCCTCCTCTGCACAGTCTGCGCTATTTACATGCAAATGAACCTTCTAGCCGAACGAACGCACAGCGCCTGCGGACTGTTCGATCCGCTGCTCCTTCCTGAGCTTTCCTTTCATTACAAACACCTAAAGCCGTCAGATTATATTCACCGCGGGACTCGATGTATCTTTAATATAAGTACCTGAATCCATGTTCCTATCATCCCCTACACAGCAGACTGAGAGGGGGAGGGGCAACGCCAGGAGCCAATCAGGTATGCTGCATTTACATGTGCAGACAGGTGGGCCAAACTAAGAAAGCGGCTCAGGCTGCTGGTAGAGAGGTGACAATCTATTAGAGAAAGTGGTGTCACCATCCTGGCTGCACTGTCTGGCAGAGGTATAGGAATCATCAAACTGGCCGGACAGAATAACCAATCCTTCAGCAGATAAAACCAAACCAGTATATTTCTCACTGTACCCGGAGCTCCGCTTTATTCTGACCTGCTCCTTCAGAGTAGGCCAAGAGGTACGATGGGTACCAGGAGGTATGATGGGTACCAGGAGGTACGATGGGTACCAGGAGGTATGATGGGTACCAGAAGATACGATGGATGCCACGAGGTACGATGGGTACCAGGAGGTACGATGGGTACCAGAAGATACGATGGATGCCACGAGGTACGATGGGTACCAGGAGATATGATGGGTACCAGGAGGTACGATGGGTACCAGGAGGTACGATGGGTACCAGGAGGCATGATGGGTACCAGGAGATATAATGGGTACCAGGAGGTATGATGGGTACCAGGAGATACGATGGGTACCAGGAGATACGATGGGTACCAGGAGGTACGATGGGTACCAGGAGATACGATGGGTACCAGGAGGTACGATGGGTACCAGGAGATACGGTGGGTACCAGGAGATACGATGGGTACCAGGAGGTACGATGGGTACCAGGAGATACGATGGGTACCAGGAGGTACGATGGGTACCAGGAGATACGATGGGTACCAGGAGATACGATGGGTACCAGGAGGTACGATGGGTACCAGGAGATACGATGGGTACCAGGAGGTACGATGGGTACCAGGAGGCATGATGGGTACCAGGAGGCATGATGGGTACCAGGAGGTATGATGGGTACCAGGAGGTATGATGGGTACCAGGAGGCATGATGGGTACCAGGAGGTATGATGGGTACCAGGAGGCATGATGGGTACCAGGAGGTATGATGGGTACCAGGAGATACGATGGATGCCACAAGGTATGATGGTGAGAAGTCAGGTTAGCTGAATATGTAATTACAAGTTAGAGTTACCCTTTTCATCTGATTTTGTTGCTTCGTATTTTGTACTCTCCTGTTATTTGTTTTAATGTCCCAGTACAAGGGCTTACACAAGAGTGTTTAATCATTGTAAACATACAGCTAGGTCACAGGGCATGGTGACCTGTACAATTGGACATAGCCTTGTATGAAATCATATTGTCATCTGTTTGCTTTGGAAAACACCCCCTTTAAAAAATGTATAAATACCGCTAATAAAAGCTTTTGAGAGGCTGGGTCTTTAAGCTCGGAGCCGACACGGAGATCTGTGTGTCTGTGTCTTACTCCATTATATAAGCTTAACAATTGGAACGCGGCAATGTAAACTGGTATCAGTGGCCCCTTGGCAGGTCACACCTAACAATGGGTACCAGGAGATCTGATGGATGCCACAAGGTACGATGGGTACCAGGAGGTATGATGGGTACCAGGAGATATGATGGGTACCAGGAGGTATGATGGGTACCAGGAGGTACGATGGGTACCAGGAGGTACGATGGGTACCAGGAGATACGATGGATGCCACAAGGTACGATGGGTACCAGGAGATACGATGGGTACACACTGACTGCAGTCCCAGAGTGGGGGTGGGCACACTTGGCTGACAACACTGTCACCGTAATAGGAGTCTGTAGATTGCGTTGTCACCTGTGTGCAGAAGAAGGTGGATGCTGGAAGGATTGGCGGATATTCTTATAGCACTTACAAGTCAGCATGGGACCAAATCGATCCGGATTGCAGTTCATGGGACCAAATCGATCCGGATTGCAGTTTATGGGACCAAATCAATCCGGATTGCAGTTCATGGGACCAAATCGATGCGGATTGCAGTTCATGGGACCAAATCGATGCGGATTGCAGTTCATGGGACCAAATCGATGCGGATTGCAGTTCATGGGACCAAATCGATGCGGATTGCAGTTCATGGGACCAAATCGATGCGGATTGCAGTTCATGGGACCAAATCGATGCGGATTGCAGTTCATGGGACCAAATCGATCCGGATTGCAGTTCATGGGACCAAATCGATGCGGATTGCAGTTCATGGGACCAAATCGATGCGGATTGCAGTTCATGGGACCAAATCGATGCGGATTGCAGTTCATGGGACCAAATCGATGCGGATTGCAGTTCATGGGACCAAATCGATGCGGATTGCAGTTCATGGGACCAAATCGATGCGGATTGCAGTTCATGGGACCAAATCGATGCGGATTGCAGTTCATGGGACCAAATGGATCCGGATTGCAGTTCATGGGACCAAATGGATCCGGATTGCAGTTCATGGGACCAAATGGATCCGGATTGCAGTTCATGGGACCAAATGGATCCGGATTGCAGTTCATGGGACCAAATGGATCCGGATTGCAGTTCATGGGACCAAATGGATGCGGATTGCAGTTCATGGGACCAAATGGATGCGGATTGCAGTTCATGGGACCAAATCGATGCGGATTGCAGTTCATGGGACCAAATCGATGCGGATTGCAGTTCATGGGACCAAATCGATCCGGATTGCAGTTCATGGGACCAAATCGATGCGGATTGCAGTTCATGGGACCAAATCGATGCGGATTGCAGTTCATGGGACCAAATCGATGCGGATTGCAGTTCATGGGACCAAATCGATGCGGATTGCAGTTCATGGGACCAAATCGATGCGGATTGCAGTTCATGGGACCAAATCGATGCGGATTGCAGTTCATGGGACCAAATGGATCCGGATTGCAGTTCATGGGACCAAATGGATCCGGATTGCAGTTCATGGGACCAAATGGATCCGGATTGCAGTTCATGGGACCAAATGGATCCGGATTGCAGTTCATGGGACCAAATGGATCCGGATTGCAGTTCATGGGACCAAATGGATCCGGATTGCAGTTCATGGGACCAAATGGATCCGGATTGCAGTTCATGGGACCAAATGGATCCGGATTGCAGTTCATGGGACCAAATGGATCCGGATTGCAGTTCATGGGACCAAATGGATCCGGATTGCAGTTCATGGGACCAAATGGATCCGGATTGCAGTTCATGGGACCAAATGGATCCGGATTGCAGTTCATGGGACCAAATCGATGCGGATTGCAGTTCATGGGACCAAATGGATCCGGATTGCAGTTCATGGGACCAAATCAATCCGGATTGCAGTTCATGGGACCAAATCGATCCGGATTGCAGTTCATGGGACCAAATCAATCCGGATTGCAGTTCATGGGACCAAATGGATCCGGATTGCAGTTCTCAGCATTGGACGTGTCTCCTGCCTTCTCCCCTTATAATTGGAGGATTCATTTTGAGTAAAAATGAACAATAAACTCCATTTCATAAACAGACATGGAATCTGGTTGGAAATTTGCCGCTTCTTCCCTTCAATGACTCGACAGGCGTCGGATCGGAGGTCAGAGGTGCCTTTGTTGGATAATCGGGTTTAATTGGCAGAAACAATCAGGAAACATGTCAAGTGTATTAAAGAGCAATAAGAAGGGACACTCCGGGGACTGAACCAACCACGTTCCTCCTGATGAGTGTAGATCTCCTCGAAGCATCGATCGCATGGAGGACCCCGGGAAGACCACGGAGCTCTGCGTCCTGCCATGGAGGACCCAGGGAAGACCACGGAGCTCTGTGTCCTGCCACGGAGGACCCAGGGAAGACCACGGAGCTCTGCGTCCTGCCACGGAGGACCCAGGGAAGACCACGGAGCTCTGCGTCCTGCCATGGAGGACCCGGGGAAGACCACGGAGCTCTGCGTCCTGCCACGGAGGACCCAGGGAAGACCACGGAGCTCTGCGTCCTGCCACGGAGGAGATCTTCACAATACTGAAGGAACTTTTCCACCAATTTTCTGAGGCCAACCCAATCCAAAATCTGTTTCGGTTGAGGAAGTTAATGGGATAATTGCCTGGCAGCTTCCTCGATCTCCAGTGGTGGGGTCTCCCAACAGTCGCTTTGCCTCCCCCCTTTCCCAATAAACCATAATGGAGGGGGAGGGGGGTCACTTTCTTGCTGTTTTTTTCTTACTTTTTTCTTACTTTATGGAGAGTCCATTAGAGAAACATTGTGGTCGTTATTCCTATGGCACACGTTCCTGGTATCTGTGGCTCATACATTGGTGGGTGATGCAGCGATTACCAGTTGGGTCCTGGAAACCTCAAGCAAGTATATATAGTCACCAGCCCCCCGCGGATCGACACTTCCGTCCAAAGGCATGTGATGGCGAAGGGGCCCTGCGCGGCTCCGAAACGTTGGACTTATCTTTGTGATGTGATCTCTTTCATTAAAAGAAACCTTTGGACGGAAGTTGTCGATCCGTGGTGTGCTGGTGATTATGTACTCATTAGAGAAACTTGACACGATCGTTTGGTTTTGTAATTGGTGTGGAAAGTGGTCAAAAATGGAAACACCGGTGAGGATGCCGGTGAGGATGCCGGTGAGGATGTCCCCCCATCTCTGTCCTTGGAAGATGCAGCAAACCGTTCAGAATCTTCTCACCAACCACATAATAGATGGCATTGCCGTATACAATAGTCGATCGTAAGCTTTGCAACTGGGAATTTCCGACTTCAGCAGAAAAAAATAAAATTGGGTTGAACAATTTCTTATTGAATTCACACGTGCGGCCATCTTGCTTTTGGGTGAAGGGATAATCCATGCAAATTGTTTCTAAGTGCCCTTACTTCTATTAACGCTTTCTTTACCTGACTGATTCGGAAAGCGTCTCCTCCTCTTTCCATGTGGAACTTTACTACACAGCGATCGTCTGCTATACCCCGAGGTGTAATCGTTCGTTAAAGATCCCTGAAGCAGGTTGGAGGTTCCATCCAATATCATAACGAGCGTTACTTGACCTCTCCCCAGTGAGGGTCGTCCTTTGTCCGGGAAGCCCCCACCTTTATACACTGTGGGGGGGGGAGGGGGTCCAATCGCTGAAAGGCTCGCAGGTTATTGGGAGACGCTCTCCTTTTCTCCTTTTCATTTTGCCCTAAACTGAGAAGAAATCTCACCTCTGGATTTTCCTTTTAGACTTTTCAGTTTATAAGTTTCATGTTTCTAATTGATATTTTATTTTATGATGTTTATATTCTGCACTTGGAATCCCTCAGCAGAATTGTGTGATTTTTACAAGTGCGGCACTCTTTTTTTTTCCACTGTTTTGGTCAGACTCTCCCCCCTGAGCTGTGGATCTCTGCAGCTCCTCCAGAGTTACCATGGACCTCTTGGCTCTTCTCTGATGAATGCTCTCCTTGCCCGGCCCGGTCAGTTTAGGTGGACGGCCGTGTCTTGGTAGGTTTGCGGTTGTGCCATACTCTTTCTATTTTCCGATGATGGATTGAACAGAGCTCCGTGAGATGGTCAAAGCTTGGGAGATTTTATTATAACCTGACCCTGCTTTATACTTCTCCACAACTTTATCCCTGACCTGTCTGGTGTGTTCCTTGGCCTTCATGATGCTGTTTGTTCACTAAGGTTCTCTAACAAACCTCTGAGGGCTTCACAGAACAGCTGTATTTATACTGAGATTAAATGACACACAGGTGGACTCTATTTACTAATTAGGTGACTTCTGAAGGCAATTGATTACACTAGATTTTAGTTATCAGAGTAAAGGGGGCTGAATACAAATCCCCCCCCCCCCCCCCACACTTTTCACATATTTATTTGTATCATTTTCCTTCCACTTCACAATTATGTGACACTTTGTGTTGTCCTATCACATAAAATCCCAATAAAATACATTTATGTTTTTGGTTGTAACAAAATGTGGGAAATTTCTAGGGGTATGAATACTTTTTCAAAGCTCTGTAAGGTGAAAATATTTTATGCAGACATAATATTAGAATTTTATGTATTAAGCTAGAAATGTGAGAATCCATTCCCTGTGTTTGGAGGAGGAGGAGGGGCGTGTTGTGAGTTAATCGGCGATCGCGGAGTCGATGGAGTGGCCACAATCTACACTCAGAGCCGCTCATTACTTACAAGTTGACATTATAAAGGCTGTTAAAATGGAAATTTCAAGATAAGCTTCCATTAATTTGTCAAGGATCTCCCACCAACACGTCCTTCATCCTCCTGAGCGGCACTTTACCTTTTAATCATTAATGAGTGAAGAATGCGAGGCGGGGAGGCGGGTCGATCGGACGGCACCGCGGACTCCTCTGATGTGCCACTTACTGGATCTGGAGAATGAGGTCAAAGGGATAAAAAGAGAAAGATTTGACATTCATTTATTTTCTCTTTTATTTCAGTTCATCAAATCGCTTGTCCTCTTTAGTTTTTGAGATTTGTGAATATTATGTTGGGTTTGCAGTGTTTTCCCCCCCCCCCCCCCCCCCCCCCCCCCCCCGCCGCCCCCCCCCCCCCCCCCCCCCAAGCCCGCAGTGCAAAAACAAAAACCCATAAAAGGGTTTGTGAACACAAAAAAGTGCCCTTAGGCCCCTTTCACACTGGGGCGGGGAGCCGCGGTGACGGTAAAGCAGTGCTATATTTAGCGCTGCTTTACCGTCGTTTTAACCGCGGTATTCGGCCGCTCGCGGTGCGGTTTTACTCCCGCGAGCGGCCGAAAAAGGGTTAAACACCGCCGTAGCGGCGCTTTGCGGCGGTATCCCCGCGGTTTCCCATTCAAATCAATGGGAAGGAGCGGTATAGGAGCGGTGAACACACGGCTCCTATACCGCTCCAAAGATGCTGCTAGCAGGACTTTTTTTGCCGTCCTGCTAGCGCACCGCTCCAGTGTCGTCCAGTGTCCGTCGGCTTTCACACTGGAGTTAAAGGGGCTGGATTTTTTCAGGCGGTGAACAGGCGCTATTTTTAGCGCTGTACCGCCTGAAAAACGCCCCAGTGTGAAAGGGGCCTTAGAGGGTGTCATATGCCCCCCCCCCCTCCCCCCGAAGAGGAAGGACCCTTCTCCGACCCCCTGGGGCATAAGATACCTGACGGGGAGAGGCACACTTGGGTGCACCTAGCCAAAAAGGCCCAGCAGGCCCTGACCTGAGGGCCACACATCCTTTGCCTAGACTCAAAGATCCACACCCTACAATTCACATGTAAAAGACACATAAGAGTGACCAACATGTGAGGGGAAAAAATAGGAAAAAAGTGCTAGTGCAATGCCCCGCGGCAACAAAGATGTTCTGCAGTGATAGTCCTCCTGGGTGGAGAGAAGAGAAGGACCACCGAAAATTCTAACATGTGTGCCAAGTGGCCCTCATTTTCTTTTACCGACTCAGGTTATGGAGGTTCGTCTTTTGTTTTTTTGCCTCTTAAGCCCCATACACGCGGTCGGATTTTCCAATGGATTTTGTCCTATCGGACAATGTTGTCGGAAATTCCGACCGTGTGTAGGCACCATCGGACAGTTTCCATCAGATTGTCCGACGGACAAAGTTGTATCTCCTGCTGGATAGATTTTCCGACAACAAAGTCCGATCACACCAATTCCGATCGTGTGTAGCGAATTCCGACGGACAAAGTGCCACGCATGCTCAGATCACAGTACAAGACCAAAGCTATTGGCTACTAGCCTCTACGTAGTCCCGTCGTACGCAACAAACGTCACCACGTTCAGAATGATCGGATTTTCCGACAACTTTGTCCAACCGTGTGTACGCAACACCAGTGTCGGACCAAATCCGATGGATTTTGTGGTCGGATTTTCCGACCGTGTGTATGGGGCTTTAGACTGATTTTCGGTCTTATGTTGACTCTTTGTGGGTTTTTAAAACTCCGGCCAAAAACCTTGTTTTATTTTAACATTCAATTTTGGAATGAAGGGATTTTCCTGAATGAAAACCACATTCACTGTTAGAAATGTGTTTGTTCAAGAAAAATCCTTCGCATTTTGTCATTATTGTGGTTGGAAACCTAAAGTTAGTTTGACCCCACTGACCATCCAAAAAATGAACAAACGTTCCCAAAAAAAGATTTCTAATGAAATTCTGCTAGTGGTGTGTAACTTGAGTGGTTCCTGGTGGTGGGCAATTTAGGCCGAGACGGGCAGAATTATTACCTCCGGTCATTGGCCACAGTTGGTTACCTTAGTATTTCCGGTATGGTCTTCCCACTGGGGGTGGGATATTTCCTTAAAACATTGAGGACCTGAACTGAAGTCTGGCCATCTGTGGTCACCTTAGTACCCTGTATAAGGTCTTCTCTTTAAGGATGGGCCTTTCCAGATGGAGGCCTCTACATTATCCCTTCACATTGAGGACTTGAACTCCGTCTGGCCATCTGTGGTCACCTTAGTACCTTCTGTATGGTCTTCTCTCCTGGGATGGGATGTCCCAGATGGAAGCCTCTGTATTATCCCTTCACATTGAGGACTTGAACTCTGTCTGGCCTTCTTTGGTCACCTTTAGTACCTTCTGTATGTTTTTCTCTCCTGAAATGGGATGTCCCAGATGGAAGCCTCTACATTATCCCTTCACATTGAGGACTTGAACTCCGTCTGGCCATTATTGGTCACCTTTAGTACCTTCTGTATGGTCTTCTCTCCTGGGATGGGATGTGATAAATGCAGGCCTCTGTATTATCCCTTCACATTGAGGACTTGAACTCCGTCTGGCCTTCTTTGGTCACATTAGTACTTTCTGTATGGTCTTCTCTCCTGGGATGGGATGTCCCAGATGGAAGCCTCTGTATTATCCCTTCACATTGAGGACTTGAACTCCGTCTGGCCTTCTTTGGTCACCTTTAGTACCTTCTGTATGGTCTTCTCTCCTGGGATGGGATGTGATAAATGCAGGTCTCTGTATTATCCCTTCACATTGAGGACTTGAACTCCGTCTGGCCATCTGTGGTCACCTTAGTACCTTCTGTATGGTCTTCTCTCCTGGGATGGGATGTCCCAGATGGAAGCCTCTATATTTTCCTTTAATACTGAGGACCTTTGCTCACACTTGAACTTTCTGACACCAGCGGCGGTTCCTTTTGTCTCTTCCTCGAGCCGCTCTCCTCCCTGCTGGGACCGGGAGACATTGGGGCTTTTCTGTCTTGTATTGCCTTTTGTGTACTCATTAAAAAAGAATCAAAAAATCTATTGAGTGGAGGTTTTAATGTAACACAGATGTGGGCCTCGCCAGGCTCTGCTCTGCTTTTCAGATTCAGAAGAGGTTCTTATTATTTACAGAAAGAAACTTGAGACAGTGGAACAGACTGTAGTTATAAAAAAAAAAGAAATATCTAGCGAGTTGGGAGGAATGTGACTTGCCATCCAGACCAAACAGAGCCGTCTGGCAAGCCTTGAAGGCCGGCCTGTCCATACTGCTCATTCTAACACCAAATGGTTGAGGTGAAAATCCTCGTGACGCTGGACGGACTCTATTACCGCGGTGAATGTTCTGCTACCCGTGTTGCCGGCGACAGAAGCATCTTTGTTCTGAGGGCCGGTTCCCCCTCTCCCCACTTCCTCTGTATACATTCCTTTTTACTTAGAACTAAACGTTCCTGGAGACCCGAGAACTGGAATCCATAAGCAGCCGCATATTTTATTGCATTTTCTCCTAAACTGGTAATGTGGTGGAAGCCAGAGAGGTGGATTTCAATGGAAATAATCCATGGCCCCCTTTGTTCCCCATTCCCCACTAGATGGATGTCATTTTCATATGGAGACGCCGCTGATGGAAACCATTCAACTAAATAAGTGTCAGATGGATTTGGTTTTATAGGTTGGCTCCATGGCCCGTTATAGCAGAAGAATGAAATGTGTCCACCTCAGCATTCGCTAAACTCAGACCACATTTTGGCTGCGGTCTTACGTGCCGGCCCCCGCAAAAAATGATTTTTTGTTCTTTTCATTTTGAATAGAATGGGGGAAGGTTTATAACCGCACTTTTTTATTGATTTAGTGTGGTCACCAGAACAGGAAATGAAAATCTTCTCCTCAATGGGGACACGGGCAGCAAGGCAGACCAAGAGCAATAAAAACTTGGCAGAGGTTCTCACCCTTCTCAATTCTTTCCAAAACTAGTAACCATAAAATAAAGAAAGTTCTGGCCTTTAAAAATTCTCTTTAACCACTTAAAAACCAGAAGAATCCCCCCCCCCTTCATGACCAGGCCATTTTTTGCAATTCGGCACTGCGTCACTTTAACTGACTGCTATAATAAATATCCCCAAAAATTTTAAAAACATATTTCTTCCTCAGTTTAGGCCGATTTATATATTCTTCTACATATTTTTAGTATAAAAAAAAAAACGTAATAAGCGTATATTGATTGGTTTGCGCAAAAGTTATCACGTCTACAACATAGGGGATAGATTTATGGCATTTTTATTATTTTTATATATATATATATATATATATATATATATATATATATTATATATATATATTTTACTAGTAATGGTGGCGATCAGCAATTGGGGCAGACATATCGGGACTGCGACATTGCAGCGGACATATCGGACACTTTTGATACTTTTGACACTTTTTTAGGACCAGTGACATTTATACAGCGATCAGAGCTAAAAATAGCCACTGATTACTGTACAAATGTCACTGGCAGGGAAGAGTTAAACACTAGGGGGCAATCAAGGGGTTAAATGTGCTCCATGAGAGGTGTTTCTAACTGTGGGGGGAGGGGACTGCCTGGAGGAGGAGAGAGATCGCTGTTCCTGATCAGTAGGAACAGCAGATCTGTCTATCCTCCCCTGACAGAACGGAGATCTGTCTGTTTACATTGTCGGTTCTCTCTCTCGGGAGCGAACGCGGGTGGTCGGTGGACATCGCGGCCACCAGACACACGCATCGGCGTCGGTCGGCGTGCGCGCGCCCCCCTAGTGGTCTTAAAGCAGCCGACGTACAATGACAGTGATTTGCCCAGGAGATCCAATCTGCTGCAGTATAACTGCGCTGGCTGGTCTTTGTGTTGTTAAAGAGGAACTCCACTCAGTATTTAAATCATTTGGAGTCTACAGATAATGTGTGTGGTCGGTACTTACCTGCCCGTGGAGTCCTGCAGCCGATTCTTCTCCTCTTGGATACGGGCGTCGGCTCTAACTTCCTAATGAATCACTACCGCCCCTCCCCCACTGCACTGGGGTCACATTAGCCGAGTGAAGAAGAGAAACATAGGAATACTAGTCAGTGCCGATGTGCAAAAAGTGTATTTGGAAGAATGAATCCCCGCTGACGCCGGGCGTCCTACATGTGGATATTTCTGTATTATGTAAAACTATTCCTACCGGATATATACGGTCCAATGTAACGTAAAAACATCCATACCTGGAGCTTTAATATACAGGGGATACGAAAAATCTCAATTGTAGTATTGGGTAATATTTTGCCCCGGTACCCGATTTCCACATGGCAACACCCCCCCCCCCCCCCCGACCCGCCATTCACATCTATAAGAGATTTATCCCATGTCAGTGTGATGAAGAACACATTCCAAGCTCACCGCCGCATAGAAATCCACTTTGCCGGCCGCCGTGGAATATAGATGAGGAAAGCTGGAGAAGGTCTCTATATATCCATGATGTCAGTGTTCTGCCTCAGAAGGACCCCTTCCTTCACAAAGTGCTGGAGATCCCCCATACCCTCCATTGTATGGAGAGCCTTGGAGATCCCCCATACCCTCCATTGTATGGAGAGCCTTGGAGATCCCCCATACCCTCCATTGTATGGAGAGCCTTGGAGATCCCCCATACCCTCCATTGTATGGAGAGCCTTGGAGATCCCCCATACCCTCCATTGTATGGGGAGCTTTGGAGATCCCCTCCCCCCATACTCTCCATTGTATGCAGAGCCTTGGAGATTCCCCCATACCCTTTATTGTATGGAGAGCCTTGGAGATCCCCCGTACCCTTCATTGTATGGACAGCCTTGGAGATCCCCCATACCCTCCATTGTATGGAGAGCCTTGGAGATCCCCCATACCCTCCATTGTATGGAGAGCCTTGGAGATCCCCCATACTTTTCATTGTATGGACAGCCTTGGAGATCCCCCATACCCTTCATTGTATGGAGAGCCTTGGAGATCCCCCATGCCCTTCATTGTATGGAGAGCCTTGGAGACCCTCCCATACCCTCCATTGTATGGAGAGCCTTGGAGATCCCCCATACTTTTCATTGTATGGACAGCCTTGGAGATCCCCCATACCCTTCATTGTATGGAGAGCCTTGGAGATCCCCCATGCCCTTCATTGTATGGAGAGCCTTGGAGACCCTCCCATACCCTTCATTGTATGGAGAGCCTTGGAGATCCCCCATACTTTTCATTGTATGGACAGCCTTGGAGATCCCCCATACCCTTCATTGTATGGACAGCCTTGGAGATCCCCCATACCCTCCATTGTATGGAGAGCCTTGGAGATCCCCCATACTTTTCATTGTATGGACAGCCTTGGAGATCCCCCATACCCTTCATTGTATGGAGAGCCTTGGAGATCCCCCATACCCTCCATTGTATGGAGAGCCTTGGAGATCCCCCATATCTTCCATTGTATGGAGAGCCTTGGAGATCCCCCCCATACCCTCCATTGTATGGAGAGCCTTGGAGAATCCCCCCCATACCCTCCATTGTATGGAGAGCTTTGGAGATCCCCCATACCCTCCATTGTATGGAGAGCCTTGGAGATCCCCCATACCTTCCATTGTATGGAGAGCCTTGGAGATCCCCCCATACCCTCCATTGTATGGGGAGCCTTGGAGATCCCCCATACCCTCCATTGTATGGGGAGATTTGGAGATCCCCCATACCCTCCATTGTATGGAGAGCCTTGGAGATCCCCCATACCCTCCATTGTATGGAGAGCCTTGGAGATCCCCCCCCCCAAACCCCACTTGGAGATATGCCCTTCATTGTATGGAGAGCCTTGGAGATCCCCCATACCCTCCATTGTATGGAGAGCCTTGGAGATCCCCCATATCTTCCATTGTATGGAGAGCCTTGGAGATCCCCCCCATACCCTCCATTGTATGGAGAGCCTTGGAGAATCCCCCCCATACCCTCCATTGTATGGAGAGCCTTGGAGATCCCCCATACCCTCCATTGTATGGAGAGCCTTGGAGATCCCCCCATACCCTCCATTGTATGGAGAGCCTTGGAGATCCCCCATACCCTCCATTGTATGGAGAGCCTTGGAGATCCCCCCCATACCCTCCATTGTATGGGGAGCTTTGGAGATCCCCCATACCCTCCATTGTATGGGGAGATTTGGAGATCCCCCATACCTTCCATTGTATGGAGAGCCTTGGAGATCCCCCCCATACCCTCCATTGTATGGGGAGCTTTGGAGATCCCCCATACCCTCCATTGTATGAGGAGATTTGGAGATCCCCCCCATACCCTCCATTGTATGGGGAGCTTTGGAGATCCCCCATACCCTCCATTGTATGGAGAGCCCCCCCATACCCTCCATTGTATGGAGAGCCTTGGAGATCCCCCATACCCTCCTTTGTATGGAGAGCCTTGGAGATCCCCCATACCCTCCATTGTATGGAGAGCCTTGGAGATCCCCCATACCCTCCATTGTATGGGGAGCTTTGGAGATCCCCCATACCCTCCATTGTATGGAGAGCCTTGGAGATCCCCCATACTTTTCATTGTATGGAGAGCTTTGGAAAAGTACAGCTATGCCCACCTATGTATGTACTTAGGTCTTTGAATGCTCTGTTATAGATCTGCCCAGGTGTATAAATACCCAGGTACTGTATATAAATACTCAGATACTGTAAATAAAAGCCCAGGTATGTAAATACTCAGGTCCTGTATATAGATGCCCAGGTAGATAAATGTTTAGGTACTGTATATAAATACTCAGGTCCTGTATATAGATGCCCAGGTATATAAATACTCAGGTCCGGTATATAAATACTCAGGTATATAAATACTCAGGTCTGGTATATAAATGCCCAGGTCCTGTATATAGATGCCCAGGTATATAAATACTCAGGTCCGGTATATAAATGCCCAGGTATATAAATTCTCGGGAATACTAGATATATTTGGTTTTTTATCCCGCTCCTTAGTTTCCCGGGTGAAGGGCAGCGATGGGCTCTTACTCCATGCAGTAGATTTCTCTATGGAAGAAGTGAAGATTGTTCTGTTTGGAGGAGTTTTAATGATCGAACGTTTTGTTCTTCTAGGATGCAGGTTCAGAGGGTGAGGAGACCACGGTGCTGCACCAGTCCTCAGGGACTTCTTCCCAGATTCTCCGATATCCAGGCTGAGGGACAAGAACAACTCTTCAGACTGACAGACAACATCCAGGATGAGTTGTAAGTGTCGGTGACCAGAGTCGCCCCCCTCCGATTTATACTCCGCTCTAGTGATCGATCCTGTGAGCAGATTGTTTCTAATGTTTGACCTGGCGGAGGCCTTGCTTGTCGGGTGCACTGGGTGGATTATTGAGGATCCGGTGGGTTGAATAATAATATAACAGTTCCACAGTTTTCTGTCAAGTCACTAATTCTCCGGAAACTTCCAGTCCCCCATTTCAGGTAGAACATTGGTACCCGTTGGGTGCTTGGCTCCTGGTGTCCATGTCCATTGTTTTGTATGTCGTCTGTAGTGGGCACCCTAGAATATATAATGTACAAGTCTGTATAATATGTTGGTTGGTGCTTTATAAACAAAGGATATGGATGAGGGTATATTCAGTCTTTAGGCAACCAGAGGGTCCTCTGGAGACACGAATGAGCAGAAGATTGCCAGGCTGTCCTCATCTCCTAATGCTTGCTTGGAATCTTCAATGTCCCTGATTTAAAGTCTACAACTATACCGTGTGTTCCATGGTTCTACCACCACCCCCTCTCCCAGTCCTATTACCGTGTGTTCCATGGTTCTACCACCACCCCCTCTCCCAGTCCTATTACCGTGTGTTCCATGGTTCTCCCACCACCCCCTCTCCCAGTCCTATTACCGTGTGTTCCATGGTTCTACCACCACCAGGGCCGGACTGGCTTACCGGGATATTTCCCGGTAGGCTGCCTGCCCTGGGGCCGTTTTGCGGCTACAGTGCTCCCCTGTCCCCACTCTCATGCGCCTGTAATCTCGGAGCTGGCCGGGTCAGTGTTCTGCGGCCGCGCACCGCGCTGTAACATGGTCCCGCCCCCCTAGAACGGCTCGTGTGATAGTATCTAGAATCAGTGTTCCACCTATCACACAGCCGGTCTGGGGGGGGACCATGTTATAGCGCGGTGCGCGGCCGCAGAACACTGACCCGGCCAGCTCCGAGATTACAGGAGGAGAGATGGCTGTGAGTACTACTCAGTACAGCCCCAACTGTGTGCCTGGGTAGGGGGATCAGCGGGGGCAGCATATAGAGGAAATGAGCTTTCTATTATTCCTCCATGCAGCCGCTGAATGCTTGGAGGAGGGAGAGGAGGAGAATAAAGCATTCAGCGGCTGCATGGAGGAATAATAGAAAGCTCATTTCCTCTATATGCCGCCCCCTGCTGATCCCCCTATCCAAATTATTTTACTGCCCCCCCCCCCAGTTCTCCTTGTGCTCCCCCCAGTGCTCTCCTCCCCCACCACACTCTCCACTGTCTCCAGCCCCCCCCCCCCCCAGTTCTCTCAACCCCTGTTATTTCTGCCTCCCCTGCTCTCCAGGTCCTTGTCTAGCCCCCACCCCAGTGCTCTCCAGCCCCCACAGTGCTGTCCAGCCCCCCCCCCATGCTCCCCACCCCCCACAGTGGTCTCAAGCCCCCACCCCCCACAGTGCTGTCCAGCCCCCCCCCCCCCGTGCTCCCCACCCCCACAGTGCTGTCCAGCCCCACCCCCCACAGTGCTCCCCACCCCCCACAGTGCTGTCCCACCCCCACAGTGCTGTTCAGCCCCCACCCCAGTGCTCCCCACCCCCACAGTGCTGTCCCACCCCCCACAGTGCTGTCCAGCCCCCACCCCATTGCTCTCCACCCCCACCTGTGCTCTCCAGCCCCCCACCCCTGTTCTTTCTACCCCCGATGCTCTCCAGCTCTCCCCATCATTCTCCAGCCCCCACCCCAGTGCTCTCCACCCCCACAGTGCTGTCCAGCCCCCCCCCCATGCTCCCCACCCCCCACAGTGGTCTCAAGCCCCCACCCCCCACAGTGCTGTCCAGCCCCCCCCCCCGTGCTCCCCACCCCCACAGTGCTGTCCAGCCCCCACCCCAGTGCTCCCCACCCCCCACAGTGCTGTCCCACCCCCCACAGTGCTGTTCAGCCCCCACCCCAGTGCTCCCCACCCCCCACAGTGCTGTCCCACCCCCCACAGTGCTGTCCAGCCCCCACCCCATTGCTCTCCACCCCCACAGTGCTCTCCAGCCCCCCACCCCTGTTCTTTCTACCCCCGATGCTCTCCAGCTCTCCCCATCATTCTCCAGCCCCCACCCCAGTGCTCTCCACCCCCACAGTGCTCTTCAGCCCCCCCCATGCTCCCCAGCCCCCCGTGCTCCCCACCCCTGTTCTTTCTGCCCCCCGGTGCTCTCCGACTCCAGCCCCTCCCCCCACAGTGCTGTCCAGCCCCCCCGTGCTCCCCACACCTGTTCTTTCTGCCCCCAGTGCTCTCCAGCTCTCCCCATTAGTCTCCAGCTCCCACCACAGTGCTCTCCACCCCCCACATTGCTCTCCAGCCCCCTGTGCTCCCCACCCCCACAGTGCTCTCTAGCCCCCCATGCTCCCCACCCCTCACAGTGCTGTCCAGCCCCCTGTGCTCCCCACCCCTGTTCTGTCTGCCCCCATCAGTCTCCAGCTCTCCCCATCAGTCTCCAGCTCCCACCACAGTGCTCTCCACCCCCCACAGTGCTCTCCAGCCCCCCCATGCTCCCCACCCCACAGTGCTCTCCACACCCCACAGTGCTCTCCAGCCCCCCACCCCGTGCTCCCCACCCCACAGTGCTGTCCAGCCCCCACCCAGTGCTCCCCACCCCCACAGTGCTGTCCAGCCCCCACCCCATTGCTCTCCACCCCCCACAGTGCTCTCCAGCCCCCCCCCACCCCTGTTCTTTCTACCCCGGTGCTCTCCAGCTCTCCCCATCATTCTCCAGCCCCCACCCCAGTGCTCTCCACCCCCCACAGTGCTCTTCAGCCCCCCCCCCATGCTCCCCAGCCCCCCAGTGCTCCCCACCCTTGTTCTTTCTGCCCCCGGTGCTCTCCGACTCCAGCCCCCCCCCCCACAGTGCTGTCCAGCCCCCCGTGCTCCCCACCCCTGTTCTGTCTGCCCCCAGTGCTCTCCAGCTCTCCCCATCAGTCTCCAGATCCCACCACATTGCTCTCCACCCCCACAGTGCTCTCCACCCCCCACAGTGCTCTCCAGCCCCCCGTGCTCCCCACCCCCACAGTGCTCTCCAGCCCCCACCCCAGTGCTCTTCAGCACCCCGTGTGTATATATATATATTATATATATATATATATATAAGCCCTATGTGATTTCATATCTGTCTTTTCTGTATATAATACAGTCTTCAAATGTGCTTTAAAATGTGTGGTTTTCCCTTTCATGAACCAGAAAATAATGACGTTATGCTGTTGCGCTGGTATAATAATGCTGTGGGGCTGGTATGAAATTTTTCCAGGGCTGAATTTTATTCCCAGTCCGGCCCTGACCACCACCCCCTCTTCCAGTCCTATTACCGTGTGTTCCATGGTTCTACCACCACCCCCTCTCCCAGTCCTATTACCGTGTGTTCCATGGTTCTACCACCACCCCCTCTCCCAGTCCTATTACCGTGTGTTCCATGGTTCTACCACCACCCCCTCTCCCAGTCCTATTACCGTGTGTTCCATGGTTCTACCACCACCCCCTCTTCCAGTCCTATTACCGTGTGTTCCATGGTTCTACCACCACCCCCTCTCCCAGTCCTATTACCGTGTGTTCCATGGTTCTACCACCACCCCCCCTCCCAGTCCTATTACCGTGTGTTCCATGGTTCTACCACCACCCCCTCTCCCAGTCCTATTACCGTGTGTTCCATGGTTGTACCACCACCCCCTCTCCCAGTCCTATTACCGTGTGTTCCATGGTTCTACCACCACCCCCTCTCTGTCCTATTACCGTGTGTTCCATGGTTCTACCACCACCCCCTCACCCAGTCCTATTACAGTGTGTTCCATGGTTCTACCACCACTCCCTCTCCCAGTCCTATTACCGTGTCTTCCATGGTTCTACCACCACCCCCTCTCCCAGTCCTATTACCGTGTGTTCCATGGTTCTACCACCACCCCCCCTCCCAGGCCTATTACCGTGTGTTCCATGGTTCTACCACCACCCCCTCTCCCAGTCCTATTACCGTGTGTTTCATGGTTCTACCACCACCCCCCCTCCCAGGCCTATTAACGTGTGTTCCATGGTTCTACCACCACCCCCTCTCCCAGGCCTATTACTGTGTGTTCCATGGTTCTACCACCACCCCCTCTCCCAGGCCTATTACCGTGTGTTCCATGGTTCTACCACCACCCCCTCTCCCAGTCCTATTACCGTGTGTTCCATGGTTCTACCACCACCCCCTCTCACAGTCCTATTACCGTGTGTTCCATGGTTCTACCACCACCCCCTCTCCCAGTCCTATTACCGTGTGTTCCATGGTTCTACCACCACCCCCTCTCCCAGTCCTATTACCGTGTATTCCATGGTTCTACCACCACCCCCCCTCCCAGTCCTATTACCGTGTGTTCCATGGTTCTACCACCACCCCCTCTCCCAGGCCTATTACCGTGTATTCCATGGTTCTACCACCACCCCCTCTCCCAGTCCTATTACCGTGTGTTCCATGGTTCTACCACCACCCCCTCTCCCAGTCCTATTACCGTGTGTTCCATGGTTCTACCACCACCCCCTCTTCCAGTCCTATTACCGTGTGTTCCATGGTTCTACCACCACCCCCTCTCCCAGTCCTATTACCGTGTGTTCCATGGTTCTACCACCACCCCCCCTCCCAGTCCTATTACCGTGTGTTCCATGGTTCTACCACCACCCCCTCTCCCAGTCCTATTACCGTGTGTTCCATGGTTCTACCACCACCCCCTCTCCCAGTCCTATTACCGTGTGTTCCATGGTTCTACCACCACCCCCTCTCTGTCCTATTACCGTGTGTTCCATGGTTCTACCACCACCCCCTCTCCCAGTCCTATTACCGTGTGTTCCATGGTTCTACCACCACCCCCCCCTCCCAGGCCTATTACCGTGTGTTCCATGGTTCTACCACCACCCCCTCTCCCAGTCCTATTACCGTGTGTTCCATGGTTCTACCACCACCCCCCCTCCCAGGCCTATTACCGTGTGTTCCATGGTTCTACCACCACCCCCTCTCCCAGTCCTATTACCGTGTGTTTCATGGTTCTACCACCACCCCCCCTCCCAGGCCTATTAACGTGTGTTCCATGGTTCTACCACCACCCCCTCTCCCAGTCCTATTACCGTGTGTTCCATGGTTCTACCACCACCCCCCCTCCCAGGCCTATTACCGTGTGTTCCATGGTTCTACCACCACCCCCTCTCCCAGTCCTATTACCGTGTGTTCCATGGTTCTACCACCACCCCCTCTCCCAGTCCTATTACCGTGTGTTCCATGGTTCTACCACCACCCCCTCTCCCAGTCCTATTACCGTGTGTTCCATGGTTCTACCACCACCCCCTCTCCCAGTCCTATTACCGTGTGTTCCATGGTACTACCACCACCCCCCCTCCCAGTCCTATTACCGTGTGTTCCATGGTTCTACCACCACCCCCTCTTCCAGTCCTATTACCGTGTGTTCCATGGTTCTACCACCACCCCCCCTCCCAGGCCTATTACCGTGTGTTCCATGGTTCTACCACCACCCCCTCTCCCAGTCCTATTACCGTGTGTTCCATGGTTCTACCACCCCCCCCCTCTCACAGTCCTATTACCGTGTGTTCCATGGTTCTACCACCACCCCCCCTCCCAGGCCTATTACCGTGTGTTCCATGGTTCTACCACCACCCCCTCTCCCAGTCCTATTACCGTGTGTTCCATGGTTCTCCCACCACCCCCTCTCCCAGTCCTATTACCGTGTGTTCCATGGTTCTACCACCACCCCCTCTCCCAGTCCTATTACCGTGTGTTCCATGGTTCTACCACCACCCCCTCTCCCAGGCCTATTACTGTGTGTTCCATGGTTCTACCACCACCCCCTCTCCCAGTCCTATTACCGTGTGTTCCATGGTTCTACCACCACCCCCTCTCCCAGTCCTATTACCGTGTGTTCCATGGTTCTACCACCACCCCCTCTCCCAGGCCTATTACTGTGTGTTCCATGGTTCTACCACCACCCCCTCTCACAGTCCTATTACCGTGTGTTCCATGGTTCTACCACCACCCCCTCTCCCAGTCCTATTACCGTGTGTTCCATGGTTCTACCACCACCCCCTCTCCCAGTCCTATTACCGTGTGTTCCATGGTTCTACCACCACCCCCTCTCCCAGGCCTATTACTGTGTGTTCCATGGTTCTACCACCACCCCCTCTCACAGTCCTATTACCGTGTGTTCCATGGTTCTACCACCACCCCCTCTCCCAGTCCTATTACCGTGTGTTCCATGGTTCTACCACCACCCCCTCTCCCAGTCCTATTACCGTGTGTTCCATGGTTCTACCACCACCCCCTCTCCCAGGCCTATTACTGTGTGTTCCATGGTTCTACCACCACCCCCTCTCACAGTCCTATTACCGTGTGTTCCATGGTTCTACCACCACCCCCTCTCCCAGGCCTATTACGGTGTGTTCCATGGTTCTACCACCACCCCCTCTCACAGTCCTATTACTGTGTGTTCCATGGTTCTACCACCACCCCCTCTCACAGTCCTATTACCGTGTGTTCCATGGTTCTACCACCACCCCCTCTCCCAGGCCTATTACTGTGTGTTCCATGGTTCTACCACCACCCCCTCTCACAGTCCTATTACTGTGTGTTCCATGGTTCTACCACCACCCCCTCTCACAGTCCTATTACCGTGTGTTCCATGGTTCTACCACCAACCCCTCTCCCAGTCCTATTACCGTGTGTTCCATGGTTCTACCACTAACCCCTCTCCCAGTCCTATTACCGTGTGTTCCATGGTTCTACCACCACCCCCTCTCCCAGGCCTATTACCGTGTGTTCCATGGTTCTACCACCACCCCCTCTCCCAGTCCTATTACCGTGTGTTCCTTGGTTCTACCACCACCCCCTCTCCCAGTCCTATTACCGTGTGTTCCATGGTTCTACCACCAACCCATGACCAGTTATCTCTCGTATACAGAAGGTGTCCACAAACTCTGACCATAGAGTGTAGAATGACTGGCCGGAGCCAACAAATAAATGAAAGGTCGGACTTGCATGGCCTTTGATGAATTGTCCAATAGCGGTTCATAGCCGACCTTCCTGTCTGTAATGTGGAAGTCACACTTTGATTGTAGTAAAGATAACAGAATTTTCCATTTGTCTTTCTCTTTGTCTTTTCTCAGCTTTATTGCTGTTGAACATATAGACAGTTACTGTGTGCTGATCTCCTCGAAAACGGCGTACTTCCTGAAGTGGGGCGAGTATGTGGACCGAGAAGCCATCTTCCTGGAAATTAAGTATGATGATTTGTACCACTGCCTTGTCTCCAAAGATCACGGCAAGATCTACGTCCAGCTAACCAAGAAGGCCGAAACAACAAGCAGCGGGATCGCCATTCCAGGGCCGTCCCACCAAAAACCAATGGTAGGTGCTCACCGACGGCCATGTACTGTGATGTCATAGTGGTCACTGACCTCAGACATCTTCTAGTTCAGGTTTATATGTTCTCTCTACAGAACTTGTGTCCCTTTTTTACACTCCTTAAATAGAATTCCCAGGATAACAAACGTATTCCACGCCGTGCATTGTGATGTCATCCTTTCTTCTAGTCGGTTGTTCTGGTCTTTGTAATGACTGTCCAACCCTTTGTAAAACGTTCATGGAAATGTATTACACCAAAAAGTTCCCGAGGTCTTCAGCGCGGTCACCTGACACCCCCTTCATCTTTTATGACCATCTGAGAGAGGTGTCATCTCCCCCCCCCCCCCCCCCCCCCCCTGCTGGCTGGATGAGAGGGATGTCACTTCTTTGCTGACTGGATGAGGGAGGTTGCTCCCTCGCTGGGCTACTTCAGTGAGGGGGAATATCTTGCTCCTGCAGCCATTGAGGGGACAACACATGGATGCAGCGGAGTATTTCCTCTGTAGTTTTTAGCGATCTTTCCATTGACAATTGTCGTTAGATATCCGATCGCTCTGAAAGTGTCTGAACCGAATATTGGATAGTTTGGCAGCCCTCTTCCTTTTCTCAGAAAATCAGGTACAAGAACTCAACAGAGTTTGGGCGTGCACTGCATACAGAGTGCAGAGCTTGGGTGCGCTATGTACAGAGTGCAGAGCTCAGGGGTGAGCTATGTACAGAGTGCAGAGCTCAGGGGTGAGCTATGTACATAGTGCAGAGCTCAGGGGTGCGCTATGTACAGAGTGCAGAGCTCAGGGGTGCGCTATGTACAGAGTGCAGAGCTCAGGGGTGCGCTATGTACAGAGTGCAGAGCTCAGGGGTGCGCTATGTACAGAGTGCAGAGCTCAGGGGTGCGCTATGTACAGAGTGCAGAGCTCAGGGGTGCGCTATGTACAGAGTGCAGAGCTCAGGGGTGCGCTATGTACAGAGTGCAGAGCTCAGGGGTGCGCTATGTACAGAGTGCAGAGCTCAGGGGTGCGCTATGTACAGAGTGCAGAGCTCAGGGGTGCGCTATGTACAGAGTGCAGAGCTCAGGGTTGAGCTATGTGCAGAGCTCAGGGGTGCGCTATGTACAGAGTGCAGAGCTCAGGGGTGCGCTATGTACAGAGTGCAGAGCTCAGGGGTGCGCTATGTACAGAGTGCAGAGCTCAGGGGTGAGCTATGTACAGAGTGCAGAGCTCAGGGGTGAGCTATGTACAGAGTGCAGAGCTCAGGGGTGCGCTATGTACAGAGTGCAGAGCTCAGGGGTGCGCTATGTACAGAGTGCAGAGCTCAGGGGTGCGCTATGTACAGAGTGCAGAGCTCAGGGGTGCGCTATGTACAGAGTGCAGAGCTCAGGGGTGCGCTATGTACAGAGTGCAGAGCTCAGGGGTGCGCTATGTACAGAGTGCAGAGCTCAGGGGTGCGCTATGTACAGAGTGCAGAGCTCAGGGGTGCGCTATGTACAGAGTGCAGAGTTCAGGGGTACGCTATGTACAGAGTGCAGGGTTCAGGGGTACGCTATGTACAGAGTGAAGAGCTCAGCCTTCTTCCACAGCTGCTTACCTCTGCATCCCCATCCACATCTCACTTTCACCTCACTGCAGCTTTGAGCTCTGCATGCAACCCACCCACCTGCGTCTCACATAGTCTCCCTTCTTCTTCCTCCTTCAGGTCCATGTGCAGAGTTCAGGGGTGGGTTACATACAGAACTCAGGGGTGTGCTATGTACAGAGTGCTTATCTCAGGGGTGTGCTATGTACAGAGTGCAGATCTCAGGGGTGTGCTATGTACAGAGTGCAGGGTTCAGGGGTGTGCTATGTACAGAGTGCAGGGTTCAGGGTTACGCTATGTACAGAGTGCAGGGTTACGCTATGTACAGAGTTCAGGGTTACGCTATGTACAGAGTACAGGGTTCAGGGTTACGCTATGTACAGAGTTCGGGGTTCAGAGGTGTGCTATGTACAGAGTGCAGAGCTCAGGGTTACGCTATGTACAGAGTGCAGAGTGCAGGGTTCAGGGTTACGCTATGTACAGAGTGCAGGGTTCAGGGTTACGCTATGTACAGAGTGCAGGGTTCAGAGGTGTGCTATGTACAGAGTGCAGAGCTCAGGGTTACGCTATGTACAGAGTGCAGAGCTCAGGGTTACGCTATGTACAGAGTGCAGAGCTCAGGGTTACGCTATGTACAGAGTGCAGAGCTCAGGGTTACGCTATGTACAGAGTGCAGAGCTCAGGGTTACGCTATGTACAGAGTGCAGGGTTTAAGGGGTGCGCTATGTACAGAGTGCAGGGTTTAAGGGGTGCGCTATGTACAGAGTGCAGGGTTTAAGGGGTGCGCTATGTACAGAGTGCAGGGTTCAGGGTTACACTATGTACAGAGTGCAGGGTTACACTATGTACAGAGAGCAGGGTTCAGGGTTACACTATGTACAGAGTGCAGGGTTCAAGGGTGCGCTATGTACAGAGTGCAGAGTTCAGGGTTACGCTATGTACAGGGTGCAGAGCTCAGGGTTACGCTATGTACAGAGTGCAGGGTTGCGCTATGTACAGAGTGCAGAGCTCAGGGGTGCGCTATGTACAGAGTGCAGAGCTCAGGGGTGCGCTATGTACAGAGTGCAGAGCTCAGGGGTGCGCTATGTACAGAGTGCAGAGTTCAGGGGTATGCTATGTACAGAGTGCAGGGTTCAGGGGTACGCTATGTACAGAGTGAAGAGCTCAGCCTTCTTCCACAGCTGCTTACCTCTGCATCCCCCATCCACATCTCACTTTCACCTCACTGCAGCTTTGAGCTCTGCATGCAACCCACCCACCTGCGTCTCACATAGTCTCCCTTCTTCTTCCTCCTTCAGGTCCATGTGCAGAGTTCAGGGGTGGGTTACATACAGAACTCAGGGGTGTGCTATGTACAGAGTGCTTATCTCAGGGGTGTGCTATGTACAGAGTGCAGGGTTCAGGGTTACACTATGTACAGAGTGCAGGGTTCAGGGTTACGCTTTGTACAGAGTGCAGGGTTCAGGGTTACGCTATGTACAGAGTTCAGGGTTACGCTATGTACAGAGTGCAGGGTTCAGGGTTACGCTATGTACAGAGTGCAGAGCTCAGGGTTACGCTATGTACAGAGTGCAGAGCTCAGGGTTACGCTATGTACAGAGTGCAGAGCTCAGGGTTACGCTATGTACAGAGTGCAGGGTTCAGGGTTACGCTATGTACAGAGTGCAGGGTTCAGGGTGCGCTATGTACAGAGTGCAGGGTTCAGGGTTACACTATGTACAGAGTGCAGGGTTACACTATGTACAGAGAGCAGGGTTCAGGGTTACACTATGTACAGAGTGCAGGGTTCAAGGGTGCGCTATGTACAGAGTGCAGAGCTCAGGGTTACGCTATGTACAGAGTGCAGAGCTCAGGGTTACGCTATGTACAGAGTGCAGGGTTCAGGGTTACGCTATGTACAGAGTGCAGGGTTCAGGGTTACGCTATGTACAGAGTGCAGGGTTCAGGGTTACGCTATGTACAGAGTGCAGGGTTCAGGGTTACGCTATGTACAGAGTGCAGGGTTCAGGGTTACGCTATGTACAGAGTGCAGAGCTCAGGGGTGCGCTATGTACAGAGTGCAGAGCTCAGGGGTGCGCTATGTACAGAGTGCAGAGCTCAGGGGTGCGCTATGTACAGAGTGCAGAGCTCAGGGGTGCGCTATGTACAGAGTGCAGAGCTCAGGGGTGCGCTATGTACAGAGTGCAGAGTTCAGGGGTATGCTATGTACAGAGTGCAGGGTTCAGGGGTACGCTATGTACAGAGTGAAGAGCTCAGCCTTCTTCCACAGCTGCTTACCTCTGCATCCCCCATCCACATCTCACTTTCACCTCACTGCAGCTTTGAGCTCTGCATGCAACCCACCCACCTGCGTCTCACATAGTCTCCCTTCTTCTTCCTCCTTCAGGTCCATGTGCAGAGTTCAGGGGTGGGTTACATACAGAACTCAGGGGTGTGCTATGTACAGAGTGCTTATCTCAGGGGTGTGCTATGTACAGAGTGCAGATCTCAGGGGTGTGCTATGTACAGAGTGCAGGGTTCAGGGGTGTGCTATGTACAGAGTGCAGGGTTCAGGGTTACGCTATGTACAGAGTGCAGGGTTACGCTATGTACAGAGTGCAGGGTTACGCTATGTACAGAGTGCAGGGTTCAGGGTTACGCTATGTACAGAGTGCAGGGTTCAGAGGTGTGCTATGTACAGAGTGCAGAGCTCAGGGTTACACTATGTACAGAGAGCAGGGTTCAGGGTTACGCTATGTACAGAGTGCAGGGTTCAGGGTTACGCTATGTACAGAGTGCAGAGCTCAGGGTTACGCTATGTACAGAGTGCAGGGTTCAGGGTTACGCTATGTACAGAGTGCAGGGTTCAGGGGTGGGCTATGTACAGAGTGCAGGGTTCAGGGGTGGGCTATGTACAGAGTGCAGGGTTCAGGGGTGCGTTATGTACAGAGTGAAGAGCTCAGCCTTCTTCCACAGCTGCTTATTTCTGCATCCCCCATCCACATCTCACTTTCATCTCTGTGCATCTCTGACCTCTGCATGCAACCCACCCACCTGCGTCTCACATAGTCTCCCTTCTTCTTCCTCCTTCAGGTCCATGTGAAGTCTGAGAGCCTCGCCGTGAAAATATCGCAAGAAATCAATTATGCAAAAAGTCTTTATTATGAGCAGCAGCTGATGTTGCGTCAGACGGAGGAGCCGGACGGTCTGGACCTGAACTCGTAAAGCACAGAACTCCCACCAAGTGTTTCCTCTGTCCGGAGTCCCGGGACCGGGCAGAGATCCGGAATCCGCCTCCATCCGGGGATCGGGCAGAGATCCGTAATCTGCCTCCATCCGGGTCCGGGCAGAGATCCGGAATCTGTCTCCATCCGGGTCCGGGCAGAGATCCGGAATCTGCCTCCATCCGGGTCCGGGCAGAGATCGGGAATCTGCCTCCATCCGGGTCCGGGCAGAGATCGGGAATCTGCCTCCATCCGGGTCCGGGCAGAGATCCGGAATCTGCCTCCATCCAGAGTCCCGGGGTCCGGGCAGAGATCCAGAGTCCCGGGGTCCGGGCAGAGAGATGGAAGATTCTGGAACATATACGTCTGTCCTCATAGGTTTTCTATTATATATCTGCACATTTCTCCTGTCCCGATATTGTGACGTGAGACGCACCGCTGCCTTTCCAGATTATTGATTTTGGGGTAATTTATATGACGGGTTAGTAATATTTAATACGATGTATAATTATAAATATCTATACATTTAAAGTTGTATCAATTTTGAAGAAAGACCTTTATTTTGCTAACTTTGTACATAATGTATATCTGTGGTCGTTGTAAATACAATGGAGGATGGAAACCGCGGCGTCTGCGTCATGTTTGTTTTATGATGTCATGTATTTCCAATGATTGGCCGGGCTGCGCTCCTTTCCACACCTCCCAACGGGGGATGGTTTTCCTTAAAAATACGACTTTTATCTAAGACTGTCTGTTCAATGGATCCGTGTCTTTATGGACCTTGCTTTGTGCACGGGTCCAAATCATTTGGGGGAGGGGGGATTATGGTGTGGGGGAGGGGTGATTATGGTGTGGGGGAGGGGGGATTATGGCGTGGGGTGGAGGGGGGATTATGGTGGTGGGGGAGGGGGGATTATGGTGTGGGGTGGAGGGGGGATTATGGTGTGGGGGGGGGGGATTGTGGTGTGGGTGGAGGGGGGATTATGGAGTGGGGATGGCGGTGGGAGTAGGGGGGGGATTGGGGGGGGGGATGGTGTGGTGGAGGGGGGATTATGGTGGCGTGGGGGGAGGGGGGATTATGGCGTGGGGGTGGGGGAGGGGGGATTATGGCGTGGAGTAGGGGGGGATTATGGCGTGGGGTGGAGGGGGGATTATGGCGTGGGGGGGGGGTTGGAGGTTGGATTATGGTGTGGTGGAGGGGGGATTATGGCGTGGAGTAGGGGGGGGATTATGGTGTGGGGTGGAGGGGGATTATGGCGTGGGGTGGAGGGGGGATTATGGTGTGGGGGAGGGGGGATTATGGCGTGGGGTGGAGGGGGGATTATGGTGTGGGGGAGGGGGGATTATGGCGTGGGGTGGAGGGGGGGGATTATGGGGTGGGGTGGAGGGGGGATTATGGTGTGGGGTGGAGGGGGGATTATGGCGTGGGGTGGAGGGGGGATTATGGTGTGGGGGAGGGGGGATTATGGCGTGGAGTAGGGGGGGGATTATGGTGTGGGGTGGAGGGGGGATTATGGTGTGGGGGGATTATGGTGTGGGGGAGGGGGTATTATGGCGTGGGGTGGAGGGGGGATTATGGTGTGGGGGAGGGGGGATTATGGCGTGGGGTGGAGGGGGGGGGATGAGGGTGTGGGGGAGGGGGGATTATGGCGTGGGGTGGAGGGGGGATTATGGTGTGGGGGAGGGGGGATTATGGCGTGGCGTGGAGGGGGGATTATGGCGTGGCGTGGAGGGGGGATTATGGCGTGGGGTGGAGGGGGGATTATGGTGGCGTGGAGTAGGGGGGGGATTATGGTGTGGGGAGGGGGATTATGGCGTGGGGTGGAGGGGGGATTATGGTGTGGGGGAGGGGGGATTATGGCGTGGCGTGGAGGGGGGATTGTGGCGTGGAGGGGGGATTATGGCGTGGCGTGGAGGGGGGATTATGGTGGCGTGGAGTAGGGGGGGGATTAGTGTGAGGGGTGGAGGGGGGATTATGGTGTGGAGGGAGGATTATGGTGTGTGGGGGAGGGGGGATTATGGTGTGGAGGAGGGGGGATTATGGTGTGGGGGTGGAGGGGGGATTATGGTGTGGGGTGGAGGGGGGATTATGGCGTGGTGTGGGGTGGAGGGGGGATTATGGCGTGGTGTGGGGTGGAGGGGGGATTGTGGTGTGTGGGGGGGGGGGGATTATGGTGTGGGGGGGGATTATGGCGTGGGGTGGAGGGGGGATTATGGTGTGGGGTGGAGGGGGGATTATGGTGTGGGGTGGAGGGGGGATTATGGCGTGGTGTGGGGTGGAGGGGGGATTATGGCGTGGTGTGGGGTGGAGGGGGGGATTATGGTGTGGGGTGGAGGGGGGATTATGGTGTGGGGGGGGGATTATGGTGTGGGGGAGGGGGGATTATGGTGTGGGGGGAGGGGGGATTATGGTGTGGGGTGGAGGGGGGATTATGGCGTGGTGTGGGGTGGAGGGGGGATTATGGCGTGGTGTGGGGTGGAGGGGGGATTGTGGTGTGGGGTGGAGGGGGATTATGGTGTGGGGGGGATTATGGTGTGTGGGGGAGGGGGGATTATGGTGTGGAGGGAGGATTATGGTGTGTGGGGGAGGGGGGATTATGGTGGGGGGTTGTTTTTCAGGGGTTGGGTTTGGCCCCTTAGTTCCAGTGAAGGGATCTCTTAAGGCGTCGGCATACCAAGACATTTTGGACAATTTCATGCTCCCAACTTTGTGGGAGGAGTTTGGGGGCGGCCCCTTCCTGCTCCAACATGGCTGCCCACCAGTGCACAAAGCAAGGTCCATGTCACAAGAAGTTCTTACCGAGGCCGAGATGCCGAGAGCTGTTCACCTTTGCGACTAGGCGCACCCCGTCCCCAGGAGGTGGTACCGGGAGCGGGTGGCACGCAGAGGCACGGGTCACCAGCAGGTGTAATCTCCTGAAGAAGGCTGTGGAGCTGTGCAGGGGGTTGGCCGAGGTTCAGGAACTGGCTGAGGGTCCGGTGGAGAGTTTAGCGGACAATCCGGTATACAGCAAGGGATCGGGCACAAGAGGAAGTAAACAAGTCTGTGACGCAGGCCAGGGGTCAAATCCGTGTAAGTAAGTCCGTTGGGCAGGCCGAAGGTCAAACACTTGTAAGCAGGCTGAGCAGAGTATGTAAAGCAGGCCGAGGGTCAAACACGTTTAGGCAGATCAAGCAAAGTCCATTAAACAAGCCGAGGGTCAGATGGAGGAGAGCAGCAGCGTCGTCGGGAACGGTCCGGGTCACAGCAGGTAGTCAGATATGGCAAAACTGGAAACGGGGTCACAACGGAAGCGGACGACAAACCAGCAACCCGTTTGGATGCCAGAGCCGTTTGAAATTGCCCCGTCATAGCATGCGCCACAACCATTGCGCTCACAGGTGTGCTGTTGTGCACACGCGCGCGTCGCATCATCGGGCCGTGCACGTGTGTGCGCCGGAGCGCCGATCCGCTGCGCATGCCCGCAGGAACATGGCGAGCATTGGGTAGGAAAAGTCCTTCTCTGACAAGGGCCGGACGCCCAAACTGGACATCAGTTCCTATGAGGAAGCATACATTGGGGCTCGCTCCTGAGCCACCCTGTCCACATCTATTGACACACACAACGCGGCGCGGCCCTTCCCCCCTGTAACATAATTTGATTGATAGCAGCCAATGGCTCCCGCTGCTATCAATCTGTCCAGTGAGAAGGGAGAGAGCTGGGAAAGCCGCTGCTCTCATGCACAGCACTGGATGGGATTTGGGCTCAGGCGAGTATAAGGGGGGGCTGGGGGAGGAGGCATATAGCACAGAAGGTTATTTTAGAATGCATTAAGGTAAAAAAAAAGAACCCCCCCCCCCAGGGCTTTAGGACCACTTTAATGCTTTTTGAAGGAATACACAATTACAAGAGGTCCTCTGAGGTCAGGTTTTCATTGAAGGTCAGTTTTCAGCAGAACTCCAATAATAACAAAATAAAAATGAATAACCCATTAAAAGATAAAAAAACGTTTTTGCTGCAATATTTACCTTCAATCCAGAGATTGCCGTGTCACACCTCTGCTGCTCACTGTTCTCCTTGCTGGAGAGGAAGCTGTATCTGAGGAGCTGCAATGCAAGGATTTCCCTGCTTCTGCTTCAGTGATTCTGTGGATCTGTGCTTCCTTCACCTTTATCATTACCCCACCTGTCATCAGATCTCCAGGCATCAGATCTGTCATTGGACGACCAGTCAAAGGATCATCCGACATCAGATCTCCAGTCATGAGGTCCCCCATCATCAGATCTCCAGTCATTGGATCTCCAGTCATTGGATCACACCAGTCATCGGATCACACCAGTCATCGGATCACACCAGTCATCGGATCACACCAGTCATTGGATCTCCAGTCATCGGATCACACCAGTCATCGGATCACACCAGTCATCGGATCACACCAGTCATCGGATCACACCAGTCATCGGATCACACCAGTCATCGGATCACACCAGTCATCGGATCAAACCAGTCATCGGATCACACCAGTCATCGGATCACACCAGTCATTGGATCTCCAGTCATTGGATCTCTAGTCATTGGATCTCTAGTCATTGGATCTCCAGTCATTGGATCACACCAGTCATCGGATCTCACCAGTCATCGGATCTCACCAGTCATCGGATCTCACCAGTCATCGGATCTCACCAGTCATCGGATCTCACCAGTCATCGGATCTCACCAGTCATCGGATCTCACCAGTCATCGGATCACACCAGTCATCGGATCACACCAGTCATTGGATCTCACCAGTCATCGGATCTCCAGTCATCGGATCACCAGTCATCGGATCACACCAGTCATTGGATCTCACCAGTCATCGGATCTCCAGTCATCGGATCTCACCAGTCATCGGATCACCAGTCATCGGATCTCACCAGTCATCGGATCTCACCAGTCATCGGATCACACCAGTCATTGGATCTCACCAGTCATCGGATCTCCAGTCATCGGATCACCAGTCATCGGATCACACCAGTCATCGGATCACACCAGTCATCGGATCACACCAGTCATCGGATCTCCAGTCATTGGATCACACCAGTCATTGGATCTCCAGTCATTGGATCTCCAGCCATCGGATCTGTCATTGGACGACCAGTCAAAGGATCATCCGACATCAGATCTCTAGTCATCGGATCACACCAGTCATCGGATCGCACCAGTCATCGGATCTCACCAGTCATCGGATCACACCAGTCATCGGGTCACACCAGTCATCGAATCACACCAGTCATCGGATCACACCAGTCATCGGGTCGCACCAGTCATCGGATCACACCAGTCATCGGATCACACCAGTCATCGGATCACACCAGTCATTGGATCTCCAGTCATTGGATCTCCAGTCATTGGATCTCCAGTCATTGGATCTCCAGTCATTGGATCTCCAGTCATTGGATCTCCAGTCATCGGATCTCACCAGTCATCGGATCACCAGTCATCGGATCTCCAGTCATTGGATCTCCAGCCATCGGATCTGTCATTGGACGACCAGTCAAAGGATCATCCGACATCAGATCTCTAGTCATCGGATCGCACCAGCCATCGGATCGCACCAGTCATCGGATCGCACCAGTCATCGGATCGCACCAGCCATCGGATCGCACCAGTCATCGGATCGCACCGGTCATCGGATCGCACCGGTCATCGGATCGCACCGGTCATCGGATCTCACCAGTCATTGGATCTCACCAGTCATCGGATCTCCAGTCATTGGATCACACCAGTCATTGGATCTCCAGTCATTGGATCTCCAGCCATCGGATCTGTCATTGGACGACCAGTCAAAGGATCATCCGACATCAGATCTCTAGTCATCGGATCACACCAGTCATCGGATCTCACCAGTCATCGGATCTCACCAGTCATCGGATCACACCAGTCATCGGATCTCACCAGTCATCGGATCTCACCAGTCATCGGATCTCACCAGCCATCGGATCGCACCAGTCATCGGATCACACCAGTCATCGGATCACACCAGTCATTGGATCACACCAGTCATTGGATCTCTAGTCATTGGATCTCCAGTCATTGGATCTCCAGTCATTGGATCTCCAGTCATTGGATCTCCAGTCATTGGATCTCCAGTCATTGGATCTCCAGTCATTGGATCTAATGTCATTGGATCTCACCAGTCATCGGATCTCACCAGTCATCGGATCTCACCAGTCATCGGATCTCACCAGTCATCGGATCTCACCAGTCATTGGATCTCCAGCCATCGGATCTGTCATTGGACGACCAGTCAAAGGATCATCCGACATCAGATCTCTAGTCATCGGATCACACCAGTCATCGGATCGCACCAGCCATCGGATCGCACCAGTCATCGGATCGCACCAGTCATCGGATCGCACCAGCCATCGGATCGCACCAGCCATCGGATCGCACCAGCCATCGGATCGCACCGGTCATCGGGTCGCACCGGTCATCGGGTCGCACCGGTCATCGGATCGCACCGGTCATCGGGTCGCACCGGTCATCGGGTCGCACCGGTCATCGGGTCGCACCGGTCATCGGATCGCACCAGTCATCGGATCGCACCAGTCATCGGATCGCACCGGTCATCGGGTCGCACCGGTCATCGGATCGCACCAGTCATCGGATCGCACCAGTCATCGGATCACACCAGTCATCGGATCGCACCAGTCATCGGATCACACCAGTCATCGGATCTCACCAGTCATCGGATCGCACCAGTCATCGGATCACACCAGTCATCGGATCTCCAGCCATCGGATCTCACCAGTCATCGGATCTCACCAGTCATCGGATCACACCAGTCATTGGATCTCTAGTCATTGGATCTCCAGTCATCGGATCTGTCATTGGACGACCAGTCAAAGGATCATCCGACATCAGATCTCTAGTCATCGGATCACACCAGTCATCGGATCTCACCAGTCATCGGATCTCACCAGTCATCGGATCACACCAGTCATCGGGTCACACCAGTCATCGAATCACACCAGTCATCGGATCACACCAGTCATCGGGTCACACCAGTCATCGGATCACACCAGTCATCGGATCACACCAGTCATTGGATCACACCAGTCATTGGATCACACCAGTCATTGGATCTCCAGTCATTGGATCTCCAGTCATTGGATCTCCAGTCATTGGATCTCCAGTCATTGGATCTCCAGTCATCGGATCTCACCAGTCATCGGATCACCAGTCATCGGATCTCCAGTCATTGGATCTCCAGCCATCGGATCTGTCATTGGACGACCAGTCAAAGGATCATCCGACATCAGATCTCTAGTCATCGGATCGCACCAGCCATCGGATCGCACCAGCCATCGGATCGCACCAGTCATCGGATCGCACCAGCCATCGGATCGCACCAGTCATCGGGTCGCACCGGTCATCGGGTCGCACCGGTCATCGGATCGCACCGGTCATCGGATCGCACCGGTCATCGGATCGCACCAGTCATCGGATCGCACCGGTCATCGGGTCGCACCGGTCATCGGGTCGCACCGGTCATCGGGTCGCACCGGTCATCGGATCGCACCGGTCATCGGATCACACCAGTCATCGGATCTCACCGGTCATCGGATCGCACCGGTCATCGGATCGCACCGGTCATTGGATCTCCAGTCATCAAGGGGCAGCTTAGATATATGGGGCAATGCTCTGCTCCTCTACCAAGACAGCGCCCCCCGGTGCAGAAGAAGGCATGGTAAGCCCATAATATATTGACTGGTCCTCTGCCTTCCCTCATTCCTCTTTTAGGCCTCATCACTTGAGGTGTGTGGTGGCGTACGCCCATGGAGGGCCCTGTTTACCCACACAGGATGTACAGGTGTTCTGCGCATCCCAATGTAGGCAGTCCTATTCATGCCCAATAGGGACACGGCCACTGCTTCCAATATGACAGCCGTTTGGATGCACAGTGTCTGTGATCCGGCTGTGCACCCTCACCGAGCTCAGACTGGAAGCAGGGCTGTCCATACAGTGTCTGTGTCCCAGTTGAAATGAATGGGGATGCCTGAGACATGCGTATCTCTGTGTGGGTACACATGGCCCCCCATGGGGTGTACACCATTGTATTCCCCATGTGAACGAGGTCCGATGGTCAATGTGATTCCCGATATAAACATCTCACTTCGCATATCAGAAATGAATCTGAGCCGTGATTGGCTGTCATCGGGTATATATATATATATATATATATATTATATATATATATATATATATTTGGTTGCAGTGTTGATTCCTCGGCTTGTATATATAAATATTGGGATCCAGGCTCGGCGTTGTCCTCTCATTGACCCGCACGTTATGAAGGAGCGCGGCGGACTGCGGTCTCTGGAGTATGGAAACAATTATCTCTGCCAGGAAGAACGGAAAATTCTCCAATTCTATCTGGTGGCCTTAAAGGGTCAGTCCGCCCAAAACCAATGTGGCCGGGTCTGTCTGTATGATGCTGGAGAATAAAAGCTGCACCCTGTGGGGGGTAATTACACTTGTTTTGTGTCCCCCTCCCCCACCCTGCGAGGGTAACTAGAGGATGATGAATAATCTACTTACCTCACTTCTCCCTCTGATGCTCCAGGTTGTAGACGTGTCCTCCAGGATCCAATCCGGCATTGTACAGGATGATGGCACAGACCTGCCACCCGACATGCCGCAAACCCCAAACGAAACCAGCCGGGTGGGGGCAGGGAGAACCCACTAAAAGGGCAAAGATACAATTTCTTATATTTCTTGGGGTCCCTATTGACGAGTTCCCGGGTCTGTACACCCGCTGTGCCCATTATGAGGGGTTCCCACCATCCCTGTGCTGAGTTACCCGGGTCTGTACACCCGCTGTGCCCATTATGAGGGGTTCCCACCATCCCTGTGCCAAGTTCCCGGGTCTGTACACCCGCTGTGCCCATTATGAGGGGTTCCCACCATCCCTGTGCTGAGTTCCCGGGTCTGTACCCCCGCTGTGCCCATTATGAGGGGTTCTCACCATCCCTGTGCCCATTATGGGGGGTTCCCACCATCCCTGTGCCGAGTTCCCGGGTCTGTACACCCGCTGTGCCCATTATGAGGGGTTCCCACCATCCCTGTGCCGAGTTCCCTGGGTCTGTACACCCGCTGTGCCCATTATGTGCCCATTATGAGGGGATCCCACCATCCCTGTGCCGAGTTCCCGGGTGTGTACACCCGCTGTGCCCATTATGAGGGGTTCCCACCATCCCTGTGCCGAGTTCCCGGGTCTGTACACCCGCTGTGCCCATTATGAGGGGTTCCCACCATGGCTGTGCCCATTATGAGGGGTTCCCACCACCATCCCTGTGCCCATTATGAGGGGTTCCCACCATCCCTGTGCCGAGTTCCCGGGTCTGTACACCCGCTGTGCCCATTATGAGGGGTTCCCACCATCCCTGTGCCGAGTTCCCGGGTCTGTACACCCGCTGTGCCCATTATGTGGGGATCCCACCATCCCTGTGCTGAGTTCCCGGGTGTGTACACCCGCTGTGCCCATTATGAGGGGTTCCCACCATCCCTGTGCCGAGTTCCCGGGTCTGTACACACCCGCTGTGCCCATTATGAGGGGTTCCCACCATCCCTGTGCTGAGTTCCCGGGTCTGTACACCCGCTGTGCCCATTATGAGGAGTTCCCACCATCCCTGTGCTGAGTTCCCGGGTCTGTACACCCGCTGTGCCCATTATGAAGGGTTCCACCATCCCTGTGCCGAGTTCCGGGTCTGTACACCCGCTGTGCCCATTATGAGGGGTTCCCACCATCCCTGTGCTGAGTTCCCGGGTCTGTACACCCGCTGTGCCCATTATGAGGGGTTCCCACCATCCCTGTGCTGAGTTCCTAGGTCTGTACACCCGCTGTGCCCATTATGATTCCCATAAGGAATAAAATTCGATCGATGTCCTCCGCCAGGCGCGTTGTTTGTTTTCTCTTGTAAAGGATTGAAAATCAATCATTCGATGTCTTTACATTTCTCCAACAAATCTACCACAATTTGTTGCAGTGAAATGACGGTTCATTGAGTCAATTGTCGTCACATCGAATGTTCTGTGGAACAATCGTAAACGATTCCCTGGAAATCTCTATACATGTTCCGGGACCTTCATACACTTCACAATGACAGTCAATGACGGACGCACAAGCGACGTGACATCGAATGTTAGTCTGAAGGATCCTTGAGAAGGTCGATCGCCCGGCGTGAATTGGGAATTGATGTGGAGAGGTCGCCCTCCAGTATATAATTCCTTCCTTATTTGTGGTCACATCGGGGAGTCCTGCGGCGGCGGCGGCCATTGTCCTCCAGTGACACAAAGATTCTATTCCGGCGCACTTAATCTGCCAACTCGCTGAATCCATCCAATCCATCATGGGGGGCGTCTTCTCCTCGTCTGTGAGATAAACGGGGGCATGAACTGGTCCCCCAGTAGGGGGCGACCCCCGCCACCCTCATTAAAGTGTCAATCAAGAAGAGTCATTGAATCTTCGCTCCGCCGACCGCCATTGTTTTCCAACTGCGAGACGTTTCACCAGCCAAGTCCTGAGGGGATAGAAGAAGCGCATCTCCCACCGAGACCTTCCACAAATGTCACCAAATACACAAAAGTATTGGGACGCCTTCCTTTACACACACATGAACTTTAATGGCATCCCAGTCTCGGGGCTGGACTGGGACAAAAATGTGGCCCAGGGCACAACACATCAGGGCACAGTACAGAGCCCAACACATCAGGGTACAGCACATCAGGACACACGACATTAAGGCACAGCACACCGGGGCACAGGACATCATGGCACAAGACATCGGGGCATAGCACATAGGGGCACAAGGAACCTCAGGGAACAGGGCACATCAGGGCACAAGGAACCTCAGGGAACAGGGCACATCAGGGCACATAGAACATCAGGGAACAGGGCACATCAGGGCACATAGAACATCAGGGCACATAGCACATCAGGGCACATAGAACATCAGGGCACATAGCACATCAGGGCACATAGAACATCAGGGCACATAGCACATCAGGGAACGGGGCACATAGCACATCAGGGCACAGGGAACATCAGGGCACATAGCACATCAGGGAACGGGGCACATAGAACATCAGGGCACATAGCACATCAGGGCACATAGAACATCAGGGCACATAGCACATCAGGGAACGGGGCACATAGCACATCAGGGCACATGGAACATCAGGGCACATAGAACATCAGGGCACATAGCACATCAGGGAACGGGGCACATAGAACATCAGGGCACATGGAACATCAGGGCACATGGAACATCAGGGCACATAGCACATCAGGGAACGGGGCACATAGAACATCAGGGCACATGGAACATCAGGGCACATGGAACATCAGGGCACATCAGGGAACAGAGCACATCAGGGCACATAGCACATCAGGGAACGGGGCACATAGAACATCAGGGCACATGGCACATCAGGGCACATAGAACATCAGGGCACATAGAACATCAGGGCACATAGCACATCAGGGAACGGGGCACATAGAACATCAGGGCACATGGCACATCAGGGCACATAGAACATCAGGGAACAGGGCACATAGAACATCAGGGAACGGGGCACATGGCACATCAGGGAACAGGGCACATCAGGGCACATGGCACAAGGAGGAGTGATTTGGCCCCTAATGAAGGAGGAGTGATTTGGCCCCTAATGAAGGAGGAGTGATTTGGCCCCTAATGAAGGAGGAGTGATTTGGCCCCTAATGAAGGAGAAGTGATTTGGCCCCTAATGAAGGAGGAGTGATTTGGCCCCTAATGAAGGAGGAGTTATTTGGCCCCTAATGAAGGAGAAGTGATTTGGCCCCTAATGAAGGAGGAGTGATTTGGCCCCTAATAAAGAAGGACTGATTTGGCCCCTAATAAAGGAGGAGTTATTTGGCCCCTAATGAAGGAGAAGTGATTTGGTCCCTGAAAGGTTTCGGCTGTTTTTATCTGATTGATTCATTCCTCCTGTGCTCTTCCATTGGTCTGCGCTCTTTTCTGTATGTTTGTGGGCGGAGTTCGAACAATTGGAGGGAGAAATAATGGCTAAAAATTCTTCAAATGTAAAATCCCAGAACATTCACAACCCCCGATAAGTGAATGGTGTACCCCAATCAGGGATTAGCGGACACAGGAGTGTAAGCTCTGTATGTGCGATCAGACACGCCCACCAGCGGATGGAACGTCACCACCCGACCTCAGGCTCCAAGATCGACTTTCTCATTCATTGTGGAGCCGCATTCAGGATTTCTGGAAGCAGAATGATGGAATCTCCGGAGAGGAATCAATCAGAACGAAGGTCAGAAGATATGTAAACATGACCTCATTGGATAAGCCGGGTCACCCGTACATCTGTATTATCCGGCACCCGGCCAATGTAAAGAAGACGGAACTCTGACATCACAGCACGATCTTCTCCAGCCAGTAAATAGGAACCCCTCATAATGGGCACAGCGGGTGTACAGACCCGGAACTCAGCACAGGGATGGTGGGAACCCCTCATAATGGGCACAGCGGGTGTACAGACCCGGGAACTCCGCACAGGGATGGTGGGAACCCCTCATAATGGGCACAGCGGGTGTACAGACCTGGGAACTCAGCACAGGGATGGTGGGAACCCCTCATAATGGGCACAGCGGGTGTACAGACCCGGGAACTCAGCACAGGGATGGTGGGAACCCCTCATAATGGGCACAGCGGGGGTACAGACCCGGGAACTCAGCACAGGGATGGTGGAACCCCTCATAATGGGCACAGCGGGTGTACAGACCCGGGAACTCGGCACAGGGTTGGTGGGAACCCCTCATAATGGGCACAGCGGGTGTACAGACCCGGGAACTCAGCACAGGGATGGTGGGAACCCCTCATAATGGGTACAGCAGGTGTACAGACCCGGGAACTCAGCACAGGGATGGTGGAACCCCTCATAATGGGCACAGCGGGTGTACAGACCCGGGAACTCAGCACAGGGATGGTGGGAACCCCTCATAATGGGCACAGCGGGGTGTACAGACCCGGGAACTCACCACAGGGATGGTGGGAACCCCTCATAATGGGCACAGCGGGTGTACAGACCCGGGAACTCAGCACAGGGATGGTGGGGAACCCCTCATAATGGGCACAGCGGGTGTACAGACCCGGGAACTCAGCACAGGGATGGTGGGAACCCCTCATAATGGGCACAGCGGGTGTACAGACCCGGGAACTCAGCACAGGGATGGTGGGAACCCCTCATAATGGGCACAGCGGGTGTACAGACCCGGGAACTCAGCACAGGGATGGTGGGAACCCTCATAATGGGCACAGCGGGTGTACAGACCCGGGAACTCGGCACAGGGATGGTGGGAACCCCTCATAATGGGCACAGCGGGTGTACAGACCTGGGAACTCAGCACAGGGATGGTGGGAACCCCTCATAATGGGCACAGCGGGTGTACAGACCCGGGAACTCAGCACAGGGATGGTGGGAACCCCTTCATAATGGGCACAGCGGGGGTACAGACCCGGGAACTCAGCACAGGGATGGTGGGAACCCCTCATAATGGGCACAACGGGTGTGCAGACCCGGGAACTCAGCACAGGGATGGTGGGAACCCCTCATAATGGGCACAGCGGGTGTACAGACCCGGGAACTCAGCACAGGGATGGTGGGAACCCCTCATAACGGGCACAGCGGGTGTACAGACCCGGGAACTCAGCACAGGGATGGTGGGAACCCCTCATAATGGGCACAGCGGGTGTACAGACCCGGGAACTCGGCACAGGGATGGTGGGAGCCCCTCATAATGGGCACAGCGGGTGTACAGACCCGGGAACTCGGCACAGGGATGGTGGGAACCCCTCATAATGGGCACAGCGGGTGTACAGACCCGGGAACTCAGCACAGGGATGGTGGGAACCCCTCATAATGGGCACAGCGGGTGTACAGACCCGGGAACTCAGCACAGGGATGGTGGGAACCCCTCATAATGGGCACAGCGGGGGTACAGACCTGGGAACTCAGCACAGGGATGGTGGGAACCCTTCATAATGGGCACAGCGGGGGGTACAGACCCGGGAACTCAGCACAGGGATGGTGGGAACCCTCATAATGGGCACAGCGGGTGTACAGACCCGAGAACTCAGCACAGGGATGGTGGGAACCCCTCATAATGGGCACAGCGGGTGTACAGACCCGGGAACTCAGCACAGGGATGGTGGGAACCCCTCATAATGGGCACAGCGGGGATACAGACCTGGGAACTCAGCACAGGGATGGTGGGAACTCCTCATAATGGGCACAGCGGGTGTACAGACCCGGAACTCGGCACAGGGATGGTGGGAACCCCTCATAATGGGCACAGCGGGTGTACAGACCCGGGAACTCAGCACAGGGATGGTGGGAACCCCTCATAATGGGCACAGCGGGTGTACAGACCCGGGAACTCGGCACAGGGATGGCGGGAACCCCTCATAATGGGCACAGCGGGTGTACAGACCCGGGAACTCAGCACAGGGATGGTGGGAACCCCTCATAATGGGCACAGCGGTGTACAGACCCGGGAACTCAGCACAGGGATGGTGTGAACCCCTCATAATGGGCACAGCGGGTGTACAGACCCGGGAACTCAGCACAGGGATGGTGGGAACCCCTCATAATGGGCACAGCGGGGTGTACAGACCTGGGAACTCAGCACAGGGATGGTGGGAACCCCTCATAATGGGCACAGCGGGGGTACAGACCTGGGAACTCAGCACAGGGATGGTGGGAACCCCTCATAATGGGCACAGCGGGTGTACAGACCCGGGAACTCAGCACAGGGATGGTGGGAACCCCTCATAATGGGCACAGCGGGTGTACAGACCCGGGAACTCAGCACAGGGATGGTGTGAACCCCTCATAATGGGCACAGCGGGTGTACAGACCCGGGAACTCAGCACAGGGATGGTGGGAACCCCTCATAATGGGCACAGCGGGTGTACAGACCCGGGAACTCAGCACAGGGATGGTGGGAACCCCTCATAATGGGCACAGCGGGTGTACAGACCCGGGAACTCGGCACAGGGATGGTGAGAACCCCTCATAATGGGCACAGCGGGTGTACAGACCCGGGAACTCAGCACAGGGATGGTGAGAACCCCTCATAATGGGCACAGCGGGTGTACAGACCCGGGAACTCAGCACAGGGATGGTGGGAACCCCTCATAATGGGCACAGCGGGTGTACAGACCCGGGAACTCAGCACAGGGATGGTGGGAACCCTTCATAATGGGCACAGCGGGGGTACAGACCCGGGAACTCAGCACAGGGATGGTGGGAACCCCTCATAATGGGCACAGCGGGGGTGCAGACCCGGGAACTCAGCACAGGGATGGTGGGAACCCCTCATAATGGGCACAGCGGGGTGTACAGACCCGGGAACTCAGCACAGGGATGGTGAGAACCCCTCATAATGGGCACAGCGGGTGTACAGACCCGGGAACTCAGCACAGGGATGGTGGGAACCCCTCATAATGGGCACAGCGGGTGTACAGACCCGGGAACTCGGCACAGGGATGGTGGGAACCCCTCATAATGGGCACAGCGGGTGTACAGACCCGGGAACTCGGCACAGGGATGGTGAGAACCCCTCATAATGGGCACAGCGGGTGTACAGACCCGGGAACTCAGCACAGGGATGGTGGGAACCCCTCATAATGGGCACAGCGGGTGTACAGACCGGGAACTCAGCACAGGGATGGTGAGAACCCCTCATAATGGGCACAGCGGGTGTACAGACCCGGGAACTCAGCACAGGGATGGTGAGAACCCCTCATAATGGGCACAGCGGGGTGTACAGACCCGGGAACTCAGCACAGGGATGGTGCGAACCCCTCATAATGGGCACAGCGGGTGTACAGACCCAGGAACTCAGCACAGGGATGGTGGGAACCCCTCATAATGGGCACAGCGGGTGTACAGACCCGGGAACTCAGCACAGGGATGGTGGGAACCCTTCATAATGGGCACAGCGGGGGTACAGACCCGGGAACTCAGCACAGGGATGGTGGGAACCCCTCATAATGGGCACAGCGGGGTGTACAGACCCGGGAACTCAGCACAGCACAGGGATGGTGTGGAACCCCTCATAATGGGCACAGCGGGTGTACAGACCCGGGAACTCAGCACAGGGATGGTGGGAACCCCTCATAATGGGCACAGCGGGTGTACAGACCCGGGAACTCGGCACAGGGATGGTGGGAACCCCTCATAATGGGCACAGCGGGTGTACAGACCCGGGAACTCGGCACAGGGATGGTGGGAACCCCTCATAATGGGCACAGCGGGTGTACAGACCCGGGAACTCAGCACAGGGATGGTGGGAACCCCTCATAATGGGCACAGCGGGTGTACAGACCCGGGAACTCAGCACAGGGATGGTGGGAACCCCTCATAATGGGCACAGCGGGTGTACAGACCCGGGAACTCGGCACAGGGATGGTGGGAACCCCTCATAATGGGCACAGCGGGTGTACAGACCCAGGAACTCAGCACAGGGATGGTGGGAACCCCTCATAATGGGCACAGCGGGTGTACAGACCCGGGAACTCAGCACAGGGATGGTGGGAACCCCTCATAATGGGCACAGCGGGGGTACAGACCCGGGAACTCGGCACAGGGATGGTGGGAACCCCTCATAATGGGCACAGCGGGTGTACAGACCCGGGAACTCAGCACAGGGATGGTGGGAACCCCTCATAATGGGCACAGCGGGTGTACAGACCCGGGAACTCAGCACAGGGATGGTGGGAACCCCTCATAATGGGCACAGCGGGTGTACAGACCCGGGAACTCAGCACAGGGTGGGAACCCCTCATAATGGGCACAGCGGGTGTACAGACCCGGAACTCACACAGGGATGGTGGGAACCCCTCATAATGGGCTCAGCGGGTGTACAGAACAGCACAGGGATGGTGGGAACCCCTCATAATGGGCACAGCGGTTGTACAGACCCGGGAACTCATGCACCGGGATGGTGGGAACCCCTCATAATGGCACAGCGGGTGTACAGACCCGGGAACTCAGCACAGGGAAGGTGGGAACCCCTCATAAAGGGCACAGCGGGTGTACAGACCCAGGAACTCAGCACAGGATGGTGGGAACCCCTCATAATGGGCACAGCGGGTGTACAGACCCGGGACCTCAGCACAGGGATGGAGGGAACCCCTCATAATGGGCACAGCGGGGGTACAGACCCGGGAACTCGGCACAGGGATGGTGGGAACCCCTCATAATGGGCACAGCGGGTGTACAGACACGGGAACTCAGCACAGGGATAGTGGGAACCCCTCATAATGGGCACAGCGGTGTACAGACCCGGGAACTCAGCACAGGGAAGTTGTGAACCCCTCATAATGGGCACAGCGGGAGTACAGACCCGGGAACTCAGCACAGGGATGGTGTGAACCCCACATAATGGGCACAGCGGGTGTACAGACCCGTGAACTCAGCACAGGGATGGTGGGAACCCCTCATAATGGGCACAGCGGGTGTACAGACCCGGGAACTCAGTACAGGGATGGTGGGAAACTGCCATTCTGCTCCTTGACAGTGAGGTGTGAGGTTGCTGGTTCCTTTGCTTCCAGAGACCAGGGACTAGAGTTGCTTCTCTACCCCAGAATTACATTGCGCGGCAGAATAAATGAGCATTTCCTGCCTCCTGCGTCCGTTCCCATCGCCCCGGATTACTTCGCCTGTATTCCTTCTTCTTATATCGTGACTACATGTCAGCTTCCCCTCTGAATAATTCCCAGTGTAGTCACCCATAGAAGAGACTACAAGTATCCTCATAGACTTCCATTATCTGTAGGGATTGTGGTTTGGCGGTTGGCGTGGTTCGGTATGGTCGTTGGCGTGGTTTGGATTAGAGGTTGGCGTGGTTTGGATTAGAGGTTGGCGTGGTTTGGACTAGAGGTTGGCGTGGTTCGGTTTGGCGGTTGGCGTAGTTTGGTATGATGGTTGATACGGTTGGCGTGATTTGGTCTGATTGTTGGCGTGGTTCGGATTAGAGGTTGGCGAAATTCAGTTTGGCGGTTGGGGTCATTCGGTTTGGTAGTTTGCGGGTTCAGTATGGTCGTTTGTGTGGTTCACATTAGAGGTTGGCACAGTTTGGTTTGGCAGTTGGAGTGGGTCGGTTTGGCGGTTATGGTGGTTGACGCGGTTTGGCGGATGCATGGTTTAGTATGGTCGTTGACGTGGTTCGGATTAGAGGTGGGCGCAGATCAGTTTGGCGGTTGGGGTGGTTTGGCGGTTGGAGCGGCTCGGTTTGGCAGTTGTGGTTCGGTATGATGGTTGACGTGGCTTGATTTGGCAGTTGGCGTGGTTTAGTATGGTCATTGGCGTGCTTCAGATTAGAGGTTGACGCAGTTCGGTTCAGGGGTTGGGGTAGTTCGATATGGTGGTTGATGTGGTTAGGATGTTGGCGTGGTTCGATATGGTGGTTGTTGTGGTTTGGTTTGGCGGTTGGTGTGGTTCAGTATGGTCGTTGCCGTTGTTTGGATTAGAGGTTGGCGTAGTTCGGTTTGGCGGTTGGGTTGATTTGGTATGGCGGTTGGAGTGGTTAGGTATGGTCGTTAGCGTCGTTCAGATTAGAGGTTGTGTAGTTTGGTTTGGTGGTTGGGGTGGTTTACACGGTTTGGTTTGGTCGTTGGCGTGGTTAGGATTAGAGGTTGGCACAGTTCGGTTTGGCGGTTGGCGTGGTTTGGTATGGTCGTTGGCCGAGTTCGGTTTGGCGGTTGGCATGGTTGGGTATGAACGTTGGCGTGGTTTGGTATGGTCGTTGGTGCAGTTGGCATGGTTCAGTACGGAGGCTCATTTTTTGGCTCTCACTTAACATGAAAATTGGGTGATGGGAGGTCGGGGGAGTCGGTCCACCTGTGGCGGGTGAGGAGCAGGTTGGTGGGGGGAAGGGTCATACAGAGGTGAGCTGTCTGTTTGTTCGGCTTAATTTATCCAGTATTTGGCTAACCTTGCTCTGAACCCTTCCCCCATACTCCTTCCCTCCTGCCCCCCCCCCCCCCCCAAAGATCATGTCAGATCCCCTCCATCTGACCAGCCTGAGACTCCAGGGAATGTTTTCCTCCCTATGAAGGGTGATAATCAGATTCCGCTCCGAGGCTCTTCCTGGGAAATCTCCAGCCGGGAGAGCGGCGTCTTTTCTATGGTGACCCCTCGCCAACCATCAATACAAACGCTTTAATGATTGTTATGGAGCTCATATTCAGGCTTATTAATTGGGGTCGGTCACAAATATACACACCCCTCTGAAAAGCCTCCGCTAGAAGCTGCCTCATTCTGAAGACCAAGGCAGTGACTTCTCTGACAGTGAAGGACGGGATCCGATTCATTGTTATTTATTGTTATTATACAGGATTTTTATTATTATTATTATTATTATACAGGATTTATATTATTATTATTATTTATTTATTATTATTATTATTATTATACAGGATTTTATTATTATTATACAGGATTTATATGGCGCAGTTTGCTCAGCGCTTTACAACGTTAGGGCATTCATGATGGATTGAAGGGGGAGGAGCCTATGTAGAGGTGAGCCAATGAGAAGGGAATTGCAGTAGTTGAGGGGAGAGATGACCAGCGAGGGGATTGGAGTTCCACCCACATAAGAGTCCGCAGCTACAAAAAGTGTATCTTGTGACTTTTAATAATCGGACCCTCACCTGTCCCGCGGTCCAGCGATGCGGGTGTACGAAGCCCCGCCCCTCTCCGAGGCACCGGAATTCTAACTGTGGGCACCCGGCTGTGGCGTGCGCTGCGCATGCACGAGCCGCGCTGTGAATGGCCCGGGTAATCTCCCGTGACGTGTCCCAGAAGATGGCAGGGAGGGAGGGGGAGGGTGATCTTCCTTCCAGAGCCGCGGAGCCCCTGGAGGAAGTGGGTGCCTATAAAAACAGGGTACCCCCCCCCCCAAAAAAAAAACATGACATGTAGCATGTCAGGGGGTCACCTGCTACATTTTTGGGTGGAACTCCGCTTTAAGAGCTTTGTGGTGACATTGGTCAGAAAGGGGCGTATTTTGGAGATGTTGAGGCGGCAGGATTTGGACAGTGATTGGATGTGGGGCTTAAAGGAGAGTCCAGGATTACACCTAGAACCTTGGCATGTGGGGGATGGGGTGATAGTTGTGCCATCGATTTTGACAGAGAGATCGGGGGAAGGGGAAGGGGAAGGGGCACACGGGGGAGGAAGAATGATAGGTTCGGTTTTGGATAGATTGAGGAAGTGGTGTGACATCCAGACTGATATCTGATAGTAGATCAGTGATACGTGAGGAGACGGAGGGGGTGAGCTGAGGGGTGGAGAGATAGATTTGGGTGTCGTCAGTGTAGAGGTGGTATTGGAAGCCATGGGAGGCGATCAGCTGACCCGGGGAGGAGGTGTAGATGGAGAATAGGAGAGGTCCAAGAACAGAACCTTGGGGGACCCCAACAGGGAAAGGAAGAGGAGAGGAGGAAGTAGAGTTGTAAGTGACACTGAAGGTTGGATATGTAGGAAGAGAACCAGCGAAGAGTAGAGTCAAGGGGACCAAAGGCGTGGAGTTTTTGAGGGGGGAGAAGGGGGTGGTCAACTGTATCAAAGGCAGCAGAGAGGTCCAGGAGTAGGAGGACAGAATAGTGTCCATTGGTTTTGGGTCCAGGAGTAGGAGGACAGAATAGTGTCCATTGGATTTGGGTCTGGGAGTAGGAGGACAGAATAGTGTCCATTGGTTTTGGGTCTAGGAGTAGGAGGACAGAATAGTGTCCATTGGTTTTGGGTCCGGGAGTAGGAGGACAGAATAGTGTCCATTGGTTTTGGGTCTAGGAGTAGGAGGACAGAATAGTGTCCATTGGTTTTGGGTCCGGGAGTAGGAGGACAGAATAGTGTCCATTGGTTTTGGGTCTAGGAGTAGGAGGACAGAATAGTGTCCATTGGTTTTGGGTCTAGGAGTAGGAGTACAGAATAGTGTCCATTGGTTTTGGGTCTAGGAGTAGGAGGACAGAATAGTGTCCATTGGTTTTGGGTCTAGGAGTAGGAGTACAGAATAGTGTCCATTGGTTTTGGGTCTAGGAGTAGGAGGACAGAATAGTGTCCATTGGTTTTGGGTCTAGGAGTAGGAGGACAGAATAGTGTCCATTGGTTTTGGGTCTAGGAGTAGGAGGACAGAATAGTGTCCATTGGTTTTGGGTCTAGGAGTAGGAGGACAGAATAGTGTCCATTGGTTTTGGGTCCAGGAGTAGGAGGACAGAATAGTGTCCATTGGTTTTGGGTCTAGGAGTAGGAGGACAGAATAGTGTCCATTGGTTTTGGGTCTAGGAGTAGGAGGACAGAATAGTGTCCATTGGTTTTGGGTCTAGGAGTAGGAGGACAGAATAGTGTCCATTGGTTTTGGGTCTAGGAGTAGGAGGACAGAATAGTGTCCATTGGTTTTGGGTCTAGGAGTAGGAGGACAGAATAGTGTCCATTGGTTTTGGGTCTAGGAGTAGGAGGACAGAATAGTGTCCATTGGATTTGGGTCCGGGAGTAGGAGGACAGAATAGTGTCCATTGGTTTTGGGTCTAGGAGTAGGAGGACAGAATAGTGTCCATTGGATTTGGGTCCGGGAGTAGGAGTACAGAATAGTGTCCATTGGTTTTGGGTCTAGGAGTAGGAGGACAGAATAGTGTCCATTGGTTTTGGGTCTAGGAGTAGGAGGACAGAATGGTGTCCATTGGTTTTGGGTCCAGGAGTAGGAGGACAGAATAGTGTCCATTGGTTTTGGGTCTAGGAGTAGGAGGACAGAATGGTGTCCATTGGTTTTGGGTCTAGGAGTAGGAGGACAGAATAGTGTCCATTGGTTTTGGGTCTAGGAGTAGGAGGACAGAATAGTGTCCATTGGTTTTGGGTCTAGGAGTAGGAGGACAGAATGGTGTCCATTGGTTTTGGGTCTAGGAGTAGGAGGACAGAATAGTGTCCATTGGGTTTGGGTCTGGGAGTAGGACAGAATAGTGTCCATTGGTTTTGGGTCTAGGAGTAGGAGGACAGAATAGTGTCCATTGGTTTTGGGTCCAGGAGTAGGAGGACAGAATAGTGTCCATTGGTTTTGGGTCTAGGAGTAGGAGGACAGAATAGTGTCCATTGGTTTTGGGTCTAGGAGTAGGAGGACAGAATAGTGTCCATTGGTTTTGGGTCTAAGAGTAGGAGGACAGAATAGTGTCCATTGGTTTTGGGTCTGGGAGTAGGAGGACAGAATAGTGTCCATTGGTTTTGGGTCTAGGAGTAGGAGGACAGAATAGTGTCCATTGGTTTTGGGTCTAGGAGTAGGAGGACAGAATAGTGTCCATTGGATTTGGGTCCTGGAGTAGGAGGACAGAATAGTGTCCATTGGTTTTGGGTCTAGGAGTAGGAGGACAGAATAGTGTCCATTGGTTTTGGGTCTAGGAGTAGGAGGACAGAATAGTGTCCATTGGTTTTGGGTCTAGGAGTAGGAGGACAGAATAGTGTCCATTGGTTTTGGGTCTAGGAGTAGGAGGACAGAATGGTGTCCATTGGTTTTGGGTCTAGGAGTAGGAGGACAGAATAGTGTCCATTGGTTTTGGGTCTAGGAGTAGGAGGACAGAATAGTGTCCATTGGTTTTGGGTCTAGGAGTAGGAGGACAGAATGGTGTCCATTGGTTTTGGGTCTAGGAGTAGGAGTACAGAATAGTGTCCATTGGTTTTGGGTCTAGGAGTAGGAGGACAGAATAGTGTCCATTGGTTTTGGGTCTGGGAGTAGGAGGACAGAATAGTGTCCATTGGTTTTGGGTCTAGGAGTAGGAGGACAGAATAGTGTCCATTGGTTTTGGGTCTAGGAGTAGGAGGACAGAATAGTGTCCATTGGTTTTGGGTCTAGGAGTAGGAGGACAGAATAGTGTCCATTGGTTTTGGGTCTAGGAGTAGGAGGACAGAATAGTGTCCATTGGTTTTGGGTCTAGGAGTAGGAGGACAGAATAGTGTCCATTGGTTTTGGGTCTAGGAGTAGGAGGACAGAATAGTGTCCATTGGTTTTGGGTCTAGGAGTAGGAGGACAGAATAGTGTCCATTGGTTTTGGGTCTAGGAGTAGGAGGACAGAATAGTGTCCATTGGTTTTGGGTCTAGGAGTAGGAGGACAGAATAGTGTCCATTGGTTTTGGGTCTAGGAGTAGGAGGACAGAATAGTGTCCATTGGTTTTGGGTCTAGGAGTAGGAGGACAGAATAGTGTCCATTGGATTTGGGTCTAGGAGTAGGAGGACAGAATAGTGTCCATTGGATTTGGGTCCGGGAGTAGGAGGACAGAATAGTGTCCATTGGATTTGGGTCCGGGAGTAGGAGGACAGAATAGTGTCCATTGGATTTGGGTCCGGGAGTAGGAGGACAGAATAGTGTCCATTGGATTTGGGTCCGGGAGTAGGAGGACAGAATAGTGTCCATTGGTTTTTGGTCTAGGAGTAGGAGGACAGAATAGTGTCCATTGGATTTGGGTCTAGGAGTAGGAGGACAGAATAGTGTCCATTGGTTTTGGGTCTAGGAGTAGGAGGACAGAATAGTGTCCATTGGATTTGGGTCTGGGAGTAGGAGGACAGAATAGTGTCCATTGGATTTGGGTCCGGGAGTAGGAGGACAGAATAGTGTCCATTGGATTTGGGTCCGGGAGTAGGAGGACAGAATAGTGTCCATTGGATTTGGGTCCGGGAGTAGGAGGACAGAATAGTGTCCATTGGATTTGGGTCCGGGAGTAGGAGGACAGACTAGTGTCCATTGGATTTGGGTCCGGGAGTAGGAGGACAGAATAGTGTCCATTGGTTTTGGGTCCAGGAGTAGGAGGACAGAATAGTGTCCATTGGTTTTGGGTCCAGGAGTAGGAGGACAGAATAGTGTCCATTGGTTTAGGGTCCAGGAGTAGGAGGACAGAATAGTGTCCATTGGTTTTGGGTCTAGGAGTAGGAGGACAGAATAGTGTCCATTGGTTTTGGGTCTAGGAGTAGGAGGACAGAATAATGTCCATTGGTTTTGGGTCTAGGAGTAGGAGGACAGAATAGTGTCCATTGGATTTGGGTCCGGGAGTAGGAGGACAGAATAGTGTCCATTGGATTTGGGTCTAGGAGTAGGAGTACAGAATAGTGTCCATTGGTTTTGGGTCCAGGAGTAGGAGGACAGAATAGTGTCCATTGGTTTTGGGTCTAGGAGTAGGAGGACAGAATAGTGTCCATTGGATTTGGCCGTTAGTAGATCGTTTGTTCGTTTTAGGAGAGCAGTTTCCGTGGAGTGTTGAGGGCGGAATCCAGACTGAAGGGGATCAAGAAGGTTATTCTCGGCAACGTGGTCGCTCAATTGGCCAGCTATGACTCCGGCAATGGAAGATTCTGCTTTAGGTAAATACATGAGGAGTTGGTGTTCCGGGGACAAGGAGAGCGAACCGCACAGGCCACCGCTGAGAAGAATGGAGGGGCTCCCGCTGAACAGAACATCATGGCTCCCAGGAATGTCATTTCACTACCCCCCCCCCCCCCCCCCCCCCGCACAAGAAAAAGTTATCAGTTCATTCAACCCTCCCTGATTTCCTTTAGTGCAGCATTTCTCAACTGGGGTGGAGGCTGTTGGGGGGGGGGGGGGGCAGCAATCTCCACTGACCACTATGTGAAGGGGCCCTTCTTTATTGATCACCAATGGAAGGGGGCCCAAGTCCAATAATTAACTTATTACGATATCTACAAGTTACCTACTGTACTAGGGGCTATAACTTTACCCGGGGTTTCCTAAAAATCTAAAAGTGACCTAAAAATGATTTTCAAGGTAAAAAAAAGGTTGACAAAGTCTTCTCCAGAACCTTCACGGTACACGCCGCTCTCACAGGGGTACTTTAGCGCACTCAGAATGTATATTTCAGTTTGCTGGTGGGCTCAATGCCACCACCTGGGTTCTTATATTTCTGGTACCCGGGTTAAGGGATCTTTTTTCTGGGTCCATCCCCTGCCCCAGTCACTATGAGGAGATCATACCTTGCTGGATTTTTTATGACTTTGAGTTATGAAGGATCGAGCAGGAGGTGAGTAACTCAGCTGATGTCACACACGGCACATAATAAGCCATTCCTCTCAGGGTGAAGGCCTTCCACCATGGATGCGCCTTCCAGCATTGGGTCCTGAGTAGAAGTATAAAGCAACCGAGGGGGTCGGTGGACCCGGTGGGAGCTGTACATTGTCCCTAGAAGGTGCTCAGGTAAGATTCATGAAGTGGGATGGTGATCTTGAAGTTGGGCCTTTCCTCAGAAAAGAGCAATGTAAAGCCAAGGTAGCCCTGATGTAGACCAGGTTGGAATAGAATGTATTGAAGGATGGGAACTTTTACAAAGATAGTAATCTTCACCATTTCCTGTCTGAGGTCTTTGCTCGGCACCCCTTTGTCTTTCTCCCAGCCAGTGTATGAGAAGAACCTAAAGGATGAGCCGTCCTGTGAAGTGGATGGTGCTCAGACCAGGAAGGTTGTCACAGAAAATCTGTACCAGGCAGACTGCACAGCACCATGTACTATGCCATACAGTAGTCTATGCCATCCATAAACTGGCCGGTGAGAGGAGAGGAACCCACGAAGGCTGCATTCACACAGCAGAGCTTCCTTGCCTGTTGCAGGCGTATTTTTTTGAGCGGTTTTGTAGACGCCTGATGGGATGGTTGGGTGTTTTTTAAATTATGGAAAGCTAGTTTGTAGGGGGGACTAGGATTGGATAGGTGTTGGTACCAAACCTGTTCTTGGATAGGACAGCTGCCCACATGTTGTCTGCCATCTTGTGTCATGCTCCGGCCCACCATGACATCAATGGCCTGAGGCCGAAATGTTTAGGAATAAAGGAATGTCCACACAAATGCATTTTCTACATTTTACTGGAAATCTTCCATGATACATCACATTGTCATACTAGCAGAATCACAGAGCACAAAAACCCATCGTCCCTCTACCCCTCCATTCCTCTCCTTGGGATCACCACACAGGACCACTTCCCTCACGTATAGTCCACAGCATTAAGCTTCTATCACCGAGCTGAGGGTCGTAGGCAGTGGCGGCTCGCCCAAAATTTTTGACTCAAAAACATCAAATGCAGCCACTTATTCCCATTATATGCAGCCACTGTGCCCATCAATTGCAGCCTCTGTGCCCATGAAATGCAGCTTCTGTGCCCCATTAATTGCAGCCTCTGTGCCCATCATATGCAGCCTCTGTGCCCATCATATGCAGCCTCTGTGCCCATCAATTGCAGCCACTGTGCCCATCATATGCAGCTACTGTGCCCATGAAATGCAGCTTCTGTGCGCCATCAATTGCAGCCTCTGTGCCCATGGAATGCAGCCTCTGTGCCCATCAATTGCAGTCTCTGTGCCCCATAAGTTGCAGCCTCTGTGCCCATCATATGCAGCCTCTGTGCCTATCAGTTGCAGCCTCTGTGTCCATCATATGCAGCCTCTGTGCCCATAAAATACAGCCACTGTGACCCCCCACTGACCCACTTGCTGTCTGATCGGCACTTACCCCATCTTGGTGGTGGGTCAGAAAGCGGCGAGCTGTGGGACGGGTATCGTGGGTCAGGTGTTGGCTCCTGTGTCCTCTGTGCGTGTCTTCTTCGCTTCTGCTAGCTGGCCAATAGGTTTGCATGTTCCTTCAGCCAATCAGGTGTATTAGACCCGAACCTCCTGATTGGCTGAGAGGCATTTCAGTGTTAGAAAAGCAAATATTAATTTGCTTTTCTAACACACCTGGGTGGACTGCGAGTGCAATGCTCTGCACTCCGAGTTCACCTTTTTTTGAAGCCTATGACTCTAATCAGGTGCTTCAAAAAACACCCCCCGCCACTGTAATTCAGGTGCCCGGCGTCCTAAAAGGGGCCGGACACCTGAATAGGGGGTGACTGCAGCGGCCATGGATAGATTCATGCTATGCAATGCATGAATCTATTAATTTGTCATAGAGGGGATGGTGTGACAGAGAGGGCGGCGCCCGTGTGCCCCTAATGGACAGGCCGCCCCTGGTCAGGAGGGCATACCAGTCTCTTCCTGATGTCCCTTCTATAGCTCTGCCCAGCCGGGCACCCTCCCAGATGGCACACTCACTCCCAGGCTTCCATCTCTACTCACATCAGAGGACTCTGAGGTCTTATACACCCCACTGCAGGACCTGCAGAAGAAGGTCAGAGGAGACGGGGCAACTACAGCAATTCCTCCAATGTTCTGTGCCACCTGGCCTGGGACGTCAGCCCTGCAAAGGGCCTTTTATATCAGCTCTGCAGGAGAATACATATTAATGGCTCTGGGGTATCTCACTCCCATGCCCCATCTAACTGGGCCCCATCAATGGCATTTATATGGGCACCAACTACACCCATGACATCATTATGACATCATTAAAGGAGGGTTTACTCTAAAAGGGGAGCTAACACCTAATTACAAGTCTCCCCTCACCATGCTATAGTAAGAACTGATACATCTGGTGACAGCCAATCTAAACGCACCGCCAAGTTACTAGGGGGAAAAATGCGCTATACGTGTGTTTGTGGGTTTTTTGGGCATTTTTCAGGCGCTCCCATTGGAGACGGAAACTCTTGAGTCTGGTAGATTGAAGCTCAGAAGAAGCTCATGTACTTTTTTGGCCTACAAGCTTCAATCGACACTGCGCTCAGGTCTGAACAATTGATAACTGTGGGATCCTGGATGAGGAGTGTTTTGGGGGTTGAGGTGAGCTGGGGGGGGGGGGGGGGGGGACTCGTTGTCTAGACCAGCGTTTCTCAGCTCCAGTCCTCAAGGCGCCCCAACAGGTCGTGTTTTCAGGATTTCCCTCAGATGAAACGGCCGTGGTAATTACTAAGGCAGTGAAACTGATCAAATCACTTGTGCAAAATAATGGAAAACCTGAAAACATGACCTGTTGGGGCGCCTTGAGGCTTGGGGTTGAGAAACGCTGGTCTAGGCAGACGGCTGGGGACACAGAGAGGACTAAAGGTGGCCATACATGGAGCAAATTTCATCAGATTCACTCAATAGGTGGACCCCCCCCCCCCCTCATGTATTTCCATTGAAAAATCAAAGGAACCCATCAGAGAATTCAGATGCAGCCGCTGTTTAGGTGTTCTGACAGCTGCCAGTGACGTCCGTCGTCATACGATAACCCAGCGGGGGAGATCGTCCATCTGTACTGTTGGTGGATGGTGGAGGTCAGTGTATGGCCAACTTTAGGAAACTTATATCTAGTGGCCATTTCTTCATGTAGCCATCCCTCCTATGGGTGAGTACCATCATGATTTGGGGGGGTGGGGGGAGGGTGCTCATGGAGGAAGCTTGCAGGTAAGTGACTTACATAGGATCTGGATGTAGCCTTCATCATGTCGGACATATTGAGATCCTCACCTTTCCCTCAAGTTCTACAATAACAAGGACAATCCATCACCAATGTCCGGCCCCTCTGGCTGGTGGGTCATTAATGTGGGTGATATCTCCCCATTGATCATTCTCAGGTAGGTATGTGCCCGTCTGTGGCCACCTACCTGTGCTGTGACAGCTGGTCCGGCTTTGTCTTCTCATTTCTGCCAATCAAACTCTCCATTCTTCATGCCCAGGTGCTTCTCCGGCAGGAGATGCTCTCTTGGCATGCGTGCCACCTACCTTCCCTATTGCTTGACTACTCAATGAACAATCGATTGCCCTTGGATTGACATTTTACATACAAACTATCCAACAGTCCAACATTTTAATGTGTTACATTGTTGGATCTGTAATCAGAAATAAGATACAAATGGAATATGGATGACTTTAGGACATTGTGTTGCAATTCCCAACTTTCTGATGTGGGAATGAGGAAGATCTTTAATCAGAAACCATGCCGGTAACGGACGCACCGCGCCATGGGAGCCGGGAAGATTCAATGCACATGACCTCAAGAGCAACTCCCCTTTTATTGAAAAATAAACCCCCCCCCCCCCCTGTGATCTCTGTACTTTATAAACCCCTCCCCCTCGGGGTGATCTCTGTACTTTGCAGGGATTGTAACAAACTTTGTAGCGGATTCCGACCTTGTGTTACTCTGAAGAAGTTTCCCCATGTCCTGTGCAGATTCTGAATGGGAGGGTCGGGTCCATCCTAATCACCCAATACCCCAACAGAACACTGAGGGTGTAAGCGTCAGAGTCTGTATCCCTGTAGAAGTATTTAACCCTTGGGGAGAATCTCATCAACACTGAAATTCACATTGCAGAGGAAGCCTAAAATCTGACTTGTACCTTCTGGGAAAAATCAGTGAGCCAATCACACAAGCAGGAAATGACATATCTGGGGGGAGGGGGGTCCATATACCGATTGTGTACACCTCCAGGCTGCCATATTGCATTTTACAGAAAATGACAGCGGCTGCAGATTGGAAAGGAAGTTTTTAATAACATTCAATCACAATATGACTTGTAAAGGAATTCTATATATTATTATTTCTGAAAACTGGAGTTATCCTTTAATGAACTTCACGTTTCCTTTACATTAGAGGGCAATGAGGTCGGGTGAAAAGTTTTATGTGGTATGTGTCCAACGGGTGGTCCACGAGACGAGGAAAGAACAAAATACTCATTGCCCCCCCCATGGTCAGTTATTATGGCATTGCCCCTCCCCCCGGTCAGTTATTATGGCATTGCCCCTTACCCCCATGGCCACCCGCCCAATCAACCGTCAGTATTGTGTGTCACACATTCCCTGATTGGTGCGCTCTTTGTACCTTGATGGTAGGGATCATTGTTGCTTTCCTGGATTTTCAGGCACCCAGGACACCTGTACTACAACCCCCGCCATGTGTTCGCACTGCGCTGTATGGGGGGTGCCGAGGTGAGAGCTGGAGGTGGCGGGTGAACAATAGATGGTAAGTCTGGAGGGTTACTTGAGGGAGATTTATGGGGGACAACACACAGATTTCAGTGGTGAAGAGTGTAATGTACAGCACAGTATACAAGGTGCAGAGGTCAGGAGTTTGTACATTATATACTCCCAGCAGCTGATATGTTACATACCACTGTTTGCAGGACTGCTGAATGCTGCACTCTGTAGGACGGGGCGTACACCACATACTCCCGATCCCCGCGCTCTGTATGATAGGGTGAGGCACGCCGCATACTCCCGAGCCCCACGCTCTGTAGAAAGGGGCGTACACCACATACTCCCAAGCCCCACACTCTGTATGATAGGGTGATGCACGCCGCATACTCCCGAGCCCCACGCTCTGTAGGACGGGGAATACACCACATACTACCGAGCCCCACGCTCTGTAGGACGGGGCGTATGCCGCATACTCCCGAGCCCCACGCTCTGTAGGACGGGGCGTATGCCGCATACTCCCGAGCCCTACGCTCTGTAGGACGGGGCATACGCCGCATACTCCCGAGCCCCACTCCCGCTCTGTAGGACGGAGCGTATGCCGCATACTCCCGAGCCCCACTCCCGCTCTGTAGGACGGGGCGTATGCCGCATACTCCCGAGCCCTGTGCACTCTGTATGATAGGGTGACGTACACCACATACTCCCGAGCCCCGCGCTCTGTGTACTCTGCCGCACACGACCTACTCTTGACCGCCCCACTCTATACACTGGACTGTAAGCTACGGCGATTTGAGCGGGTCACAGCTTGCCGGGTCTAGGTGACCTATGACCTGGTCCCGGGGTCACATGTCATCGGGAATAATAATGACGATAATAATAGAACACACAGATTGCTTTTCATTTTCCAAAGATTTTCATTTCAGAATCTCAGAATAAAAAATAAAGTTCCTAAAAGTCAGAGAGGTGGACGCCACCTGCGGGCGATCGCTTATTGCTGGACAGCGAAGTCAGAGAGCAGAGAGGTGGGCGCCACCTGCGGGCGATCGCTTATTGCTGGACAGCGAAGTCAGGGAGGTGGGCGCCACCTGCGGGCGATTGCTTATTGCTGGACAGCAAAGTCAGAGAGGTGGGCGCCACCTGCGGGCGATTGCTTATTGCTGGACAGTGAAGTCAGGGAGGTGGGCGCCACCTGCGGGCGATCGCTTATTGCTGGACAGCGAAGTCAGAGAGGTGGGCGCCACCTGCGGGCGATCGCTTATTGCTGGACAGCGAAGTCAGAGAGGTGGGCGCCACCTGCGGGCGATCGCTTGTTCCTGGACAGAGAGGTGGTCGCCACCTTCGGGCGATCGCTTGTTGCTGGACAGCGAAGTCAGAGAGGTGGGCGCCACCTGCGGGCGATCTCTTACTGCTGGACAGCGAAGTCAGAGAGCAGAGAGGTGGGCGCCACCTGCGGGCGATCGCTTACTGCTGGACAGCGAGTGACGGTTGTTTTCAGTCCACAGAAAACCCAACAAAATAAAATCCTTTTTCTTCTCTATTTTTAAATATTAAAAACATAAAACTGTACAGAATCCATAAAAATAACTCTAATCTTCCGCCTCGAGGGGGGAGGGGCGACCTCAGGGACGCCATTCTCACCGGTCAGCTGCTCCCTATGTCTGGGCACAGCTGGGGGGGGGGGGGGGGAGGGTCATCTGCTTGCAGCAGCCAATCAGGGGCTCCGCCAGTGACAGACCACATGTCCCGCCTCTGGCTGTATTTCAGGTGTTATCAGCCAATAGGAGTCCAGAACAGCTGAAATATTGGAATATTCTGGTTTTGGGTGAAATCCACACAATAAAAGCAAACGTCAGAATGACGCCAGGCGTTGGCACCTCAATTACAAAACGGTCCGCAGGGGCTGCAGTGCCCACCATGCAATGGGGTCCAATGTCCATCATTGTCCAATAAAAACATTGAAATATTTTCTGTCCCGAGCGGCGGACTGAGACAATAAAACTACTAAAACATAGAAAATAATCTCCGCTGGTTCTCCATACAGTTCATCTGGGCCTGATAGAGGCCACCTGGAGGCTCCATCTCTTCTCAGAGGCTCCTCGGCCTCCTTGGAGGGGCGCCGCTCCTCAAGTCTTCTCTGGATCAGTCAAGGGGAGTCTCTCTCACTCTGCTGAAATCTTCCTGGGTGTAGAAGGGGAGTCTATGTCCGTCCTTTGAAGGTGTTCATACAAGTGTAGGAGCCGGAGAAGCGGTAAATTTCTTCAAGTGCTGCCGGAGGGAGGACACTGCGGGAAGAAGGACGGAGGACACCAAATCAATAAAGGGAAGTGGAAGTAACCGGAGGCCGTGGGGACAAAGGGGAAGGAAATGACTCGGCCTTACAGCTGACAATTCTTAACAGACAGGATGGAGAGAGAGACAGAGAGAGAGAGAGAGAGACAGAGAGAGAGAGAGAGACAGACAGAGAGACAGACAGACAGAGAGAGAGACAGACAGAGAGAGAGACAGACAGAGAGAGGGGAGAGGGGAGAGAGAGAGAGAGAGAGAGAAAGAAAGATAGAGAGAGAGAGAGCGGAGAGAGAGAGAGAGAGAGAGAGAGAGAGCGGAGAGAGAGTGAAGAGAGAGCGGAGAGAGAGTGAAGAGAGAGTGAAGAGAGAGAGAGAGAGAGCGGAGAGACAGAGAGAGAGAGAGAGAGAGCGGAGAGACAGAGAGAGAGAGAGAGAGAGAGAGAGAGAGAGAGAGTGAGAGAGAGTGAGAGAGAGAGAGTGAGAGAGAGCGGAGAGAGAGTGGAGGGGGAAGAGAGAGAGGGGGAGAGACAGAGCGGAAGAGAGAGAGAGAGTGAAGGAGAGAGAGAGTGGGAGAGAGAGAGGGGCGGAGAGAGAGCGGGGGGCAGAGAGAGAGAGAGTGAGAGAGAGAGGGTGAAGAGAGAGATAGAGAGGGGGGAGAGAGAGCGGGGGGAGCAGAGAGAGAGAGAGAGAGAGGGGAGGGGGAGAGAGGGAGCGGGGGGGACGGCAGAGAGAGAGAGCTGGGGGGATGGCAGAGATAGAGGGAGCAGGAGAGATAGAGAGAGCCGGGGGGGGACAGCATGGTGACACCAGAGGAAGAGGGATATAGGGATTTGGGGACAGTAGAGAAGAGGGGCATCACAGTGACAACATAAGAAACATGCCCCTCCATGACCCATCCCCCAACACACTCCACTCCCCATTGACTGCACTGGAGGATGAAAGACCGTCCAGATAATGCCCGTGCAGGGGAAGAAAGAGGAGAGCCGCCGCCCAGATGATCAAAGCTTTCATTTCAATAGCTGTGTGTTCTCCGCCATGTGTCGTCATATAAAGCCCCTCCCCCTTGTCTGGGGAACTTTGATAGACAGATCAGCCTTCCCCGGATTGGACGGGTAATCTGTCTATCAAAGTGCCCGGACGAGGAGGAGGGGCTGTATGCGATGGCGTGCGGCGGGGAACACACAGCTATTGAAATGGAAGCTGTTATGTTCCCAGCGCTCTGATCATCTAGGCGGCGGCTCTCCTCTCTCTTCCCTCCTCTCCCCCCCACACTCGTCAGCCCTCAAAATCCACTCACAAAATGCGAGCGGGTGGGTGGAATTTGAGGGCTGCCTATGTGGTGTACATATTGAAGGGGCTGCAGGTTTGCTGACTCAGAAGCCTTTTCATGTGTCACTTCAACCTCAAACCCCAAAACTACGGAGTCTATTCCTCATGTTAGTAAATGGGGTGGAAGCTGGACAGCGGTAGCCGGGAATGAAGGTCTATATGATATGAGGCTGAATCTGCAATATAATCAGTGGATAAAGAGTTGGCCTTGGGGGGGGGCAGAAAGGTTCCCCCCAATACCCCGAGGAATAACTCCCTTATTGTTATTTCCTGGCGGTCAGATATATATGAAGAAGTCTCTGGGCTCTTCATAGGGGATCGTTGGAGGCTCTGTGGTTCTTCTCGGCCGCCATCGCTGGTCTGGGTATGTACATGCTCTGCTCAGCGGATGATTTGCTCCCATTACTGAATTATCGGCAAAGATGGTCTCCGATTCTGCCGGAGTTTAGATTTTTTTTTCTCTCTCAATTACCAGAAGAAAAAAATCTTTGTGTGTCCCAAGACGACGATCGTCCCCAGGAAGCCCCCTCCAGTCTATATTTAGAAGCTCTCGGGTCTATAGATAGACTCTGCTGGGAAGAAGCCTGGAATGCATTACTACTACCAGGGGGGTGGGGGGTGGGAAAAGCAGTCACAGGGAACCCGGGCGGAAGAAAAAGCTATCAGGGACTCGAACTGTCCAATGAGACACAAGATCTTTATTTTTCAGGCCATTGATCTCAAAATGGAAGTCTTTACTAAGAGGAACACGTAGGCCACCATTTCTAAACTGATTTTATATATACGGTATTAATAAAAGAAATGCTAGTTGCCTGGATGCCATGCTGATCCCACATCTTCAATACCTGGGGTTACTGGAAGAATGCAAAAGGAGGTACCAGCCACACTGGCTGCATGCTTGCACCGGGTCAATGACTTGTAATAAAGCCAGACACAGACAAGTGGATTTGTGGGTCAGCAATGGCAGCCAGGATCTTCCTCTCAGGGCGGGTTTCCTGCCGAATCTGCATTCTGTGTAGATGGACATTCTCCGATCTGAGCCCATCAAGTCTCTGGAACCAGTGATGGCACCAGATTGGTGAGAAGAGATTGTCTGCAGAATTTTGGTTGGAGCTCGGAGAGATCACAAGGAGTAACACATTTACCTCTTCAAGATAACAAGGAGGTGCATCGTCCACGGGAGTAACAGGAGAGCGTGGTTCTTCTGAACAGCTTCCACCGTCCTCCTGGCCACCGTCTCTGGTTTCAAAGGTGGGAAGATGTTGGGGAACCTGCGAGAGAAGGAATATGGTGAGGATCGTCTACGAGGAGCGTATGTCTATGGAGCGCGGGGGACACCGTCTACGAGGAGCGCATGTCTATGGAGCGCGGGGGACACCGTCTACGAGGAGCGCATGTCTATGGAGCGCGGGGGACACCGTCTACGAGGAGCGTATGTCTATGGAGCGCGGGGGACACCGTCTACGAGGAGCGTATGTCTATGAGCGCGGGGGGCACCGTCTACGAGGAGCGTATGTCTATGGAGCGCGGGGGACACCGTCTACGAGGAGCGTATGTCTATGGACCGCGGGGGACACCGTCTACGAGGAGCGTATGTCTATGAGCGCGGGGGGCACCGTCTACGAGGAGCGTATGTCTATGGAGCGCGGGGGACACCGTCTACGAGGAGCGTATGTCTATGGAGCGCGGGGGACACCGTCTACGAGGAGCGTATGTCTATGGAGCGCGGGGGACACCGTCTACGAGGAGCGTATGTCTATGGAGCGCGGGGGGCACCGCCTACGAGGAGCGTATGTCTTTGGAGCGCGGGGGACACCGTCTACGAGGAGCGTATGTCTTTGGAGCGCGGGGGACACCGTCTACGAGGAGCGTATGTCTATGGAGCGCGGGGGACACCGTCTACGAGGAGCGTATGTCTATGGAGCGCGGGGGACACCGTCTACGAGGAGCGTATGTCTATGGAGCGCGGGGGACACCGTCTACGAGGAGCGTATGTCTTTGGAGCGCGGGGGACACCGTCTACGAGGAGCGCATGTCTATGGAGCGCGGGGGACACCGTCTACGAGGAGCGTATGTCTTTGGAGCGCGGGGGACACCGTCTACGAGGAGCGCATGTCTATGGAGCGCGGGGGACACCGTCTACGAGGAGCGCATGTCTATGGAGCGCGGGGGACACCGTCTACGAGGAGCGCATGTCTATGGAGCGCGGGGGACACCGTCTACGAGGAGCGTATGTCTATGGAGCGCGGGGGACACCGTCTACGAGGAGCGCATGTCTATGGAGCGCGGGGGACACCGTCTACGAGGAGCGCATGTCTATGGAGCGCGGGGGGCACCGTCTACGAGGAGCGCATGTCTATGGAGCGCGGGGGACACCGTCTACGAGGAGCGCATGTCTATGGAGCGCGGGGGACACCGTCTACGAGGAGCGTATGTCTATGGAGCGCGGGGGACACCGTCTACGAGGAGCGTATGTCTGTGGAGCGCGGGGGACACCGTCTACGAGGAGCGCATGTCTATAGAGCGCGGGGGACACCGTCTACGAGGAGCGTATGTCTATGGAGCGCGGAGGACACCGTCTACGAGGAGCGTATGTCTATGGAGCGCGGAGGACACCGTCTACGAGGAGCGTATGTCTATGGAGCGCGGGGGACACCGTCTACGAGGAGCGTATGTCTATGGAGCGCGGGGAACACCGTCTACGAGGAGCGCATGTCTATGGAGCGCGGGGGACACCGTCTACGAGGAGCGTATGTCTATGGAGCGCGGGGGGTGTGTCTATGGAGCGCGGGGGGTATGTCTATGGAGCGCGGAGGGTATGTCTATGGAGCGCGGAGGGTGTGTCTCTATGAGGAGGGCGGAGGATATGGAGTGTAAGTACAGATAGAGCCAAGACCAGTTTGTAATGGAAACAAAAGACAGATAAACAGAAGGTTTGCGTTTTCTTAAAATGACTTCCTTTTACTTCATGTCTTGGTGACAACTTTGTGTCCCCAAAAGAGGTTTCCTTTCATTTCCTGCTACAGACAGCAATAAAAAGCCAACAAGCTTCTAATCTTCCCTGGTGTACTAATAAAATATTAGTGTTGATAATCTTAATAAAAAGTTTTTCTCAGAAGGTTCAGCGCACAAGATTCATCCACAGATGGATAATGACAAGGGGGGGTCACAACATGGGGGTCACCAATTAGGTGAAAGTAAACCTCAACAATGAACTTCTCTCATTTCCTCCCATTTTAGCCTTTATAAATATTCCAAGCGTTTAGCTGGCCATAGACGGTCTGCTCTTCTTGAATAGGAATGGCCATAGATGGATCAATATTCAGCCGGTTCAGTGGGGGCCCACTATGGGCAGCTTTTGCTATATCTGCTCAATAAATGCCATTCCTTCTGTCAGGAATCCAATGCCGCCCTGTGAAATCTATATCAGCCCTGCCCAGTTCTCCTCTGTGAATCACAGAACACCTCCCCCTATGGTCTACAGAAGGGAGGGCAAGGTGTTCTGTAGCCCCCAATAAATTAGCAGCCCAAAAAGAGAACTAATGCAGCCACCACATCGAATGATTTGTAAGGTGAATACATTGTATCAACATCCGGCCTTTTGTTACATACCCCATTTCCCCAAAAATAAGACCTAGTGTGATTGTCGGTGATGGTTGCAATATAAGCCCTACCCCCCAAATAAGCCCTACCCTGTTTCCCCGAAAATAAGCCCTACCCTGAAAATAAGACCTACAAGGACTCTAACTAGGGCTTATTTGGGGGGTAGGGCTTATATTGCAGCCATCACCGACAATCACGCTAGGTCTTATTTTCGGGGAAACAGGGTATATACCATCAGGTGCTGACTGGAAAGCACAATACAATAGAACCCGGACTGCTCTTTTGGATATCTCTAACAATTGTCCTACAGAGTGGCCATTTCTTTTCTCAGAATGAGGAAACTGAAGTAAGCCCGCCTCCGTCTGTTTCTCTGAGAAATTGCTCATCTGCCTGGCAGACGAAGGAAACAGCTACTGAAAACCTAGAGATGTCCGGTAATCAGGACCTAGCCGATATCATGTTAGCCAATGAGGTTCCACTCTGATCTCCCTCAAACATCAGCCAAGTCTAACGGGTTGCTATGGGTTCCACTGCTGGCGGATTCACCGTGACGGTCTGGTACTTACCGAACTCTCATTCCCTGGAACATCTCGGTGTTGGTATGGAAGGGTAACACTGTGGTGGTGTTGACTCCTGGGCAGTCCAGAAGCCCCAAGGTCAAACTCTCCATAAAAGCAAAGGAGGAGGCCTTGGAGGTGCAGTAGTCGATGGCCCCTGGGATGGCCGATAACGACAGAACAGAGTTTATACAAACAATGTGTCCGTTTTGTAGCTCCAGCATGCGAGGCAGGAAAGCCTTTGTAGTCTGCAATAAAACAAAGACATCTGTTTGAATGACCTCTACAGCCAGACCTTCACCAACCAACCTCCAATCCAACCCACCAACCTCCAATCCAACCCACCAACCTCCAATCCAACCCACCAACCTCCAATCCAACCCACCAACCCTCCAATCCAACCCACCAACCTCCGATCCAATCCACCAACCCTCCAATCCAACCCACCAACCTCCGATCCAACCCACCAACCTCCGATCCAACCCACCAACCTCCGATCCAACCCACCAACCTCCGATCCAACCCACCAACCTCCGATCCAACCCACCAACCTCCGATCCAACCCACCAACCTCCGATCCAACCCACCAACCTCCAATCCAACCCACCAACCTCCAATCTAACCCACCAACCTCCAATCCAACCTCCAACCCAACCCACCAACCTCCAATCCAACCCACCAACCCTCCAATCCAACCCACCAACCTCCGATCCAACCCACCAACCTCCGATCCAACCCACCAACCTCCGATCCAACCCACCAACCTCCACTTCTTGGTCTGAACAACTTTCTAATGGCTCCTAAAAAATTCCATCGGGCATTTACTGGAACAGAGGAAGCTACTTAAAGGGTCCTTCTTCCACTTCAATGATGGCAGGATGAATGTCTAATTGGCATCCCATGTCCCTCAGGGACCCCAATTGTGCCATCACCCTGGCACTCCTCCAACTGCATTCCATATACAAGGAATAGCTGGGAAAAAGGGGTCCATATACCAGTGATGCCCAGAGTGGTAGGTGGAGACAATTCACCAATGGAGTCTGCGGGATACATAAGAAGTTTGAGGTTCATAGAACCTTCCAGAACCTTCACAAAGTCTCAGTTCTTGGGCCTCCATCAATGTAGCCCCGCGCTCCGGTCATGTTGGTGATCTTTCAGGAATGGAGCTGAGAGACATTGGCTGGGCCATTGGGGCCATTGTACTGGATGATGTCAGAGGACCTGTGACTGCCGGAGCGCGAGGGCTGTGGGGACCAATCCTACAGCTCGGGGGAGGGGCGCCAAGATAAGAAAAACTACTTTTCTTGTTCCTCTAGATCTGGGGTCTCCAAACGTTACAGTATGTGGGCCACATCTTATTTTACAAATATTTGCCGGCCAAAGAAAAAAATCTGTTTTATAAATGAATCAATAAAATCGCTGAGATATAACTTCACATCAGAGCCCCCCCTTCTCATCAGAGCCCCCCCCTTCTCATCAGAGCCCCCCCCTTCTCATCAGAGCCCCCCCCATCTCATCGGAGGCCCCCCTTCTCATCGGAGCCCCCCCTTCTCATCGGAGGCCCCCCCCTTCTCATCAGAGCCCCCCCTTCTCATCAGAGCCCCCCCCATCTCATCGGAGGCCCCCCTTCTCATCGGAGCCCCCCCTTCTCATCGGAGGCCCCCCTTCTCATCGGAGGCCCCCCTTCTCATCGGAGGCCCCCCCTTCTCATCGGAGGCCCCCCTTCTCATCGGAGGTCCCCCCTTCTCATCAGAGGCCCCCCCATCTCATCAAAGGCCCCCCTTATCATCAGAGGTCCCCCTTCTCATCAGAGGCCCCCCTTCTCATCAGAGGTCCCCCCATCTCATCAGAGGCCCCCTTCTCATCAGAGGCCCCCCCTTCTCATCAGAGGCCCCCCTTCTCATCAGAGGCCCCCCCTTCTCATCAGAGGCCCCCCTTCTCATCAGAGGTCCCCCCATCTCATCAGAGGTCCCCCCATCTCATCAGAGGCCCCCCCTTCTCATCAGAGGCCCCCCTTCTCATCAGAGGTCCCCCCATCTCATCAGAGGTCCCCCATCTCATCAGAGGCCCCCCTTCTCATCAGAGGTCCCCCCATCTCATCAGAGGTCCCCCATCTCATCAGAGGCCCCCCTTCTCATCAGAGTCCCCCCATCTCATCAGAGGTCCCCCATCTCATCAGAGGCCCCCTTCTCATCAGAGGCCCCCCATCTCATCAGAGGCCCCCCCTTCTCATCAGAGGTCCCCCCCATCTCATCAGAGGTCCCCCCCTTCTCATCAGAGGTCCCCCCATCTCATCAGAGGTCCCTCCATCTCATCAGAGGCCCCCTTCTCATCAGAGCCCCCCCTTCTCATCAGAGGTCTGCTTTAACATCAGAAGCCCTCCAATCACTTTGGAGCCCCCCCTTACATATCAGGGTTTCCATATCCATCAGGGTCCACTAGCAGAGTCCACCAATACATTAGGATCCCCATCGGAGTCTCTATATGGGAACCCCTATCAGAAGCCGAGACCCGCTGACCTGAACCCTCATTCTAAGGACACACCACTGACCCCCAGCTACAGGCCATAGAAGGGTGGATGTGGCCCATGGGTTTGGAGACTCCCACCTTAGACCTGAACAAACATTTAACCCTTGAAGTGCAGGGAAATCCCCCCTCCCCCGGAGTTCAGCTTTAAGCTGCCATACCCCACGACTTTGCTTGGCTCCCAGTGGCTGAAACAATGAAATATCTGTCAAAGCAAGAAACGGCCGCATCTCACGTGGGCTCCAAGTAAAGTGTATGACAGACAAGGTACCACTGCTGGTGTCATTCTGGATATTCTTCATATTCCTATAAACTTTACTTGGAGCCCACGTGAGATGCGTCCGTTTCTCGACAATTTACCACGGGGGGGGGGCACTCAGGTGTGTGTTCCGGCGGGGGTATCGGTTACACCTGGAGAGCGGGGAGTTCTTTTCACTTGAACAATGGAAGATCTGAAGGAAGCCAAGGGAAGGGGACAGGAAGACTCACCCAGAACTGGCCCAGTGTATTGATGTGTTGGGACTTCAGAAGAGCGTCATCATCACTGTCCATCAGACTCCTCCCATGGACCACCGCCGCGTTATTCACCAGGATGGAGACATCTCCCACCTGCAGGAGAAGATCACGTATCATGTACCACGGGTGGTCACCAGAAGCTTCCAACAATCCCTGTACATCTCATATTGCCCGTCCTTAGATGTGGCGGCTGCATTTGACTTTTCACCTTTGTGACCTCACTTCCTGTCCTAGGAGGACTACGCTCACTCACTCCACCTATTGGTACTACAGAACACCTCCATCTGTTATCTCCACATAGGAAGGAGGAGTTTTGTAGTTCATGGATAATGAAGAAAGCCGAGGACAGATAACAGTGAATTGCACAGAAAGTAAAAAGGGACAGAACATTTCTGGCAGGATCAACAGGTAGTTTCTGTACCGCCAGGAAAACGTTCTTAGTCTGAAAAAACCCAAAAACGAATGCAGTCGCCACATGTGAGAAGCGGTGAGCAGAGATGGGCGACACTCTTCTTTACATTTCAGGATTCTCATCACTGTGATGCTCACCTTTTCCCGCACAGATTTCGCCTGCTGGTAAACCTCCTCTCTGTTACCAACGTCACAAACAAAGTAATGGCATTCCGTGCCCATCTGCCGGATCTCCTCCGCCGTTTCCTTCAGGCACTTCTCTGTCCGACCCCAAATTATTACCTGCAAAAAGGAGAAGATATCACTGTATGTCCACACCATGGACCACCCATGAACTGTCCACACCATGGACCACCCAGGAACTGCCCACACCATGGACCACCCAGGAACTGCCCACACCATGGACCATCCATGATCTGCCCACACCATGGACCACCCATGAACTGCCCACACCATGGACCACCCATGATCTGCCCACACCATGGACCACCCATGATCTGCCCACACCATGGACCACCCAGGAACTGCCCACACCATGGACCCCCCAGGACCACCCATGATCTGCCCACACCATGGACCACCCAGGAACTGCCCACACCACGGACCACCCAGGAACTGCCCACACCATGGACCACCCAGGAACTGCCCACACCATGGACCACCCAGGAACTGCCCCACACCATGGACCACCCAGGAACTGCCCACACCATGGACCACCCATGAACTGCCCACACCAAGGACCACCCAGGAACTGCCCACACCATGGACCACCCATGAACTGCCCACACCATGGACCACCCAGGAACTGCCCACACCATGGACCACCCATGAACTGCCCACACCATGGACCACCCATGAACTGCCCACACCATGGACCACCCATGAACTGCCCACACCATGGACCATCCATGAACTGCCCACACCATGGACCACCCATGAACTGCCCACACCATGGACCACCCAGGAACTGCCCACACCATGGACCACCCATGAACTGCCCACACCATGGACCACCCAGGAACTGCCCATGGACCACCCATGGACCACCCAGGAACTGCCCACACCATGGACCACCCAGGAACTGCCCACACACCATGGACCACCCAGGAACTGCCCACACCATGGACCACCCAGATGAACTGCCCACACCATGGACCCATGAACTGCCCACACCATGGACCACCCATGAACTGCCCACACCATGGACCACCCAGGAACTGCCCACACCATGGACCACCCATGAACTGCCCACACCATGGACCACCCATGAACTGCCCACACCATGGACCACCCAGGAACTGCCCACACCATGGACCACCCAGGAACTGCCCACACCATGGACCACCCCCCATGAACTGCCCACACCATGGACCACCCAGGAACTGCCCACACCATGGACCACCCAGGAACTGCCCACACCATGGACCACCCAGGAACTGCCCACACCATGGACCACCCAGGAACTGCCCACACCATGGACCACCCAGGAACACCCAGGAACTGCCCACACCATAGACCACCCATGAACTGCCCACACCATGGACCACCCAGGAACTGCCCACCCACCACCATGGACCACCCAGGAACTGCCCACTCCATGGACCACCCACGAACTGCCCACACCATCAACTGCCCACACCATGGACCACCCAGGAACTGCCCACACCATGGACCATCCATGAACTGCCCACACCATGGACCAAACTGCCCACACCATGGACCACCCAGGAACTGGCCCACTGACATGGACCATCCACGAGCCCACACCATGGACCACCCACACCACGGATCATCCATGAACTGCCCACACCACGGACCATCCACGAACTGCCCACACCATGGACCACCCACCCACCACGGACCATCCATGAACTGCCCACACCATGGACCACCCAGGAACTGCCCACACCATGGACCACCCAGGAACTGACCACACCATGGACCACCCAGGAACTGCCTACTCCCTTACTAGTCCACCTATCTACCCCTCCAATAGTCTTCTTTCAGACCCAATTCACCCTTCCAGAGTTCCTCCACTGGAAATTAAACCCTACTCCATGTCGGAGCTTACACAGGGCTCATGAGGTTATCCTCCTGGTTGGGGGCAATGTGGCATACCTAGAAGAGCCGTGTATTTCATGGCTCCAATGGAGGAGCAGAGCTGACTGTCCTTTAAAAGAGATCGATCTGCCCGTGTATTGTGATAAACGTATGAGAACCACAAACACGACTGAACAGAGTAGAATGACTTCCATTTATGTCTCTGACCTCGGAATTCTCACACACAACCTACAGAGGTCACACAATCGGCGTGTCTCTAAACACATGAAGTGGGTCTCATATATCCAAAAACCGTCCATGAAGGAGATCCGTCTACGATGGACCCGGATTGGCCGCCTTAGTGAATATAAAAGACGAGCGCCAGGCACATGGACTTCACGTCTGAACCGTCCCTTCGCAGGTCTACACAACCCCCAACCTAATTCTCTCCATCCGGTGAGTGCAGAACATGGAGGTCACCGTGTCCTCCTCATCATTACCAGATGTCTCATCACATGGAGGGCAGGAGGTCGGCACCCGGACTGATCCCGGACTGATCCCGGACTACTGATCCCGGACTGATCCCGGACTGATCCCGGACTGATCCGGCTTAACCTGAACAAAGAGAACATTGACATTGTGCCATGGAGGACCTGGGAAACCCTCATCTACGGGACGCGTCATCCGGTCAAAGATGATGGTGCGACAGATCAGAGCGGCTTCTACGGCGCGATCAGCGGAGTCCCCGAATTCCCCCAATCGGCCTCCTTACAGAACGGCACCGCTTCTCACCGGATTTACATCCGAGAATGAGGCAAAGCAGAAAGGAAAGGAGCTTCATGGACGGATAGTTCCCTCCGCTGGACGCGGTCCAGGCTCTGCTCTCTCCGATTACCTCCAACACTCAACACTCCAATAATTACTGACCAGAAAATTGCCGGGCCGACGAGGTGCCAACTTCATGCCGAACTCCGGCTGCCCTGACATTACCCCCCACTGACCTCGGGGTCAGAGCTGGTGACATTTACTCGTGGTAAGGAGCGGACACTAATCCACCCGCTAATAGAGACTACTACATATATCTACCAATCAATGGAGACCACTACATACCCCGATCTACCAATCAATGGAGACCACTACATACCCCCATCCACCCACTAATGGAGACCACTACATACCCCGATCTACCCACTAATGGAGACTACTACATACCCCGATCCACCCGCTAATGGAGACTACTACATACCCCGATCCACCCGCTAATGGAGACTACTACATACCCCGGTCTACCAATCAATGGAGACTACTACATACCCCGATCCACCCGCTAATGGAGACTACTACATACCCCGATCCACCCGCTAATCGAGACCACTACATACCCCGATCCACCAATCAATGGAGACTACTACATACCCCCATCCACCCACTAATGGAGACCACTACATACCCCGATCTACCCACTAATGGAGACCACTACATACCCCGATCCACCCGCTAATGGAGACTACTACATACCCCGGTCTACCAATCAATGGAGACTACTACATACCCCGATCCACCACTCAAATGGAGACTACTACATACACTACTCATACCCCGATCCACCAATCAATCCACCAATACCCCATCTACACGCTAATGGAGACTACTACATACCCCGATCCACCCGCTAATGGAGACCACTACATACCCCGATCCACCCGCTAATGGAGACCACTACATACCCCGATCTACCAATCAATGGAGACTACTACATACCCCGATCCACCAATCAATGGAGACTACTACATACCCCAATCCACCAATCAATGGAGACTACTACATACCCCGATTACCCCGCTAATGGAGACCACTAAAATACCCGATCTACCAAACAATGGGAGACCACTACATACCCCGATCCATACCGATCCACCCCTATGGAGACTACTACATTCCCCGATCTACCGGAGACCACTACATACCCCACTACATACCCCGATCTACCCACTAATGGAGACCACTACATACCCCAATCTACCCACTAATGGAGACCACTACATACCCCGATCTACCAAACAATGGAGACTACTACATACCCCGATCTACCCGCTAATGGAGACCACTACATACCCCAATCCACCAATCAATGGAGACCACTACATACCCCGATCCACCCGCTAATGGAGACCACTACATACCCCGGTCTACCAATCAATGGAGACTACTACATACCCCGATCTACCCACTAATGGAGACCACTACATACCCCGATCCACCCGCTAATGGAGACTACTACATACCCCGATCTACCAATCAATGGAGACTACTACATACCCCGATCTACACGCTAATGGAGACCACTACATACCCCGATCCACCAATCAATGGAGACTACTACATACCCCAATCCACCAATCAATGGAGACTACTACATACCCCGATCTACCCGCTAATGGAGACTACTACATACCCCGATCTACCCGCTAATCGAGACCACTACATACCCCGATCCACCCGCTAATGGAGACCACTACATACCCCGATCTACCCACTAATGGAGACCACTACATACCCCGATCTACCCGCTAATGGAGACTACTACATACCCCGATCTACCCGCTAATCGAGACCACTACATACCCCGATCTACACGCTAATGGAGACCACTACATACCCCGATCTACCCACTAATGGAGACCACTACATACCCCGATCTACCAATCAATGGAGACTACTACATACCCCAATCCACCAATCAATGGAGACTACTACATACCCCAATCCACCAATCAATGGAGACTACTACATACCCCGATCTACCCGCTAATGGAGACTACTACATACCCCGATCTACCCGCTAATCGAGACCACTACATACCCCGATCTACCAAACAATGGAGACCACTACATACCCCGATCTACCCGCTAATGGAGACCCACTACATACCCCGATCTACCCGCTAATCGAGACCACTACATACCCCCATCCACCCACTAATGGAGACCACTACATACCCCGATCTACCCACTAATGGAGACCACTACATACCCCCATCCACCCACTAATGGAGACCACTACATACCCCGATCTACCCGCTAATGGAGACCACTACATACCCCGATCTACCCGCTAATGGAGACCACTACATACCCCGATCTACCCGCTAATGGAGACCACTACATACCCCGATCTACCCGCTAATGGAGACTACTACATACCCCGATCCACCAAACAATGGAGACCACTACATACCCCGATCTACCAATCAATGGAGACCACTACATACCCCGATCTACCAATCAATGGAGACCACTACATACCCAGATCCACCCGCTAATGGAGACCACTACATACCCCCATCCACCCAGGACACCCGACAATGGAGACTACGATATAGTCTGATCTGCCTGGGTCCCCTGACTATTGGAAGAGGAAACTCTCCTGTGTTTTGTGCAGTCAGGGGCGCTCGGTTCCCAGTTCCACTTCAGATGACGGCACCACTAAGACTTTCTGCAAACTTTCCACAAAATTCAGCCAACATTTACCAGTTTAGCCCTCAGTAGTATTATAGTTAAAAGGGGGAACCTGACAGGTTGAGCATTTTTGTGTCCCAGCTCTCCTGGTTGCATTATTAATACATATAAAAATCTTACAGGGATGGTGGGAACCCCTCATAATGGGCACAGCGGGTGTACAGACCCGGGAACTCAGCACAGGGATGGTGGGAACCCCTCATAATGGGCACAGCGGGTGTACAGACCCGGGAACTCAGCACAGGGATGGTGAGAACCCCTCATAATGGGCACAGCGGGTGTACAGACCCGGGAACTCAGCACAGGGATGGTGAGAACCCCTCATAATGGGCACAGCGGGTGTACAGACCTAGGAACTCGGCACAGGGATGGTGGGAACCCCTCATAATGGGCACAGCGGGTGTACAGACCCGGGAACTCAGCACAGGGATGGTGAGAACCCCTCATAATGGGCACAGCGGGTGTACAGACCCGGGAACTCGGCACAGGGAGGGTGGGAACCCCTCATAATGGGCACAGCGGGTGTACAGACCCGGGAACTCAGCACAGGGATGGTGGGAACCCCTCATAATGGGCACAGTGGGTGTACAGACCCGGGAACTCAGCACAGGGATGGTGAGAACCCTCATAATGGGCACAGCGGGCGTACAGACCTAGGAACTCGGCACAGGGATGGTGGGGAACCCCTCATAATGGGCACAGCGGGTGTACAGACCTGGGAACTCAGCACAGGGATGGTGGGAACCCCTCATAATGGGCACAGCGGGTGTACAGACTCGGGAACTCAGCACAGGGATGGTGGGAACCCCTCATAATGGGCACAGCGGGTGTACAGACCCGGGAACTCGGCACAGGGATGATGGGAACCCCTCATAATGGGCACAGCGGGTGTACAGACCTGGGAACTCAGCACAGGGTTGGTGGGAACCCCTCATAATGGGCACAGCGGGTGTACAGACCCGGGAACTCAGCACAGGGATGGTGGGAACCCCTCATAATGGGGCACAGCGGGTGTACAGACTCGGGAACTCAGCACAGGGATGGTGGGAACCCCTCATAATGGGGCACAGCGGGTGTACAGACTCGGGAACTCAGCACAGGGATGGTGGGAACCCCTCATAATGGGCACAGCGGGTGTACAGACCCGGGAACTCGGCACAGGGATGATGGGAACCCCTCATAATGGGCACAGCGGGTGTACAGACCCGGGAACTCAGCACAGGGATGGTGGTGGGAACCCCTCATAATGGGCACAGCGGGTGTACAGACCCGGGAACTCGGCACAGGGATGGTGGGAACCCCTCATAATGGGCACAGCGGGTGTACAGACCGGGAACTCAGCACAGGGATGGTGAGAACCCCTCATAATGGGCACAGCGGGTGTACAGACCCGGGAACTCGGCACAGGGATGGTGGGAAACCCTCATAATGGGCACAGCGGGTGTACAGACCCGGGAACTCGGCACAGGGATGGTGGGAACCCCTCATAATGGGCACAGCGGGTGTACAGACCGGGGAACTCAGCACAGGGATGGTGAGAACCCTTCATAATGGGCACAGCGGGTGTACAGACCCGGGAACTCAGCACAGGGATGGTGGGAACCCTCATAATGGGCACAGCGGGTGTACAGACCCGGGAACTCACCAATACAGTCTATACAGAGAAAGGAAATGATTGGGTGATTATGATCGGTGTGCCGCGTGTCCCTCAATTAACCTTCAGACTTGGTTGTGTTCTTGGGGTTTCCATACACCTGCAGATTGGGTGATGGGAGAATCCCTTCCCATTGGCCGGTGATGCCATAGGAGGTTATCCTCACCACAGATCTGGGGCTGACCTCCCTATCAATCCTTTCATGTCTCTCTATAGAAGATTCCCCTTTACAAGGACATGGATGGAGTTCATTCTCTGTGTGCAGATCCGGTATTTGCATGTTAATGGCCTCTAATCTGCCGCTAATAGCAAATTACTGTCCTCCAAATCCGGCATTGTGTGATGACAAAGAGACGTCACCGACCCGAAATATTCACAAATGCAGATTAAGGAGCCAAAGAAACTTCATTCTTCTGCGGAGATCGTTTGTCTGAAAAGGTCAACTAGGAGTCAACGTGTTCAATCCCATTATCAGGAGGTATGGGGTCATGGTGAGTGCGGCGCCCCCTACAGTCTGCTCTACACCTAGGGGGGGGCAGAAAAGTCTTCTCTACACCTGAGGGGGCAAGAAGAGTCTTCTCTACACCTAGGGAGGGGGGGGGGCAGAAGAGTCTGCTCTACACCTAGGGAGGGGGGAGTCTTCTCTACACCTAGGGAGGTGGGGGGGCAGAAAAGTCCGAGGTCTATGGGGCCGATGGAAGATTTATGGTGGTTATATGCCATACAGGTGTGAAGACCTTCTCCAGTCCTTCAGAGACATCTGCTCAGCTCTCCAGACAGCAGAGAGGGGAAGATATCCGATATCTCCAGAAGACGGTCAGATTCGGTGACGATCGTCCCTTGTCTGTGGTCAGAGTTATAGGAGGAAACAAATTCCCAGTCTGACTGAAGCTAATAAATTGGAAATCGGCTCTCGGTGAAGAGCCGGCTGACCATCTGCCAGACTTGTTATCTCATTATCTGTACAATGTGCTGGAGAGGAAGGCGTTATAATTGCCTCCAACTTACATTCGGCTCCCCAAGGGGGGTTGGAATCGTTTCTGCGGGTCACTTAGGGGTGCAACTTCATTTTGGAAGTGATCTGCCCATTTGTGGGACCGCACCAGGCAGGGGGGTTTATTCTCCATCATACATATAACCCCCAAGGTGTCGGAGAACAACCTACATAGAATATTCTGGTAAAAATTCTTACGCCAGACACACAGGAGGTAAATCACGTCTCCTGACCCCCAACGGGTGTGTTTGATGGGTATTAGACATGGGCAGTTCTGAGTACGATTGGACCTCGTGGGCAGATTTCCACATACATGGCCCTATTGTAGGAAACGTCTCTATGATCTGACCTTTACACCTCCTAAAGCGTTGGAGCCATATTGAATGATCACTAGTAACTATATATTGGTACAACGTCATCAACCTGTCATTATATTCGACCTCAAACAATCAACCATTATTGAGTCTACATATAGAGGACGTTCATTCATCACAGGGCCCCAAATAGCGGGCTGGAGCCGTAATACACAAATCGAGACTTTGGTTCCAGAAGAGAAGCTTGGCCTGATCTCCTCCAGAACCTCGTCACAGTTCAGGGAGCCGTCCATCAGTAAATGTGCTGCCCAGCTCCATGGTGCGTCCAATCCAGCCCACGGACGGGCCCGTCCACGCGCCCCATCCAGCCCATCCCATCCACAGGCCCCCCTGCGCGCCTCATCCAGCCCACCCACGGGCACCTCCGCGCGCCTCATCCAGCCCGCCCGCCCACGGGCCCCTCCGCGCGTCTCATCCAGCCCGCCCGCCCACGGGCCCCTCCGCGCGTCTCATCCAGCCCGCCCGCCCACGGGCCCCTCCGCGCGTCTCATCCAGCCCGCCCGCCCACGGGCCCCTCCGCGCGTCTCATCCAGCCCGCCCGCCCACGGGCCCCTCCGCGCGTCTCATCCAGCCCGCCCGCCCACGGGCCCCTCCGCGCGTCTCATCCAGCCCGCCCGCCCGCCCGCCCACGGGCCCCTCCGCGCGTCTCATCCAGCCCGCCCGCCCACGGGCCCCTCCGCGCGTCTCATCCAGCCCACCCACGGGCCCCTCCGCGCGTCTCATCCAGCCCGCCCACGGGCCCCTCCGCGCGTCTCATCCAGCCCGCCCACGGGCCCCTCCGCGCGCCCCATCCAGCCCGCCCACGGGCCCCTCCGCGCGTCTCATCCAGCCCGCCCACGGGCCCCTCCGCGCGTCTCATCCAGCCCGCCCACGGGCCCCTCCGCGCGCCTCATCCAGCCCGCCCACGGGCCCCTCCGCGCGTCTCATCCAGCCCGCCCACGGGCCCCTCCGCGCGTCTCATCCAGCCCGCCCACGGGCCCCTCCGCGCGTCTCATCCAGCCCGCCCACGGGCCCCTCCGCGCGTCTCATCCAGCCCGCCCGCCCGCCCACGGGCCCCTCAGCGCGTCTCATCCAGCCCGCCCGCCCGCCTCATCCAGCCCGCCCGCCCACGGGCCCCTCCGCGCGTCTCATCCAGCCCGCCCGCCCGCCCGCGGGCCCCTCCGCGTGTCTCATCCAGCCCGCCCACCCACGGGCCCCTCCGCGCGTCTCATCCAGCCCGCCCACCCACGGGCCCCTCCGCGCGTCTCATCCAGCCCGCCCGCCCGCCCACGGGCCCCTCCGCGCGTCTCATCCAGCCCGCCCGCCCGCCCACGGGCCCCTCCGCGCGTCTCATCCAACCCGCCCGCCCGCCCGCCCACGGGCCCCTCCGCGCGTCTCATCCAGCCCGCCCGCCCCTCCGCGCGTCTCATCCAGCCCGCCCGCCCACGGGCCCCTCCGCGCGTCTCATCCAGCCCGCCCACGGGCCCCTCCGCGCGTCTCATCCAGCCCGCCCGCCCACGGGCCCCTCCGCGCGTCTCATCCAGCCCCCCCGCCCACGGGCCCCTCCGCGCGTCTCATCCAGCCCGCCCGCCCACGGGCCCCTCCGCGCGTCTCATCCAGCCCGCCCGCCCACGGGCCCCTCCGCGCGTCTCATCCAGCCCGCCCGCCCGCCCACGGGCCCCTCCGCGCGTCTCATCCAGCCCGCCCGCCCGCCCACGGGCCCCTCCGCGCGTCTCATCCAGCCCGCCCGCCCGCCCACGGGCCCCTCCGCGCGTCTCATCCAGCCCGCCCGCCCACGGGCCCCTCCGCGCGTCTCATCCAGCCCGCCCGCCCACGGGCCCCTCCGCGCGTCTCATCCAGCCCGCCCGCCCACGGGCCCCTCCGCGCGTCTCATCCAGCCCGCCCGCCCACGGGCCCCTCCGCGCGTCTCATCCAGCCCGCCCACGGGCCCCTCCGCGCGTCTCATCCAGCCCGCCCACGGGCCTGTCTGCCCGCCCCACTGACTCCTCCCCTGACAGTGGTAATAAGCGAGAGGAGGGAGCAGACCTGCCAATGACATCACTGGGTCTAATATTGCAATTTCAAAATGGAGCAACGGACGGGAAGATTTGTGTTCTAGGACGGTCAGAGATGATGGTCGGGCACAATTCTGGTGTGGAGTTTGGCTTTAAAAGATTTCCAGTAATTGGTGATATTGAGGAGGACAGAAGTCTGACAAGCCGAGTCCCAACTCTGTATAGCCGTGCCCATCCGCTGTCCGGTAGGCCCCCCCCGTCATCGCTGCGCTGCGCTTCCTCGCACACCGCGGTAAACAAGCCTTCTGATGTCATTGCGGACTGGCTGACCTGTGGATGAACCCGGGCTGAACATGAAAAGGTGCCAAGCCTCTCTCCCTCTCTACACACAGGGGCTAAAGTGTCATTGACCAAAGTACAATAGAGGAAAGCAATGGAGGCCATTCAGCCTTTTGATGCTGCCCCCCCCCCCCCCCCCCCCTCCTTCTGTCCTGGAGGATTTCACACAGGATATGGTGGAGGCCATAAACCTCCAATATAGTGAGGCTTCTGATCCCGATACAGGAGGACTACATGGTGGAAGGAAGGGTCTGCAGGGTGACTACAGCATAGCCCCCCCCCCCTCAATTGCCCCGCATGTTGGTCTAAACTATATAGTTGTATAGAAAATGCACTTTTTTCGCTTTCAAAAATAGTATTTCCCAGAGCCAATCCAATTTCTACATTGCGGAGTTTATAAAAATTTCTAAAACCAGTATAAAGAAATAGTAAAAAAAGAACTTGTGTGTTTAACTAATCATTTTTAGTTGTATAAAAATTCTCCTTTAAGGGGGGGTGACCGCAGGGTGGATGGAAGGGTCCGCTGGGTGAGCGCAGGGTGGATGGAAGGGTCCGCTGGGTGAGCGCAGGGTGGATGGAAGGGTCTGCTGGGTGAGCGCAGGGTGGATGGAAGGGTCTGCTGGGTGAGCGCAGGGTGGATGGAAGGGTCTGCTGGGTGAGCGCAGGGTGGATGGAAGGGGCCGCTGGGTGAGCGCAGGGTGGATGGAAGGGGCCGCTGGGTGACCGCAAGGGGCCGCTGGGTGACCGCAGGGTGGATGGAAGGGGCCGCTGGGTGACCGCAGGGTGGATGGAAGGGGCCGCTGGGTGACCGCAGGGTGGATGGAAGGGGCCGCTGGGTGACCGCAGGGTGGATGGCAGGGGCCGCTGGGTGACCGCAGGGTGGATGGAAGGGGCCGCTGGGTGACCGCAGGGTGGATGGAAGGGGCCGCTGGGTGACCGCAGGGTGGATGGAAGGGGCCGCTGGGTGACCGCAGGGTGGATGGAAGGGGCCGCTGGGTGACCGCAGGGTGGATGGAAGGGGCCGCTGGGTGACCGCAGGGTGGATGGAAGGGGCCGCTGGGTGACCGCAGGGTGGATGGAAGGGGCCGCTGGGTGACCGCAGGGTGGATGGAAGGGGCCGCTGGGTGACCGCAGGGTGGATGGAAGGGGCCGCTGGGTGACCGCAGGGTGGATGGAAGGGGCCGCTGGGTGACCGCTGGGTGGATGGAAGGGGCCGCTGGGTGACCGCAGGGTGGATGGAAGGGGCCGCTGGGTGACCGCAGGGTGGATGGAAGGGGCCGCTGGGTGACCGCAGGGTGGATGGAAGGGGCCGCTGGGTGACCGCAGGGTGGATGGAAGGGGCCGCTGGGTGACCGTAGGGTGGATGGAAGGGGCCGCTGGGTGACCGCAGGGTGGATGGAAGGGGCCGCTGGGTGACCGCAGGGTGGATGGAAGGGGCCGCTGGGTGACCGCAGGGTGGATGGAAGGGGCCGCTGGGTGACCGCAGGGTGGATGGAAGGGGCCGCTGGGTGAGCGCAGGGTGGATGGAAGGGGCCGCTGGGTGAGCGCAGGGTGGAAGGAAGGGTCCGCTGGGTGAGCACAGGGTGGAAGGAAGGGTCCGCTGGGTGAGCACAGGGTGGAAGGAAGGGTCCGCTGGGTGAGCACAGGGTGGAAGGAAGGGTCCGCTGGGTGAGCGCAGGGTGGAAGGAAGGGTCCGCTGGGTGAGCGCAGGGTGGATGGAAGGGGCCGCTGGGTGAGCGCAGGGTGGATGGAAGGGGCCGCTGGGTGAGCGCAGGGTGGATGGAAGGAAGGGTCCGCTGGGTGAGCGCAGGGTGGATGGAAGGGTCTACTGGGTGAGCACAGGGTGGAAGGAAGGGTCTACTGGGTGAGCACAGGGTGGAAGGAAGGGTCTACTGGGTGAGCACAGGGTGGAAGGAAGGGTCTACTGGGTGAGCACAGGGTGGAAGGAAGGGTCTACTGGGTGAGCACAGGGTGGAAGGAAGGGTCTACTGGGTGAGCACAGGGTGGAAGGAAGGGTCTACTGGGTGAGCACAGGGTGGAAGGAAGGGTCTACTGGGTGAGCACAGGGTGGAAGGAAGGGTCTACTGGGTGAGCACAGGGTGGAAGGAAGGGTCTACTGGGTGAGCACAGGGTGGAAGGAAGGGTCTACTGGGTGAGCACAGGGTGGAAGGAAGGGTCTACTGGGTGAGCACAGGGTGGAAGGAAGGGTCTACTGGGTGACTTCAGGGTGGAAGGGTCTGCAGGGAATCTCATGCAGCATCATAGTGTTGAGGAAGGAGGCCCATCCACCTCCCATGTTAGGAGCTCTCTGGAATCTGGCTACAGTGAATGACACAACTCAGATGAAGGTTGGCAGGGTTCAATCCTCCGATCATAGAAATAAAACTCTTCCATTCACCAGGCAGATAATAATGAGATCCAGGCCACAGCCCGTCTTTCATCCTCCTTTTGGGAAATGAAGACGGAGACTCCGAGCTGCTCTGCAGAAAATTGTATAATCGTTCTTGGAATCCGTCTACGGAATTTCTATTACACAAATGAGGGGGATGAATAGAGTACAAATTGTGGCCTCCGGCTAAGAGCTTTCATCGGTCTTCTCTCTCCGAACGCCGGCGAGGCCCAAACATGACCGGTGGGTGCAGCTCACGGAACGTCTGATAGGAAGCGGCCGAGTGTGATGAATACGGACCAACCAGAAAAAACGTCAACAACCTGAGCCACCCACCACCTGTGATCAATATCAGGCACCTCTAGATGGCGGCAGCTCCATTCCTGAGCCACCCTCAAGTCCCAGAACCCAAGGATGCTCCAAACATACAAAACCTTCCTATGGGCAGCCTTGTAGAAGAAGTCATTATTTGTATGTGGTGCTCGTGGTTCAGGTCTTTTTGGAGTAAAGGCACCAGATAACCAAAGAGACTTAGTTAAGGCCACCAACATTGGAGACTTTTAAGAAGTCAAACGACCTTCTGTATCCTGGGCCAACTGCCTCTAGCCACCATGTTCAAAGCAATGGAAGGGGGGGCTCATCCACAGCCACCATGTTCAAAGCAATGGAGGGGGGGCTCATCCACAGCCACCATGTTCAAAGCAATGGAGGGGGGGCTCATCCACAGCCACCATGTTCAAAGCAATGGAGGGGGGGCTCATCCACAGCCACCATGTTCAAAGCAATGGAGGGGGTGGGGGGGCTCATCCACAGCCACCATGTTCAAAGCAATGGAGGGGGTGTGGGGGGCTCATCCACAGCCATGTTCAAAGCAATGGAAGGGGGGGGCTCATCCACAGCCACCATGTTCAAAGCAATGGAGGGGGTGGGGAGGCTCATCCACAGCCACCATGTTCAAAGCAATGGAGGGGGTGGGGGGCTCATCCACAGCCACCATGTTCAAAGCAATGGAGGGGGGGCTCATCCACAGCCACCATGTTCAAAGCAATGGAGGGGGGGCTCATCCACAGCCACCATGTTCAAAAGCAATGGAGGGGGTGGGGGGGCTCATCCACAGCCACCATGTTCAAAAGCAATGGAGGGGGTGGGGGGGCTCATCCACAGCCACCAAGTTCAAAGCAATGGAGGGGGGGCTCATCCACAGCCACCATGTTCAAAGCAATGGAGGGGGGGCTCATCCACAGCCACCATGTTCAAAGCAATGGAGGGGGTGGGGGGCTCATCCACAGCCACCATGTTCAAAGCAATGGAGGGGGTGGGGGGGCTCATTCACAGCCACCATGTTCAAAGCAATGGAGGGGGTGGGGGGGCTCATCCACAGCCACCATGTTCAAAGCAATGGAGGGGGTGGGGGGGCTCATTCACAGCCACCATGTTCAAAGCAATGGAGGGGGTGGGGAGGCTCATCCACAGCCACCATGTTCAAAGCAATGGAGGGGGTGGGGGGGCTCATCCACAGCCACCATGTTCAAAGCAATGGAGGGGGTGGGGAGGCTCATCCACAGCCACCATGTTCAATGCAATAGAGGGGGTGTGGGGGGCTCATCCACAGCCACCATGTTCACAGCCACCATGTTCAAAGCAATAGAGGGGGTGGGGGGGGGGGGGCTCATCCACAGTCACCATGTTCAAAGCAATGGAGGGGGGGCTCATCCACAGCCACCATGTTCAAAGCAATAGAGGGGGTGTGGGGGGCTCATTCACAGCCACCATGTTCAAAGCAATGGAGGGGGTGGGGGGGCTCATTCACAGCCACCATGTTCAAAGCAATGGAGGGGGTGGGGGGGCTCATCCACAGCCACCATGTTCAAAGCAATGGAGGGGGTGGGGAGGCTCATCCACAGCCACCATGTTCAATGCAATAGAGGGGGTGTGGGGGGCTCATCCACAGCCACCATGTTCAAAGCAATAGAGGGGGTGGGGGGGGGGGGCTCATCCACAGACACCATGTTCAAAGCAATGGAGGGGGGGCTCATCCACAGCCACCATGTTCAAAGCAATAGAGGGGGTGTGGGGGGCTCATCCACAGCCACCATGTTCAAAGCAATGGAGGGGGTGGGGGGGCTCATCCACAGCCACCATGTTCAAAGCAATGGAAGGGGGGGCCATCCACAGCCACCATGTTCAAAGCAATGGAGGGGGTGGGGGGGCCATCCACAGCCACCATGTTCAAAGCAATGGAGGGGGGGCTCATCCACAGCCACCATGTTCAAAGCAATGGAGGGGGGGGGGGGGGCTCATCCACAGCCACCATGTTCAAAGCAATGGAGGGGGGGCCATCCACAGCCACCATGTTCAAAGCAATGGAGGGGGGGGGGGCTCCCACTTTACTGAAAAGGCCAATAAAGTTTGGCCAGTTGGTGGTTACCCTAATTATCAGCACGGCTCTGGGGGGGGGGGTTACCCGTCTCTTGGGGGTCTCCTCAACTGCCGTCTGTGGTGAAGGACAGCCACGCTTAGACCGGTAAATGGAAGGGACATCAGATTTTAGCTTTGTCTAACCTCAAGAAATACCAAACTTCTGGCAACTCTCAGAATTGGGCTCCATTCCACTTGGAGATGTGCAGGAAACGGACAAATCTGTCCCCAAATCCCGAGGTCGGTGGAGAACAAGTTCTGGTGGTGTGAAGAGAATAAAACAATCTGTCGCTTTTCATTCTTGGAGAGATCGGTGGCCCCGTTTCTTCCTTGTAATGTATTTGGAGGAATGTGAAGAACACAAATTAGATCTCATTTTTCTGGTCTAGAAATTTGTCTTCTTCAGCAAATCACAAAGGCCACAGATCTCCATCGAGGAGAGGGGTGGGGGGAGGGGCTCTACAAAGAGCGTCCAGACTACATCAAAGGCTCCTAAAGTTCAAGGCCCTTTTATGAGACAGTCAGTCAGTCAACTCTTCTAAGATAAGACCGTAATCTGCGGGTCACACCGACCCGACAACAACCCGACAACCTTTGAAGTCCCAATGACCCCGCCCACATATTGTCCTCCTACCATCCAATAAAAAGACCAAACCATCCAGAGAGACGCTACAATCCGTTATCAGAGGGTCATCAGATGTCTCGGGACCTCCAATTATTGGCTCTTCAAAGCATTTATTGGACTCCGGTTTGTATAAAGTCTTATCTGCCCCACAAACAGCCAATCACAGGAGTTCATTTTTATGGTAGCCTGAATGGTCATTAAAGTCCCGGAGTCTGTGCAGAGCCTGGGCCGAGCCTGTGCCGAGCCTGGGCCGAGCCTGGGCCGAGCCTGGGCCGAGCCTGCGCCGAGCCTGTGCGGGGCCTGTGCGGGGCCTGTGCCGAGCCTGTGCCGAGCCTGTGCCGAGCCTGTGCCGAGCCTGTGCCGAGCCTGTGCCGAGCCTGTGCCGAGCCTGGGCGGGGCCTGTGCCGAGCCTGGGCGGGGCCTGCGCCGAGCCTTGGCCGAGCCTGTGCGGGGCCTGCGCCGAGCCTGCGCCGATGCGCCGAGCCTGCGCCGAGCAATCTGTGGCCAACGCCGGCAGGCACTTCCAACCCTTTCGGGTTTTAATTGAACATCAACATCTATTAGAATATAGAAAATAAATGGCCAACCAATCACAGCCCCTCAGAGGAGAAGCTGAAAAGATTTTATATAAAATGTACGGATTTCATACGAAGTCCAAGCGCCCCGCTGACCAAATATAGTTAGAGCCCCCACCCCCTGGCCTGAAATAGAACTTTATTTAAATGTTACAGAAACAATGGAGTTCAGTTTGGGATCATTTTATTTGCACCAAATATCCAAGTTCTCAGGACAAGTTTTTTGAGGTCCCAGCAGTAAACATGAGGACCTTGTAGAATACGGCGGGGGCCTCTGAGAAAAGGGAAACACCCCAAAAAATAATTGTATAATAAAGTTTCACTGACAGAACTCAATTGTTTCTGTTGCACCAAATCTGGCTACAATAAAATGTAACAGAATGCAGAAATAACTCGGCGTGTCCCCATACTGGGGGGGGGGGGCACCAAGGAGACACCTCTCCTCCCCTCTCTCCTGGAAATGATGGAATATTCTGAACTCTCCCCATTTCCGGAGCTTTCCGTAGTCCGGTATAAATACTGCTCATTTTTTTCCTCACCATGAAAGCATATAAAAGATAAAGTGCTCAAAACATTTTCCCAAAATACCCCAAACCCAACATAAAGCATTTCACCTTATTTTAAGGCTTCGTCAGGGGTGGGATAAGTGAAAACGAGAACATAAGGCGTCAAAGCAGTCACATGGCTGATGGATACATGGGGGGGTGGGACGTGTGTGGGGAATTCAGCATTTACTGCGGAGGAGAGAGGAGGAGGAGTCTCCTTAGTGCCCATCCTCTATACACACAAAACTAGTTATTGCAACATTTTATAAAAAGGTATTAAAATAAAAGTTCTATTTTAGGTCACAAGTCGGCCATAGATCATGTGATTCTCTTTTCAGGACTTGGCCAACGTCGCACAGAGCCTCCTTCGCAGCGAGGGGCCCGGGCCACGCAGAGCCTCCTTCGCAGCCAGGGACCCGGGCCACGCAGAGCCTCCTTCGCAGCGAGGGGCCCGGGCCACGCAGAGCCTCCTTCGCAGCCAGGGACCCGGGCCACGCAGAGCCTCCTTCGCAGCCAGGGACCCGGGCCACGCAGAGCCTCCTTCGCAGCCAGGGACCCGGGCCACGCAGAGCCTCCTTCGCAGCCAGGGACCCGGGCCACGCAGAGCCTCCTTCGCAGCCAGGGACCCGGGCCACGCAGAGCCTCCTTCGCAGCCAGGGACCCGGGCCACGCAGAGCCTCCTTCGCAGCCAGGGACCCGGGCCACGCAGAGCCTCCTTCGCAGCCAGGGACCCGGGCCACGCAGAGCCTCCTTCGCAGCCAGGGACCCGGGCCACGCAGAGCCTCCTTCGCAGCCAGGGACCCGGGCCACGCAGAGCCTCCTTCGCAGCCAGGGACCCGGGCCACGCAGAGCCTCCTTCGCAGCCAGGGACCCGGGCCACGCAGAGCCTCCTTCGCAGCCAGGGACCCGGGCCACGCAGAGCCTCCTTCGCAGCCAGGGACCCGGGCCACGCAGAGCCTCCTTCGCAGCCAGGGACCCGGGCCACGCAGAGCCTCCTTCGCAGCCAGGGACCCGGGCCACGCAGAGCCTCCTTCGCAGCCAGGGACCCGGGCCACGCAGAGCCTCCTTCGCAGCCAGGGACCCGGGCCACGCAGAGCCTCCTTCACATCGCAGACACCGGCGTTTAGAAAGCCATTTTCTGACTAATATCCATAATGACATTTTTATAGACAAATCGTTTCTTCAGCACTTGATAATTCTCACTCTGCGTGCCGAGAGGAAAATCAATACCGACCATAAATCACCGCCGCCGCCTGCGCTCCGAATTACAGGGAAACCCGTGAGAAACGGGAAGAAGGTCACTGCAGAGTGTCATCCTGATCCATCGACTTCACTGAGCTGTACAGGAAGTAGCAGAGTCATCAGCACTCTAATATTCGTCTATGGGGTCAGTAAAGGCAGAAATGTCACCCCCCCCAACACATCACCCCCCCCCCCCCCCAACGCGCCACCCCCCCACCCAACACGTCACCCCCCACCACATCACCCCCCCCCACCACATCACCCCCCCCCCCCCCCCCACCACCCAACACGTCACCCCCCCACCACCCAACACATCACCCCCCCCCCCCCACCACCCAACACGTCACCCCCCACCACCCAACACATCACCCCCCCCCCCCACCACCCAACACATCACCCCCCCCCCCACCACCCAACACATCACCCCCCCACCACCACCCAACACATCACCCCCCCACACATCACCCCCCCACACCCAACACATCACCCCCCCCACCCAACACATCACCCCCCCACCACCCAACACGTCACCCCCCCCACCACCCAATACTTAACCCATTCAACACTTCACCCCCCCCCATCCCCCCCCCACTGGATACACCTATAGAGGAGTAAAGCTGTCCGGCCAGTCCTGAGATTCACCACACACATCAGAATAGGATTGTACCATGTCCTATGATTGGCCCAAACTCTAATGTCCGGGTCTAAGCCATCTGTTGTGTCCAATCAGGAGGCCCCTCCATTACATGAGGTCAGGTGATCTGCCGTACAACCAGATTGTAATGTCCTGCCAGACAGCAGCCAGGAGCTTCTCTGGAGTTAGGAAATACGGCCGGTCACTCCCCCCCCTCCCCCCCAGCTGGACAGCAAAGGAGCAGACGGAGAGCTGACAAGCTCATCCCTCTGCTCACTTTCTTCCTGCAGTCGGCGGACCTCTTCTTCAGAGGAATGCTAATTGCCTGGCTGTCATGTTGATCAGTAATGAGTACACCGCAGGCGCCACATCCTTGTCCCAGGTGAGGGGCCCAGAAATGGCAGCCAGGCGATGAGCATTGTCCCGTATTTTCCTCCATGAATGTTTTCTGCAGATAAAAGTGTCAAAGCTGTAGAAGAAAACATGACGAGCCACGAAAACTGCTGAGCCGTCACAACGTGCAGCGGAGAGGGGCGTGCCACGGCTTGTTCAGTGATTATTTCCCGCGGCCCGTCCCTGGTGATTATTTCTCTTTATATTCCCTCGTTGAGTCATCGCTCTCCAGAGAACGCCCAATCCCCTGGCTGCATAAATCCGCCTCAATGCTACCAACGTCCCACCACACGTGTCCCTGGACCAGGCCAGAGGTAGGGGGCGCTATCCCAACCACCAAGAGGTAGGGGGGGGCGCTATCCCAACCACCAAGAGGTAGGGGGGGGGGGGGCCGCTATCCCAACCACCAAGAGGTAGGGGGGGGGCGCTATCCCAACCACCAAGAGGTGTGGGGGGGGGCGCTATCCCAACCACCAAGAGGTGTGGGGGGGGGGGCGCTATCCCAACCACCAAGAGGTGTGGGGGGGGGGGGGCGCTATCCCAACCACCAAGAGGTGGGGGGGGGGGCGCTATCCCAACCACCAAGAGGTGTGGGGGGGGGCGCTATCCCAACCACCAAGAGGTGTGGGGGGGGGGCGCTATCCCAACCACCAAGAGGTGTGGGGGGGGGGGCGCTAACCCAACCACCAAGAGGTGTGGGGGGGGGCGCTATCCCAACCACCAAGAGGTGTGGGGGGGGGGCGCTATCCCAACCACCAAGAGGTGTGGGGGGGGGGCGCTATCCCAACCACCAAGAGGTGGGGGGGGGGGCGTGGGGGGGGGGGCGCTATCCCAACCACCAAGAGGTAGGGGGGGGGCGCTATCCCAACCACCAATGGGGGGGGGGGAGTGTAGGGGGGGGGGCGCTATCCCAACCACCAAGGAGGGGGGGGGGAGGAGGTAGGGCCACTGGTAACGGCAGTATGGGGAAGTGTTGGGATTTGGGGGGAGGGGAAGTGAGAGGTGAAGTGTTGGGATTTTGGGATTTGGGGGGGGGGTGAAGTGTTGTGATTTGGGGGGGGGGGGAGGTGAAGTGTTGGGATTTGGGGGGGGGGGGGGAAAGGTGAAGTGTTGGGATTTGGGGGGGGAAAGGTGGGGGGGGAAGTGTTGGGATTTGGGGGGGGGGAAGGTGAAGTGTTGGGATTTGGGGGGGGGGGAGGTGAAGTGTTGGGATTTGGGGGGGGGGGGTGAAGTGTTGGGATTTGGGGGGGGGGGGGAAGGCGAAGTGTTGGGATTTGGGGGGGGAAAGGCAAAGTGTTGGGATTTGGGGGGGGGAAAGGTGGGGGGGAAGTGTTGGGATTTGGGGGGGGAGTGTTGGGCTTTGGGGGGGAGGTGAAGTGTTGGGCTTTGGGGGGGAGGTGAAGTGTTGGGCTTTGGGGGGGAGGTGAAGTGTTGGGCTTTGGGGGGGGGGAAGGTGAAGTGTTGGGATTTGGGGGGGGGGAAGGTGAAGTGTTGGGATTTGGGGGGGGAGAGAGGGGGGGGGGGGAAGTGTTGCGATTTGGGGGGGGAGGTGAAGTGTTGGGATTTGGGGGGGGAGGGGAGGTGAAGTGTTGGGATTTGGGGCGTTGCGATTTGGGGGGGGGGTGAAGCGTTGGGATTTTGGGGGGGTTTGTTTGCAGACAGGAGATCTTATTTTGCAACAAAGGTATCAAATTGCACCACCCGGGGGGGGGGGGTCGGGGGAATCTCTCATGGATCGGATGGCCGGGGTTACCTGAGGTTACGGAGACTCCGGTGTGCGGCTCCGCCCCTCGGAGGGATGGTGCCCCCCCCCCCCCCCCATGGAGGATGGGACTTTCCTTCCAATTTGGGGATTTGTAATAAAAATGTAACAAAATGTCGATTTCGGATCTTTTATTTTTATAGCAGAAAGCAGACCGCCGATCGCTGCGATTACCGCCAAACGCATCAACGCCGCCACTTCCCCCATACAGGCCGGTGCCAGAGCGGCATTAACCCTTCACCGGCCCGAGTCACTGAGTACAAAACACGACCCCCCCCCCATGGAGAGACAAGTGACAGCCGGGGGGGGAGTTCTGTCTGTTTAAATGCCGCTTCCTCCTCTGTGGTGACTCCGCCCACATCTATTTCTAGCCGAGATCACGAGGAGCCACCTGACCGCCACTTCATATCTGTACACACCGGGGGGGGGGGGGGGGCACCACAGGGCACGCCGTGTCCTCAGGATAGACCTTGGACCCGAATGACAGACAACATGCCACGTCTTCCTCTACACCCGGGGGCCCTCACACCCCGCACACCGGGGGCCATGCCAGGGGCCCTCGCACACCGGGGGCCCATGCCAGGGGCCCTCACACCCCGCACACCGGGGGCCATGCCAGGGGCCCTCGCACACCGGGGGCCCATGCCAGGGGCCCTCACACCCCGCACACCGGGGGCCATGCCAGGGGCCCTCACACCCCGCACACCGGGGGCCCATGCCAGGGGCCCTCACACCCCGCACACCGGGGGCCCATGCCAGGGGCCCTCACACCCCACACACCGGGGGCCCATGCCAGGGGCCCTAGAGAAAGATTTGGGGGGCACACCCTAAAAAAAAAAAAAAAAATAATAATAATTTAAAATGCATATTAGATGGCGCAGCCATAAGACCATAAATAAAAATATTACAGTGACATCCAAAAATGCCATTTCTCCGGTTCGGCCATTTAAAACCACCTGAAGATATTCAGAAAATCCGGGATTTGGTTACACGGAATGGCCATATAGTGCTGAGCCCCCGATATTGGGGTACGATGACGTAGTGGGGGGCTCAGCACTATATGGCCATTCCGTGTAACCAAATCCCGGATTTTCTGAATATCTTCAGGTGGTTTTAAATGGCCGAACCGGAGAAATGGCATTTTTGGATGTCACTGTAATATTTTTATATGCCGGGGGCCCCCCCTCACACCCTGCTCCCCCCCCCCTCACACCCTGCTCCCCCCCCCCCTCACACCCTGCTCCCCCCCCCTCACACCCTACTCCCCCCCCTCACACCCTACTCCCCCCCCCCTCACAACACCCTACTCCCCGGGGGCCCCCCCTCACACCCTGCTCCCAGGGCCCCCCCCTCACACCCTGCTCCCAGGGCCCCCCCCCCCTCACACCCTGCTCCCAGGGCCCCCCCCTCACACCCTGCTCCCCGTGGCTCTGCCAAGTGACCTCCGCCTGCAGGCACCCTTCCTCCGGTTAAACTCGGACACCACATAAAAGTGGCAGTAAGTGATCGCGGTGTGATTGGCGGATGTTCAGCAGTCCCACCAGGATTGGCCCATCCCATGCCAGGAGCTCCTCTGCCTCCCGACTTATCATAACAAGGATAAAGTGAACTCTACAAATGCCAACCGACCCGATCCCACAAATGCCAACCAACCAACACGATCCCACAAATGCCAACCAACACGATCCCACAAATGCCAACCAACCAACACGATCCCACAAATGCCAACCAACCAACACGATCCCACAAATACCAACCGACCCCACAAATGCCAACCAACCAACACGATCCCACAAATACCAACCGACCCCACAAATGCCAACCAACCAACACGATCCCACAAATACCAACCGACCCCACAAATGCCAACCAACCAACCCCATCCCACAAATGCCAACCGACCCCATCCCACAAATGCCAACCGACCCCATCCCACAAATGCCAACCGACCCCATCCCACAAATGCCAACCGACCCCATCCCACAAATGCCAACCAACCCCATCCCACAAATGCCAACCGACCCCATCCCACAAATGCCAACCGACCCCATCCCACAAATGCCAACCGACCCCATCCCACAAATGCCAACCAACCCGATCCCACAAATGCCAACCAACCCGATCCCACAAATGCCAACCAACCCGATCCCACAAATGCCAACCAACCCGATCCCACAAATGCCAACCAACCCGATCCCACAAATGCCAACCAACAAACCAGATCCCTCCAACCTGAGACAGTGGTCCCAAAACCATCCTTGTGCAAGGTGGGGGGTTTGGCATAGGGGAACATGACCAGGTGGAGGATTTGGAGGGGCATCTATGATCAGGTGGGGTGGACCTCGGAGGGGGGGGGGGGGGGGTCTATGACCACAGGTAGGTAGAGGGGGTGGAATGATGATGATCAGGAAGGTTGGGGGGCTATGCCCAGAGGTAGGTAGGGGGGGGGGGGGTGACAATTATAATCAGGTAGGTGGTGGTATTTGACCACAGGTAGGTGGGGGGGTGACAATTATGATCAGGTAGGTAGGTGGTGGGGGGTTGACAATTATGATCAGGTAGGTGGGGGGGGGGGTGACAATTATGATCAGGTAGGTAGGTGGGGGGGGTGACAATTATGATCAGGTAGGTAGGTGGGGGGGGGTGACAATTATGATCAGGTAGGTAGGTGGTGGGGGGGTGACAATTATGATCAGGTAGGTGGGGGGGGTGACAATTATGATCAGGTAGGTAGGTGGGGGGGTGACAATTATGATCAGGTAGGTGGGGGGGGGTGACAATTATGATCAGGTAGGTAGGTGGTGGGGGGGTGACAATTATGATCAGGTAGGTGGTGGGGGGGTGACAATTATGATCAGGTAGGTAGGTGGGGGGGTGACAATTATGATCAGGTAGGTGGGGGGGTGACAATTATGATCAGGTAGGTAGGTGGGGGGGGGGGTGACAATTATGATCAGGTAGGTGGGGGGGGGGTGACAATTATGATCAGGTAGGTGGTGTGGGGGGGGGGTGACAATTAAGATCAGGTAGGTGGGGGGGGTGACAATTGTGATCAGGTAGGTAGGTGGGGGGGTGACAATTATGATCAGGTAGGTGGTGGGGTGACAATTATGATCAGGTAGGTAGGTGGGTGGGGGGGTGACAATTATGATCAGGTAGGTGGGGGGGGGTGTGACAATTATGATCAGGTAGGTGGGGGGTGTGACAATTATGATCAGGTAGGTGGGGGGGGGGGGGTGACAATTATGATCAGGTAGGTAGGTGGTGGGGGGGTGACAATTATGATCAGGTAGGTGGGGGGGGTGTGACAATTATGATCAGGTAGGTGGGGGGTGTGACAATTATGATCAGGTAGGTGGGGGGGGGGGGTGACAATTATGATCAGGTAGGTAGGTGGGGGGGGGGTGACAATTATGATCAGGTAGGTGGGGGGGGTGTGACAATTATGATCAGGTAGGTGGGGGGGGTGTGACAATTATGATCAGGTAGGTGGGGGGGGGGGTGACAATTATGATCAGGTAGGTGGGGGGGGGGGGGGTGACAATTATGATCAGGTAGGTAGGTGGGGGGGGTGACAATTATGATCAGGTAGGTAGGTGGGGGGGGGGGGGGTGACAATTATGATCAGGTAGGTAGGTGGGGGGTGACACTTATGATCAGGTAGGTGGGTGACAATTATGATCAGGTAGGTGGGTGGGTGACAATTATGATCAGGTAGGTAGGTGGGGGGGGTGACAATTATGATCAGGTAGGTGGTGGGGGGGGTGACAATTATGATCAGGTAGGTGGGGGGGGTGACAATTATGATCAGGTAGGTGGGTGGGGGGTGAGAATTTTGATCAGGTAGGTGGGTGGGGGGGGGGTGAGAATTATGATCAGGTAGGTGGGGGGGGTGAGAATTATGATCAGGTAGGTGGTGGGGGGGTGAGAATTATGATCAGGTAGGTGGGGGGGTGAGAATTATGATCAGGTAGGTGGGGGGGGGGGGGGGGGTGACAATTATGATCAGGTAGGTGGGGGGGTGAGAATTATGATCAGGTAGGTGGGGGGGGGAGTGAGAATTATGATCAGGTAGGTGGGGGGGGGGGGTGACAATTATGATCAGGTAGGTGGGGGGGGGGGTGACAATTATGATCAGGTAGGTAGGTGGGGGGGGTGACAATTATGATCAGGTAGGTGTGGGGGGGGGGTGACAATTATGATCAGGTAGGTGGGGGGGGGGTGACAATTATGATCAGGTAGGTGGGGGGGGGGGTGACAATTATGATCAGGTAGGTGGGGGGGGTGACAATTATGATCAGGTAGGTGGTGGGGGGGTGACAATTATGATCAGGTAGGTGGGGGGGGGGTGACAATTATGATCAGGTAGGTAGGTGGGGGGGGGGGGGTGACAATTATGATCAGGTAGGTAGGTGGGGTGGGGGGGGGGGGGGGTGACAATTATGATCAGGTAGGTAGGTGGGGGGGGGGTGACAATTATGATCAGGTAGGTAGGTGGGGGGGTGACAATTATGATCAGGTAGGTGGGGGGGGTGACAATTATGATCAGGTAGGTAGGTGGGGGGGTGAGAATTATGATCAGGTAGGTGGGGGGGTGAGAATTATGATCAGGTAGGTGGGGGGTGACAATTATGATCAGGTAGGTAGGTGGGGGGTGACAATTATGATCAGGTAGGTGGGGGGGGTGAGAATTATGATCAGGTAGGTGGGGGGGTGAGAATTATGATCAGGTAGGTGGGGGGTGAGAATTATGATCAGGTAGGTGGGTGGGGGGTGAGAATTATGATCAGGTAGGTGGGGGGGGTGACAATTATGATCAGGTAGGTGGGTGGGGGGTGAGAATTATGATCAGGTAGGTGGGGGGGTGAGAATTATGATCAGGTAGGTGGGGGGGGGTGAGAATTATGATCAGGTAGGTGGGGGGGGTGACAATTATGATCAGGTAGGTGGGGGGGGGTGACAATTATGATCAGGTAGGTGGGGGGGTGAGAATTATGATCAGGTAGGTGGGGGGGGGTGACAATTATGATCAGGTAGGTAGGTGGGGGGTGACAATTATGATCAGGTAGGTAGGTGGGGGGTGACACTTATGATCAGGTAGGTGGGTGACAATTATGATCAGGTAGGTGGGTGGGTGACAATTATGATCAGGTAGGTAGGTGGGGGGGGTGACAATTATGATCAGGTAGGTGGTGGGGGGGGTGACAATTATGATCAGGTAGGTGGGGGGGGTGACAATTATGATCAGGTAGGTGGGTGGGGGGTGAGAATTTTGATCAGGTAGGTGGGTGGGGGGGGTGAGAATTATGATCAGGTAGGTGGGGGGGGTGAGAATTATGATCAGGTAGGTGGTGGGGGGGTGAGAATTATGATCAGGTAGGTGGGGGGGTGAGAATTATGATCAGGTAGGTGGGGGGGGGTGACAATTATGATCAGGTAGGTGGGGGGGTGAGAATTATGATCAGGTAGGTGGGGGGGGTGAGAATTATGATCAGGTAGGTGGGGGGGGGGGTGACAATTATGATCAGGTAGGTGGGGGGGGGGGGGGGTGACAATTATGATCAGGTAGGTGGTGGGGGGGGGGGGGTAGGGTGGGGGGGTGGGGGGGGGGGGGGGTGGGGGGTGGGGGGGGGGGGGGGTGGGGGGGGGTGACAATTATGATCAGGTAGGTAGGGGGGGGGGGGTGACAATTATGATCAGGTAGGTGGGGGGGGGGGGGGTGACAATTATGATCAGGTAGGTGGGGGGGGGGTGACAATTATGATCAGGTAGGTGGGGGGGGGGGGTGACAATTATGATCAGGTAGGTGGTGGGGGGGTGACAATTATGATCAGGTAGGTGGGGGGGGGGGTGACAATTATGATCAGGTAGGTAGGTGGGGGGGGGTGACAATTATGATCAGGTAGGTAGGTGGGGGGGGTGACAATTATGATCAGGTAGGTAGGTGGGGGGGGGGTGACAATTATGATCAGGTAGGTAGGTGGGGGGGTGACAATTATGATCAGGTAGGTGGGGGGGGGGGGGGGTGACAATTATGATCAGGTAGGTAGGTGGGGGGGGTGAGAATTATGATCAGGTAGGTGGGGGGGGGTGACAATTATGATCAGGTAGGTAGGTGGGGGGTGACAATTATGATCAGGTAGGTGGGGGGGGGGGGTGAGAATTATGATCAGGTAGGTGGGGGGGTGAGAATTATGATCAGGTAGGTGGGGGGTGAGAATTATGATCAGGTAGGTGGGGGGGTGAGAATTATGATCAGGTAGGTAGGTGGGGGGTGACAATTATGATCAGGTAGGTGGGGGGGTGAGAATTATGATCAGGTAGGTGGGGGGGGTGAGAATTATGATCAGGTAGGTGGGGGGTGACAATTATGATCAGGTAGGTAGGTGGGTGGGGGGTGACAATTATGATCAGGTAGGTGGGGGGGGTGACAATTATGATCAGGTAGGTAGGTGGGGGGTGAGAATTATGATCAGGTAGGTGGGGGGGGTGAGAATTATGATCAGGTAGGTGGGGGGTGAGAATTATGATCAGGTAGGTGGGTGGGGGGGGGGTGAGAATTATGATCAGGTAGGTGGGGGGTGAGAATTATGATCAGGTAGGTGGGGGGGGTGAGAATTATGATCAGGTAGGTGGGGGGGGTGACAATTATGATCAGGTAGGTGGGGGGGGGGGGGGTGACAATTATGATCAGGTAGGTGGGGGGGGGTGACAATTATGATCAGGTAGGTGGGGGGGGGGTGTGATCTATGACCACAGGTAGGTAGGTGGTGGGGGGGGTGTGATCTATGACCACAGGTAGGTAGGTAGGTGGGGGGGGGGTGATCTATGACCACAGGTAGGTAGGTGGGGGGGGTGACAATTATGATCAGGTAGGTGGGGGGGGGGGGGTGACAATTATGATCAGGTAGGTAGGTGGGGGGGGGGTGACAATTATGATCAGGTAGGTGGGGGGGGGGTGATCTATGACCACAGGTAGGTAGGTAGGTGGTGATGACTTACCTTCTTAGCTCCTTGCCGGGAGAACTCTCGGGCCAGCTCCCTCCCGATGCCCCGGCCCCCCCCGGTGATGAGGACGGTGTCTCCTCTCAGGTCTCTCGGTCGGGCGGGGAGGAGAAGTCGGGCGGCCGATCTCAGCACACACAGGACGATGTGGAAGGGAAGAAGGAAAAGTCTGACGGAATTCCTCCAATCCATCTCCGTCCGATCTCCGGTCACCGCATACACTCCGCCCGGCTCCGGTGTGGTGGTGGGGGTCGGTCCCGGTGCGGTGGGGGTTGCGGGTCGGTCCCGGTGTGGGTCGGTCCTAGGTCCGGGCTCGGTATGGCGGGTGGGGGGTGTCGGGGCGCTCTTTATACCCCATTAATCCGGAGTGACGGGAGAAGTGTGAAGATCTCACTACTGTTCGCTCTTCCCGGAGTTTGTCCCCGCCCCCAACATCCGCCCCCTCCCCCCCCCCGGGATGGCTGCATGAAACGGCGACACCTTCCCCGAGCAACTGGGAGCCCCCCGACCTCCGGACTGGGGGGGCACAGAGGGGTCTAAAACTTCATCCTCTGATGAGTGACAGGTGAGTGCCTGAAACATGTCAGAGCCTCTCAGATTATATTATATTATATTATATATACTCCGAGTCCTATATATATATATACAGGAGATGGTCAGAGACTGCAGACATGATACAGGAGATGGTCAGAGACTGCAGACATGATACAGGAGATGGTCAGAGACTGCAGACATAGTACAGGAGATGATCAGAGACTGCAGACATAGTACAGGAGATGATCAGAGACTGCAGACATAGTACAGGAGATGATCAGAGACTGCAGACATAGTACAGGAAATGATCAGAGACTGCAGACATAGTACAGGAGATGATCAGAGACTGCAGACATGATACAGGAGATGATCAGAGACTGCAGACATAGTGCAAGAGATGATCAGAGACTGCAGACATGATACAGGAGATGATCAGAGACTGCAGACATAGTGCAAGAGATGATCAGAGACTGCAGACATGATACAGGAGATGATCAGAGACTGCAGACATAGTACAGGAGATGATCAGAGACTGCAGACATAATACAGGAGATGATCAGAGACTGCAGACATAGTACAAGAGATGATCAGAGACTGCAGACATGATACAGGAGATGATCAGAGACTGCAGACATAATACAGGAGATGATCAGAGACTGCAGACATGATACAAGAGATGATCAGAGACTGCAGACATGATACAGGAGGTGGCCAGAGACTGCAGACATGATACAGGAGGTGGTCAGAGACTGCAGACATAATACAGGAGATGATCAGAGACTGCAGACATAGTACAGGAGATGATCAGAGACTGCAGACATGATACAGGAGATGATCAGAGACTGCAGACATAATACAGGAGATGATCAGAGACTGCAGACATAATACAGGAGATGATCAGAGACTGCAGACATAGTACAGGAGATGATCAGAGACTGCAGACATAGTACAGGAGATGATCAGAGACTGCAGACATAATACAGGAGATGATCAGAGACTGCAGACATGATACAGGAGATGATCAGAGACTGCAGACATGATACAGGAGATGATCAGAGACTGCAGACATAATACAGGAGATGATCAGAGACTGCAGACATAGTACAGGAGATGATCAGAGACTGCAGACATAATACAGGAGATGATCAGAGACTGCAGACATAGTACAGGAGATGATCAGAGACTGCAGACATGATACAGGAGATGATCAGAGACTGCAGACATAATACAGGAGATGATCAGAGACTGCAGACATAGTACAGGAGATGATCAGAGACTGCAGACATAATACAGGAGATGATCAGAGACTGCAGACATAGTACAAGAGATGATCAGAGACTGCAGACATGATACAGGAGATGATCAGAGACTGCAGACATAATACAGGAGATGATCAGAGACTGCAGACATGATACAAGAGATGATCAGAGACTGCAGACATAGTACAGGAGATGATCAGAGACTGCAGACATAATACAGGAGATGATCAGAGACTGCAGACATAGTACAAGAGATGATCAGAGACTGCAGACATGATACAGGAGATGATCAGAGACTGCAGACATAATACAGGAGATGATCAGAGACTGCAGACATAGTACAGGAGATGATCAGAGACTGCAGACATAGTACAGGAGACGATCAGAGACTGCAGACATAGTACAGGAGATGATCAGAGACTGCAGACATTGTACAGGAGATGATCAGAGACTGCAGACATGATACAGGAGATGATCAGAGACTGCAGACATGATACAGGAGATGATCAGAGACTGCAGACATAATACAGGAGATGATCAGAGACTGCAGACATGATACAGGAGATGATCAGAGACTGCAGACATAGTACAGGAGATGATCAGAGACTGCAGACATAATACAGGAGATGATCAGAGACTGCAGACATAATACAGGAGATGATCAGAGACTGCAGACATGATACAGGAGATGATCAGAGACTGCAGACATAGTACAGGAGATGATCAGAGACTGCAGACATAGTACAGGAGATGATCAGAGACTGCAGACATAGTACAGGAGATGATCAGAGACTGCAGACATAATACAGGAGATGATCAGAGACTGCAGACATAATACAGGAGATGATCAGAGACTGCAGACATGATACAGGAAACGTTCTGAGACTGCAGACATAATACAGGAGATGATCAGAGACTGCAGACATAATACAGGAGATGATCAGAGACTGCAGACATGATACAGGAGATGATCAGAGACTGCAGACATAATACAGGAGATGATCAGAGACTGCAGACATAATACAGGAGATGATCAGAGACTGCAGACATAATACAGGAGATGATCAGAGACTGCAGACATAATACAGGAGATGATCAGAGACTGCAGACATGATACAGGAGATGATCAGAGACTGCAGACATAATACAGGAGATGATCAGAGACTGCAGACATAATACAGGAGATGATCAGAGACTGCAGACATAATACAGGAGATGATCAGAGACTGCAGACATGATACAGGAAACGTTCTGAGACTGCAGACATAATACAGGAGATGATCAGAGACTGCAGACATAATACAGGAGATGATCAGAGACTGCAGACATAATACAGGAGATGATCAGAGACTGCAGACATAGTACAGGAGATGATCAGAGACTGCAGACATAATACAGGAGATGATCAGAGACTGCAGACATAGTACAAGAGATGATCAGAGACTGCAGACATGATACAGGAGATGATCAGAGACTGCAGACATAATACAGGAGATGATCAGAGACTGCAGACATGATACAAGAGATGATCAGAGACTGCAGACATGATACAGGAGGTGGCCAGAGACTGCAGACATGATACAGGAGGTGGTCAGAGACTGCAGACATAATACAGGAGATGATCAGAGACTGCAGACATAGTACAGGAGATGATCAGAGACTGCAGACATGATACAGGAGATGATCAGAGACTGCAGACATAATACAGGAGATGATCAGAGACTGCAGACATAATACAGGAGATGATCAGAGACTGCAGACATAGTACAGGAGATGATCAGAGACTGCAGACATAGTACAGGAGATGATCAGAGACTGCAGACATAATACAGGAGATGATCAGAGACTGCAGACATGATACAGGAGATGATCAGAGACTGCAGACATGATACAGGAGATGATCAGAGACTGCAGACATAATACAGGAGATGATCAGAGACTGCAGACATAGTACAGGAGATGATCAGAGACTGCAGACATAATACAGGAGATGATCAGAGACTGCAGACATAGTACAGGAGATGATCAGAGACTGCAGACATGATACAGGAGATGATCAGAGACTGCAGACATAATACAGGAGATGATCAGAGACTGCAGACATAGTACAGGAGATGATCAGAGACTGCAGACATAATACAGGAGATGATCAGAGACTGCAGACATAGTACAAGAGATGATCAGAGACTGCAGACATGATACAGGAGATGATCAGAGACTGCAGACATAATACAGGAGATGATCAGAGACTGCAGACATGATACAAGAGATGATCAGAGACTGCAGACATAGTACAGGAGATGATCAGAGACTGCAGACATAATACAGGAGATGATCAGAGACTGCAGACATAGTACAAGAGATGATCAGAGACTGCAGACATGATACAGGAGATGATCAGAGACTGCAGACATAATACAGGAGATGATCAGAGACTGCAGACATAGTACAGGAGATGATCAGAGACTGCAGACATAGTACAGGAGACGATCAGAGACTGCAGACATAGTACAGGAGATGATCAGAGACTGCAGACATTGTACAGGAGATGATCAGAGACTGCAGACATGATACAGGAGATGATCAGAGACTGCAGACATGATACAGGAGATGATCAGAGACTGCAGACATAATACAGGAGATGATCAGAGACTGCAGACATGATACAGGAGATGATCAGAGACTGCAGACATAGTACAGGAGATGATCAGAGACTGCAGACATAATACAGGAGATGATCAGAGACTGCAGACATAATACAGGAGATGATCAGAGACTGCAGACATGATACAGGAGATGATCAGAGACTGCAGACATAGTACAGGAGATGATCAGAGACTGCAGACATAGTACAGGAGATGATCAGAGACTGCAGACATAGTACAGGAGATGATCAGAGACTGCAGACATAATACAGGAGATGATCAGAGACTGCAGACATAATACAGGAGATGATCAGAGACTGCAGACATGATACAGGAAACGTTCTGAGACTGCAGACATAATACAGGAGATGATCAGAGACTGCAGACATAATACAGGAGATGATCAGAGACTGCAGACATGATACAGGAGATGATCAGAGACTGCAGACATAATACAGGAGATGATCAGAGACTGCAGACATAATACAGGAGATGATCAGAGACTGCAGACATAATACAGGAGATGATCAGAGACTGCAGACATAATACAGGAGATGATCAGAGACTGCAGACATGATACAGGAGATGATCAGAGACTGCAGACATAATACAGGAGATGATCAGAGACTGCAGACATAATACAGGAGATGATCAGAGACTGCAGACATAATACAGGAGATGATCAGAGACTGCAGACATGATACAGGAAACGTTCTGAGACTGCAGACATAATACAGGAGATGATCAGAGACTGCAGACATAATACAGGAGATGATCAGAAACTGCAGACATGGTACAGGAGATGATCAGAGACTGCAGACATAATACAGGAGATGATCAGAGACTGCAGACATAGTACAGGAGATGATCAGAGACTGTACACATAGTACAGGAGATGATCAGAGACTGCAGACATGATACAGGAGATGATCAGAGACTGCAGACATAGTACAGGAGATGATCAGAGACTGCAGACATGATACAGGAGATGATCAGAGACTGCAGACATGATACAGGAGATGATCAGAGACTGCAGACATAATACAGGAGATGATCAGAGACTGCAGACATAATACAGGAGATGATCAGAGACTGCAGACATAGTACAGGAGATGATCAGAGACTGCAGACACAGAAGTGGGGGGGAGGGGTGGACAGTAATCATGAATGGTGGGTCATGTGACTTCCTCTGTGGACGGATTGTCAGATTTATTTACAATTCTCAGAATGTAAACAAACAAAATCTATATAAAGTTTCGGATGTTTTTGGATACAAATATAAACAAAAGTATCCGGTTATATTTTATAAACATTTCCCCCGAAATCATCACCGACACCAATTATATGAAGGAAGGTGTACCATCACAGCTCCGCCTCCTCGGGGGCCACACACACAGCTCCGCCTCCTCGGGGGCCACACACACAGCTCCGCCTCCTCAGGGGCCACACACAGCTCCGCCTCCTCAGGGGCCACACACAGCTCCACCTCCTCGGGGGCCACACACAGCTCCGCCTCCTCGGGGGCCACACACAAAGCTCCGCCTCCTCAGGGGCCACACACACAGCTCCGCCTCCTTGGGGGCCACACACAGCTCCGCCTCCTCGGGGGCCACACACACAGCTCCGCCTCCTCGGGGGCCACACACACAGCTCCGCCTCCTTGGGGGCCACACACACGGCTCCGCCTCCTCGGGGGCCACACACACGGCTCCGCCTCCTCAGGGGGCCACATACATGGCTCCTCCTCAGGGGTCCACACACACGGCTCCGCCTCCTCGGGGGGCCACACACAGCTCGATTTAGGTCTGATCCCTCTGAAGGCGGGACATAGACAATAAATCCCAACCAATCATGAGCTGCGTGTCTGAGATCCCAGCGACCGGAAAAAGGTCACGAGAGCCCAGAATGAACGGTCCCCCCAAGATGTGTCAGCAAACCCCCCCCCCCCCATAAATTCCCCTCCTTCCAGCATAAATCCCCCTAAATCACCACTCCTGGCACCAATCACCCCCCCCCCCCCATACCACAGTGCCCATCCCCCTCCACCTGACATCATTAGATTGACAAATAGAAGGCTCTGGCCAGAAAATTGTAAGCCAAACAGCAGCTGCATCCAATCAGATCTATCATCCAATCAGATGAACCTTTAATCATAGGTATCCTCCAATCACCTGCAGGCACAGACCCAGCATGGGAGCACCAATCATCTGTCTGTGAATGTCCGGCCGGGTAATGGTGAGGGTGAGGGTAATGGTCAGGGTGAGGGTGAGGGTGAGGGTGATGGTGAGGGTCAGGGTGAGGGTGAGGGTGATGGTGAGGGTGAGGGTCAGGGTGAGGGTGAGGGTGAGGATAATGGTCAGGGTGAGGGCCAGGGTGAGGGTGAGGGTCAGGGTGAGGGTAAGGGTGAGGGTGAGGGTGAGGGGGAGGGTGAGGGTGAGGGGGAGGGTCAGGGGGAGGGGGAGGGTGAGGGTGAGGGTCAGGGTGAGGGTAATGGTCAGGGTGAGGGTGAGGGTGAGGGTCAGGGTGAGGGTGAGGGTCAGGGTGAGGGGGAGGGTGAGGGGGGGAGGGGGAGGGTGAGGGTCAGGGTGAGGGTCAGGGTGATGGTGAGGGTCAGGGTGAGGGTGAGGGTCAGGGTGAGGGGGAGGGTGAGGGTGAGGGTGAGGGTGAGGGTGAGGGTCAGGGTGAGGGGGAGGGTGAGGGGGAGGGTCAGGGTGAGGGTGAGGGTCAGGGGGAGGGAGAGGGTGAGGGTGAGGGTCAGGGGGAGGGAGAGGGTCAGGGTGAGGGGGAGGGTCAGGGTGAGGGTCAGGGTGAGGGGGAGGGTGAGGGTGAGGGTGAGGGTGATGGTGAGGGTGAGGGTCAGGGTGAGGGGGAGGGTCAGGGTGAGGGTCAGGGTGGGGTGGGGAGGGTGAGGGGGAGGGTGAGGGTCAGGGGGAGGGTGAGGGTCAGGGTCAGGGTGAGGGGGAGGGTGAGGGTGAGGGTCAGGGTGAGGGTGAGGGGGAGGGTCAGGGTCAGGGTCAGGGGGAGGGTGAGGGGGAGGGTGAGGGTCAGGGTCAGGGTGAGGGTGAGGGTCAGGGTGAGGGTCAGGGTGAGGGTGAGGGTCAGGGTGAGGGGGAGGGTCAGGGTCAGGGTGAGGGTCAGGGTGAGGGTCAGGGTGAGGGGGAGGGTCAGGGTGAGGGTCAGGGTGAGGGTCAGGGTGAGGGGGAGGGTCAGGGTGAGGGTCAGGGTCAGGGGGAGGGTGAGGGTGAGGGTCAGGGTCAGGGGGAGGGTGAGGGTCAGGGTCAGGGTGAGGGTGAGGGTGAGGGTGAGGGTGAGGGTGAGGGTGAGGGTGAGGGTGAGGGTGAGGGTCAGGGTGAGGGGGAGGGTAATGGGGGTGAACTTCTTCCCAGTCAGTGGAAGTACAAAACTCAGATCTGCAGAACAGCCAGACATCTAGGAAATGCTCATTGCCTGGCTGTTAGGCTGATCCAACGGATACAATGTATAGATAGGGGACCCATGGATACAATGTATAGATAGGGGACCCATGGATACGATGTATAGATAGGGGACCCATGGATACGATGTATAGATAGGGGACCCATGGATACGATGTATAGATAGGGGACCCACGGATACAATGTATAGATAGGGGACCCATGGATACGATGTATAGATAGGGGACCCATGGATACAATGTATAGATAGGGGACCCATGGATACGATGTATAGATAGGGGACCCACGGATACAATGTATGGATAGGGGACCCATGGATACGATGTATAGATAGGGGACCCATGGATACAATGTATAGATAGGGGACCCATGGATACGATGTATAGATAGGGGACCCATGGATACAATGTATAGATAGGGGACCCATGGATACGATGTATGGATAGGGGACCCATGGATACGATGTATGGATAGGGGACCCATGGATACGATGTATAGATAGGGGACCCATGGATACAATGTATAGATAGGGGACCCATGGATACGATGTAAAGATAGGGGACCCATGGATACAATGTATAGATGGGGGACCCATGGATACAATGTATAGATAGGGGACCCATGGATACAATGTATAGATAGGGGACCCATGGATACAATGTATGGATAGGGGACCCATGGATACAATGTATAGATAGGGGACCCATGGATACGATGTATAGATAGGGGACCCATGGATACGATGTATGGATAGGGGACCCATGGATACAATGTATAGATAGGGGACCCATGGATACAATGTATAGATAGGGGACCCATGGATACAATGTATAGATAGGGGACCCATGGATACAATGTATAGATAGGGGACCCATGGATACAATGTATAGATAGGGGACCCATGGATACAATGTATAGATAGGGGACCCATGGATACGATGTATGGATAGGGGACCCATGGATACAATGTATAGATAGGGGACCCATGGATACGATGTATGGATAGGGGACCCATGGATACAATGTATAGATAGGGGACCCACGGATACGATGTATGGATAGGGGACCCATGGATACAATGTATGGATAGGGGACCCATGGATACAATGTATAGATAGGGGACCCATGGATACGATGTATAGATAGGGGACCCATGGATACGATGTATAGATAGGGGACCCATGGATACGATGTATGGATAGGGGACCCATGGATACGATGTATAGATAGGGGACCCATGGATACAATGTATGGATAGGGGACCCATGGATACAATGTATAAATAGGGGACCCATGGATACAATGTATGGATAGGGGACCCATGGATACAATGTATGGATAGGGGACCCATGGATACAATGTATAGATAGGGGACCCATGGATACAATGTATGGATAGGGGACCCATGGATACAATGTATAGATAGGGGACCCATGGATACAATGTATAGATAGGGGACCCATGGATACAATGTATGGATAGGGGACCCATGGATACAATGTATAGATAGGGGACCCACGGATACAATATACCCCCTCCCCCCGGGCCGGACAATAGATGGGACACGCAAACCACTCAAACTTTTTCTTTCCTTCATCTTTTTGGGTGATCCCCCCTCCCCCTCTTCCTTCTATATGTTCTTCGGGTCACCGCGCCCCCCTTTGTATGGCGGGTCACACATGGCCCCCCAGTTTTGTTCGCTGTCCTTATCACAATATCTGGGGGGATGTGATTTCTGTTGTGCATTTCTATGTATATTGTTTTGGGGTCCCGTATGTGAAATTGTTTTTGACCCCCAGAAATACTTATTTCTGTTTAAGACAGAATAAAAATGTTGGAAAATAAGAGATCTGCCCCCCCCCCCCCCTTTGGTTTCCTATAAGGAGGAGAATTAAAGGAGACTCGCAGCTACAAGAGACGGCACCACACTGCCCACTAGTGGACTCTTCTGGTAATCACAGGGCAGTGCTGGAACAACATGGACGCCCTCTTGTTTTTCCTGAAAACACGGAATGCTAATTATCCGGAACAACTTCATTACCATCAGCAGCTTAATCAAACATTTTGATTAGAAGTAAATAGCCCTTGCTGTGATGTTTGTATTGGTGGGGGGAGGGGGGCTGTGCGATTGCTGAACGGATTTCACTTTGTTTGCTGGAATAACAATTCATTAAATGTGACTAATTGAAGTGTGTGGTGTAGCTGGCTGCCCAGCGGGGGGCACTCTGCAATCCACCCTGCGTCCAGCGGGGAGCGCTCTGCAATCCACCCTGCGTCCAGCGGGGGGCGCTCTGCAATCCACCCTGCGTCCAGCGGGGAGCGCTCCGCAATCTACCCTGCGTCCAGCGGGGAGCGCTCTGCAATCCACCCTGCGTCCAGCGGGGAGCACTCGGCAATCCACCCTGCGTCCAGCAGGGGGGTGCTCTGCAATCCACCCTGCGTCCAGCGGGGAGCGCTCTGCAATCCACCCTGCGTCCATCGGGGAGCACTCTGCAATCCACCCTGCGTCCAGCGGGGAGCGCTCTGCAATCCACCCTGCGTCCAGCGGGGAGCGCTCTGCAATCCACCCTGCGTCCAGCGGGGAGCACTCTGCAATCCACCCTGCGTCCAGCGGGGAGCGCTCTGCAATCCACCCTGCGTCCAGCGGGGGGCACTCTGCAATCCACCCTGCGTCCAGCGGGGAGCGCTCTGCAATCCACCCTGCGTCCAGCGGGGGGCACTCGGCAATCCACCCTGCGTCCAGCGGGGAGCGCTCTGCAATCCACCCTGCATCCAGCGGGGAGCGCTCTGCAATCCACCCTGCGTCCAGCGGGGGGTGCTCTGCAATCCACCCTGCGTCCAGCGGGGAGCGCTCTGCAATCCACCCTGCATCCAGCGGGGGGCGCTCTGCAATCCACCCTGCGTCCAGCGGGGAGCGCTCTGCAATCCACCCTGCATCCAGCGGGGAGCGCTCCGCAATCTACCCTGCGTCCAGCGGGGAGCGCTCCGCAATCTACCCTGCGTCCAGCGGGGAGCGCTCTGCAATCCACCCTGCATCCAGCGGGGGGCACTCGGCAATCCACCCTGCGTCCAGCGGGGAGCGCACTGCAATCCACCCTGCGTCCAGCGGGGAGCGCTCTGCAATCCACCCTGCGTCCAGCGGGGAGTGCTCTGCAATCCACCCTGCGTCCAGCGGGGAGCGCTCTGCAATCTACCCTGCATCCAGGGGGTGGGCACTCGGCAATCCACCCTGTGTCCAGCGGGGGGGGGGGGGTGCTCTGCAATCCACCCTGCGTCCAGAGGGGAGCGCTCTGCAATCCACCCTGCGTCCAGCGGGGGGCACTCTGCAATCCACCCTGCATCCAGCGGGGGGCGCTCTGCAATCCACCCTGCGTCCAACAGGGAGTGCTCTGCAATCTACCCTGCGTCCAGCGGGGGGCGCTCTGCAATCTACCCTGCTTCCAGCGGGGGGCACTCGGCAATCCACCCTGTGTCCAGCGGGGGGGGGGGGGGTGCTCTGCAATCCACCCTGCGTCCAGCGGGGAGCGCTCTGCAATCCACCCTGCGTCCAGCGGGGAGCGCTCTGCAATCCACCCAGCGTCCAGCAGGGGGCGCTCTGCAATCCACCCTGCGTCCAACAGGGAGCGCTCTGCAATCCACCCTGCGTCCAGCGGGGGGCACTCGGCAATCCACCCTGCGTCCAGCGGGGAGCGCTCTGCAATCCACCCTGCGTCCAGCGGGGAGCGCTCTGCAATCCACCCAGCGTCCAGCGGGGGGCGCTCTGCAATCCACCCTGCGTCCAGCGGGGAGCGCTCTGCAATCCACCCTGCGTCCAGCGGGGAGCGCTCTGCAATCCACCCTGCGTCCAGAGGGGGGCGCTCTACAATCCACCCTGCGTCCAGAGGGGGGTGCTCTACAATCCACCCTGCGTCCAGAGGGGGGCGCTCTACAATCCACCCTGCGTCCAACGGGGGGCGCTCTGCAATCCACCCTGCGTCCCACGGGGAGCGCTCTGCAATCCACCCAGCGTCCAGCAGGGGGCGCTCTGCAATCCACCCTGCGTCCAACAGGGAGCGCTCTGCAATCCACCCTGCGTCCAGCGGGGGGGCGCTCTGCAATCCACCCTGCGTCCAGCGGGGAGCGCTCTGCAATCCACCCTGCGTCCAGAGGGGGGCGCTCTACAATCCACCCTGCGTCCAGAGGGGGGTGCTCTACAATCCACCCTGCGTCCAGAGGGGGGCGCTCTACAATCCACCCTGCGTCCAGAGGGGGGCGCTCTACAATCCACCCTGCGTCCAGAGGGGGGCGCTCTACAATCCACCCTGCGTCCAGAGGGGGGCGCTCTACAATCCACCCTGCGTCCAGAGGGGGGCGCTCTACAATCCACCCTGTGTCCAGAGGGGGGCGCTCTACAATCCACCCTGCATCCAACGGGGGGCGCTCTGCAATCCACCCTGCGTCCAACGGGGAGCGCTCTGCAATCCACCCTGCGTCCCAATACCTGTGAATGCGTCCCGATCAAAATAATTTGTTCACCAAAACTCTGTAAATTTTCCATGTTGTCCATTTGGATGTCTGAGAGCCGGGACCTTCCATACATACCTGACCGGTGTATGAGATCTGGGGGGCCAACCCCAATGTAGGGGCCCCAATCCTGCAGCACATCTATGGGGCCCGGCTCACACCTGCATTTCCATTCATTTCAATGAAGTGCCCTATGTGCAAGAAATGCAGAAAAGAAGCCCCTCCCCCTTTCCAAAAATGCTCCGCACGGAATCGCACGGTGTTGCAGGATCCTGTGATTTGGTGCGGGGGAAAACGTGGCGCTGGTTTACAGATGGGTGGAGCTCTGGGAACTTCATTTTATACCTCAAACATAACATTCAGAGGATTACATTGTTGCATCGTACAGAAGTCTGACCCCGAGAACCGTACAAGGAAACATTTCTGGGCCAATCAGCTGCAACTTCTGTGAGTGTAATCCTGGGGGATGGAGCGCTGGACAACGGACCACAGAGGAGCCTTCCGGGGTCATTGTCCCCCCCCTGGGGTTCTCATATGCAAACAATGACTTCAGATAAAAAGTCAGGACTTGGCTCCGCCCCCCACACCTCAATACTTACCCCTGTGTGGGTGGGGCCAGTTCTCTTTTATAGGTCAGAGTTGGATGGGGTCCCCCAGCTGGGGTTACTATGATATATACTATATGGGGGGGGGGGGGGGGGGTGGGAGAGACAATGCTTTCTCCTCCTGTCGGCAAGTTCACTGTAAGCACAGCAGAAGCCTTATTGGCTCCCTGTTCTGCCCCTCCCTCTTGCAGTCTGAGTTCTGCTGTACAGGGGATTGTGGTTGGCTGCAGCGGCTGCATTTAAAACACAATCTGTTTATTGGATATAAAACGGCATCGATCGGTTCCTGGATCTCTTTCCAGACGTTCAGCTTAGATGTGACTCCGCCCCTAAAATACCAAACTCTAGATAAAGGGGCGCTCCGCAAAGAAGACGCCGAATACTCCGCGCTCTGCAGAACCTTCAGGAGTGCCGATTTCCTGGCTGCACGGCATTGTTCTTCATGTGATGGCCAGCAGGGGAACCTGAAATATGACACTGCCAGAAGCACAGGATAGTGCAGATTGGTGAGACTCCGCCTCTTCTCTTTATAGTGATTTGATTCGCTATAAATCTGAACATTTCGGTAATTTTTCCTCCTTGTTGGGAAAATGTCAGAAAGGCGTCAGATTTTCCACTTCTCGGGAAGAGTCGCCTTATTTCCATTCCATCCAATCACTGCACAGGGGGGAGGTCAGTGTGAAGATTCCGGGGAGGACATTTATAACGATTAATGCTAATAAATGTGTGTGATTATTAGGGGGGGAGGGGTTGTCATTCCAATCAAGTCACAATCGCCATATAAATGGGCGCCTTCAATTCCTAGCAGACATCCCAGATCATCATTGGAAGGAAATGCTGATTGGTCGGTTTGAGTTGTCTTTAGATCCCTCAGATAAAGAAGGATCAGTAAAAGGGGAAAATTGTGAGGGGGTCGGTAAATGTTGGGGGGGGGTCAGGTGAGGGGTCAGTAAAGGTTGGGAAACAGTAAAGGTGAGGGGTCGGTAAACGTTGGGGGGTCGGTAAAGGTGAGAGGTCAGTAAAGGTTGGGGGGTCGGTAAAGGTGAGGGGTCGGTAAAGGTTGGGGGGGGGTCAGTAAAGGTGAGGGGTCGGTAAATGTTGGGGGGGGGGTGAGGGGTCAGTAAAGGTTGAGGGGGTCGGTAAAGGTGAGGGGGCGGTAAAGGTTGGGGGGGTCGGGTGAGGGGGCGGTAAAGGTTGGAGGGGTCAGTAAAGGGTTGAGGGGTCGGTAAAGGTTGGGGGGGGGTTCGGTAAACGTAAAGGTGAGGGGGGTAAAGGTTGGGGGGGGGGTCAGTAAAGGTGAGGGGGTCGGTAAAGGTTTGGGGATCAGTAAAGGGTGAGGGGTCGGTAAAGGTTGGGGGGATCAGAGGGGAGGGGGGGGGTAAAGGGGTTGGTAAAGGTTGGGGGGGTCGGTAAAGGTGAAGGGTCGGTAAAGGTTGGGGGATCAGTAAAGGTTGAGGGGTCGGTAAAGGTTGGGGGGGGGGGGTCAGTGTGAGGGGTCGGTAAAGGTTGGGGGGGTCAGTAAAGGGTGAGGGGGTCGGTAAAGGTTGGGGGGGTCTGTAAAGGGTCAGTAACGGTGAGGGGTCGGTAAAGGTTGGGGGTCAGTAAAGGTGAGGGGTCGGTAAAAGGTTTGGGGATCAGTAAAGGGTGAGGAGAAAGGGTCGGGTAAAGGTTGGGGGGGGTCAGTAAAGGTGAGGGGTCGGTAAAGGTTTGGGGATCAGTAAAGGGTGAGGGGTCGGTAAAGGTTGGGGGGGTCAGTAAAGGTGAGGGGCGGTAAAGGTTGGGGGGGGTCAGTAAAGGTGAGGGGACGGTAAAGGTTGGGGGATTAGTAAAGGGTGAGGGGTCGGTAAAGGTTGGGGGGGTCAGTAAAGGGGAGGGGGCGGTAAAGGTTGGGGGGGTCAGTAAAGGTGAGGGGACGGTAAAGGTTGGGGGATTAGTAAAGGGTGAGGGGTCGGTAAAGGTTGGGGGGTCAGTAAAGGGTGAGGGGGCGGTAAAGGTTGGGGGGGGTCAGTAAAGGTGAGGGGACGGTAAAGGTTGGGGGATCAGTAAAGGTGAGGGGTCGGTAAAGGTTTGGGGATCAGTAAAGGGTGAGGGGTCGGTAAAGGTTGGGGGGGGGTAAAGGGGAGGGGTCGGTAAAGGTTGGGGGGATCAGTAAAGGTGAGGGGGCGGTAAAGGTTGGGGGGGGGTCAGTAAAGGTGAGGGGGCGGTAAAGGTTGGGGGATAGTAAAGGTGAGGGGGCGGTAAAGGTTGGGGGGGGTCAGTAAAGGTGAGGGGACGGTAAAGGTTGGGGGATCAGTAAAAGGTGGGGGTGTAAAGGGGGGGGTCATGTAAAGGGTTTAATGGTTGGGGGGGTCAGTAAAGGGGGGGGTAGGTTGGGGGGGGTCAGTAAAGGTGAGGGGTCGGTAAAGGTTGGGGGGGGAGGGGGGGGGCGGTAAGGTTGGGGGTCAGTAAAGGTGAGGGGTCGGTAAAGGTTGGGGGGGTCAGTAAAGGGGAGGGGTCGGTAAAGGTTGGGGGGGTCAGTAAAGGGTGGGGGTGGGGGTAGGGGGGGGGGGTCAGTAAAGGTGAGGGGACGGTAAAGGTTGGGGGGGGAATAAGGGGAGGGGAAGGTATAGGGGGGGAGGGTAAAGGGTGGGGGATTAGTAAAGGTTGGGGGGATCAGTAAAGGTGAGGGGTCGGTAAGGTTGGGGGATCAGTAAAGGGTGGGGGGGTAGGAAGGTTGGGGGGGGTCAGTAAAGGGTGAGGGGACGGTAAAGGTTGGGGGATCAGTAACGGGTGAGGGGTCGGTAAAGGTTGGGGGATTAGTAAAGGGTGAGGGGTCGGTAAAGGTTGGGGGATTAGTAAAGGGTGAGGGGTCGGTAAAGGTTGGGGGATTAGTAAAGGGTGAGGGGGGTCGGTCTGTTGGGGGGGGGTCAGTAAAGGTGAGGGGGCGGTAAAGGTTGGGGGGGGGGTCAGTAAAGGTGAGGGGACGGTAAAGGTTGGGGGATTAGTAAAGGGTGAGGGGTCGGTAAAGGTTGGGGGATTAGTAAAGGGTGAGGGGTCGGTAAAGGTTGGGGGGGTCAGTAAAGGTGAGGGGGCGGTAAAGGTTGGGGGGGGGTCAGTAAAGGTGAGGGGACGGTAAAGGTTGGGGGATTAGTAAAGGGTGAGGGGTCGGTAAAGGTTGGGGGATTAGTAAAGGGTGAGGGGTCGGTAAAGGTTGGGGGATTAGTAAAGGGTGAGGGGTCGGTAAAGGTTGGGGGATTAGTAAAGGGTGAGGGGTCGGTAAAGGTTGGGGGATTAGTAAAGGGTGAGGGGTCGGTAAAGGTTGGGGGATTAGTAAAGGGTGAGGGGTCGGTAAAGGTTGGGGGATCAGTAAAGGTGAGGGGGGGGGTCAGTATAGGTGGGGGGTTCGAGTATTTCTGTTGGGGCTCATATAGGTTAAGCTATGTTACAGGGTGAGCTCCATCCACTTGGTGGGAACAACATTCCCCACTTCCAAAAATGCCCATCTGGGTTCGGGCCGGGGTTGGGGTAGGAGTTATGGACGGGTTTGGGTTCAGGGTAGGGATTAGTGTTGGGGTAGGAGTTATGGGAGGGTTTGGGTTCAGGGTAGGGATTAGTGTTGGGGTAGGAGTTATGGACGGGTTTGGGTTCAGGGTAGGGATTAGTGTTGGGGTAGGAGTTATGGACGGGTTTGGGTTCAGGGTAGGGATTAGTGTTGGGGTAGGAGTTATGGACGGGTTTGGGTTCAGGGTAGGGATTAGTGTTGGGGTAGGAGTTATGGACGGGTTTGGGTTCAGGGTAGGGATTAGTGTTGGGGTAGGAGTTATGGACGGGTTTGGGTTCAGGGTAGGGATTAGTGTTGGGGTAGGAGTTATGGACGGGTTTGTGTTCAGGGTAGGGATTAGTGTTGGGGGTGGGTTTAGGATTTGGGTTAGGCCAGAGAGGGATCACTTTGATGCCATTGGCTGGAACATGTTTTGCAATATATGCCAACTAAAGAAGCCCATTTTATAAGAAGAGTCTGCTATGTAAGGGTTAATCAGTGGTGACCCCTTTTTCTGATGAGGATATACATTATATGTACTGGGGTGTCACCCCTCCCCCCCTTTTGTAATATATATATATATAGTAACATGGGGGGCCATTAGCTCTCGTGGTAGATGCGTTTGTTAGTGATGCCAGTCAGGAACTATATTGAAGGGCATGGCAGCCCATTTTTATTAAAAAGACAAATGAAAGTCTGTGACATAAAGGTTTCCCACACAGGGGTTCTTCTCCAGCAAATAAACACTCAGAAAATGCTAGCCCACCTGGCTCTTTAGCAGTACCTCTGCTTTTTGTCCTGGTCACACAGACCACCGGATTCCTCAAAGGGAATGGCTTCTCCTTAGTGCCCACGGCTCCGCTCTGGCCTTAGTCCTCAGGCCGTTGCACTGCCTCCTGCAGTCGCACGTTCTGGCTGCCTCCTGCAGTCGCACGTTCTGGCTGCCTCCTGCAGTCGCACGTTCTGGCTGCCTCCTGGAGACCTCCTGTCTCTCTGGGTGTGGAGCGTCTCCAACTGGGAGCCACGAAGTCTTCCCGTACCCTCATTATATGTGCCCACCTGAGCCCACACCCTGCTGGTCATCTACAAAGTGTGGGCACAGGGTTGGAGATCCCGTCCCACCCAAGACACTCTGGAATCTCCAGACTACAGAGCCCCATCCAGGAATACCAAAACCTGGAGAAAGCTGCAAAGGCAGTTCTCTCCAGTCCACATTTATGCTCTGTAGCCTTGAACCAAGAAAATGGGCACCCCCTGTGTCCCCCAAATTATCAATTTTACCGTGACAGCATCTCCTACTGTCACAATATATATACTCCTTCTATGTTTATTTTATACACCTTCAGATTGGCTTCTCTTACATTTGGGGATTTCTGATACTAACTTTCCACCCACAATGGTCTTTCTTGGAATGTAGGATTATAGCGCCCTCCAGTGGTGTTTGTATCTAATACCTTCACTGCCCATCAGCCCCGGATCAGAACGCGGGTCAGTACTTTACATGAGAGAGAAGCCCAGATATTGGGGGTCCTATAGAGGTTCAGGGGAGTCTGGTACTCCCCACCTGCTATAATCAGACACTAGAGGGCAGTGAGAGGTTTTTAGATGGTAAGCTCTCAGGATCAGGACCCTCTGTATGGAATTGTAAATGTTTTGTCTGCCCTCATGTACTGCACAAACTATGGGCACCATATAAATCCTGTATAATAATAATATAAAGGGGTGTCCTCAGATAACTCCCAAGTATGAGAAGTCTTCAGTTCCATGGTGATCGGTGATTGGTGATTGATTCCAGCCCCCCCCCAATGTCTGCCCTCCTGTCCAGCCCCCCAATGTCTGCCCTCCTGTCCAGCCCCCCAATGTCTGCCCTCCTGTCCAGCCCCCCAATGTCTGCCCTCCTGTCCAGCCCCCCAATGTCTGCCCTCCTGTCCAGCCCCCCAATGTCTGCCCTCCTGTCCAGCCCCCCAATGTCTGCCCTCCTGTCCAGCCCCCCAATGTCTGCCCTCCTGTCCAGCCCCCCAATGTCTGCACTCCTGTCCAGCCCCCCAATGTCTGCCCTCCTGTCCAGCCCCCCAATGTCTGCCCTCCTGTCCAGCCCCCCAATGTCTGCCCTCCTGTCCAGCCCCCCAATGTCTGCCCTCTCGTCGAGCCCCCCAATGTCTGCCCTCCTGTCCAGCCCCCCAATGTCTGCCCTCCCGTCCAGCCCCCCAATGTCTGCCCTCTCGTCCAGCCCCCCAATGTCCGCCCTCTCGTCCAGCCCCCCAATGTCCGTCCTCTCGTCCAGCCCCCCAATGTCTGCCCTCTCGTCCAGCCCCCCAATGTCTGCCCTCCCACTCCTTCGCTGCGTCATGTGCGGCTCGGTATACAGTCACAGAATACGTGATGACAGGCGGGCAGATCGATCGTTGATGGACGAGACACACAATCTCTTCTGTTAGAGAACCTCCCGCCTCTCAGCACCTTTATTCCACTTTACATCACAGCTTACCAGTCCTTAGATATGGCGGCCGCATTCATTTCCTTTATGTGGGCTGAGAAATTGAAGCAAGTACAGAAAAGTCCTGTTGATCCTGCCAGAAATGCTGTGTCCATGTCACTTCCTTCCAGCTGAAAATACTTCACAAAGAACCTCATCTATAATGAATAACCTACTAATCCCATCACTCCCCCCCTATGTAATTGAGAAGAACCCGGGCAGACATGTGAAGTCCGGCCTGTGTGACATCCATGGCTTCCTCCATTGGTACAGTAGAGGGGTGAGTGTGGACATGAGGGACAGGAAGGGAGTTTCTGGCAGGATCACCAGGCGAAAATAAAGGAAAATAGAAAACAAATGCAGATCTGAGGAGTGGAAATCTGCAATCTATGACATTTTTGTTCTGGGGTTTTGATACTTTGTGACACATAATCAGTCGTTCTCCGGACATCTTGGGGCTCTCGTTCTGTCCAGGATATCAGGACTTCTTTACAAAGGTGAATCCAGAGATCTTTATAGAGGAAGGGGAGGAGCTCTGATCTTCTCACATGGAGGAAGGGGAGGAGCTCTGATCTTCTCACATGGAGGTGATTGGAGGAAGGGGAGGAGCTCTGATCTGCTCACATGGAGGGTGACTAGAGGAAGGGGAGGAGCTCTGATCTTCTCACATGGAGGAAGGGGAGGAGCTCTGATCTTCTCACATGGAGGTGATTGGAGGAAGGGGAGGAGCTCTGATCTGCTCACATGGAGGGTGACTAGAGGAAGGGGAGGAGCTCTGATCTTCTCACATGGAGGAAGGGGAGGAGCTCTGATCTTCTCACATGGAGGTGATTGGAGGAAGGGGAGGAGCTCTGATCTGCTCACATGGAGGGTGACTAGAGGAAGGGGAGGAGCTCTGATCTGCTCACATGGAGGGTGACTAGAGGAAGGGGAGGAGCTCTGATCTTCTCACATGGAGAGTGACTAGAGGAAGGGGAGGAGCTCTGATCTTCTCACATGGAGGGTGATTGGAGGAAGGGGAGGAGCTCTGATCTTCTCACATTTAGGGTGACTGGAGGAAGGGGAGGAGCTCTGATCTTCTCACATGGAGGTGACTGGAGGAAGGGGAGGAGCTCTGATCTTCTCACATGGAGGGTGACTGGAGGAAGGGGAGGAGCTCTGATCTTCTCACATGGAGGTGAATGGAGGAAGGGGAGGAGCTCTGATCTGCTCACATGGAGGTGATTGGAGGAAGGGGAGGAGCTCTGATCTTCTCACATGGAGGGTGACTGGAGGAAGGGGAGGAGCTCTGATCTTCTCACATGGAGGGTGAATGGAGGAAGGGGAGGAGCTCTGATCTTCTCACATGGAGGGTGACTGGAGGAAGGGGAGGAGCTCTGATCTTCTCACATGGAGGGTGACTGGAGGAAGGGGAGGAGCTCTGATCTTCTCACATGGAGGGTGATTTGAGGAAGAGGAGGAGCTCTGATCTTCTCACATGGAGGGTGACTGGAGGAAGGGGAGGAGCTCTGATCTGCTCACATGAGGGTGATTGGAGGAAGGGGAGGAGCTCTGATCTTCTCACATGGAGGGTGACTGGAGGAAGGGGAGGAGCTCTGATCTTCTCACATGGAGGGTGACTGGAGGAAGGGGAGGAGCTCTGATCTGCTCACATGGAGGGTGACTGTAGGAAGGGGAGGAGCTCTGATCTTCTCACATGGAGGGTGAATGGAGGAAGGGGAGGAGCTCTGATCTTCTCACATGGAGGGTGACTGGAGGAAGGGGAGGAGCTCTGATCTTCTCACATGGAGGGTGATTGGAGGAAGGGGAGGAGCTCTGATCTTCTCACATGGAGGGTGATTGGAGGAAGGGGAGGAGCTCTGATCTTCTCACATGGAGGGTGACTGGAGGAAGGGGAGGAGCTCTGATCTTCTCACATGGAGGGTGACTGGAGGAAGGGGAGGAGCTCTGATCTTCTCACATGGAGGGTGACTGGAGGAAGGGGAGGAGCTCTGATCTTCTCACATGGAGGGTGATTTGAGGAAGAGGAGGAGCTCTGATCTTCTCACATGGAGGGTGACTGGAGGAAGGGGAGGAGCTCTGATCTGCTCACATGAGGGTGATTGGAGGAAGGGGAGGAGCTCTGATCTTCTCACATGGAGGGTGACTGGAGGAAGGGGAGGAGCTCTGATCTTCTCACATGGAGGGTGACTGGAGGAAGGGGAGGAGCTCTGATCTGCTCACATGGAGGGTGACTGTAGGAAGGGGAGGAGCTCTGATCTTCTCACATGGAGGGTGAATGGAGGAAGGGGAGGAGCTCTGATCTTCTCACATGGAGGGTGACTGGAGGAAGGGGAGGAGCTCTGATCTTCTCACATGGAGGGTGAATGGAGGAAGGGGAGGAGCTCTGATCTTCTCACATGGAGGGTGACTGGAGGAAGGGGAGGAGCTCTGATCTTATCACATGGAGGAAGGGGAGGAGCTCTGATCTTCTCACATGGAGGGTGACTGGAGGAAGGGGAGGAGCTCTGAACTTCTCACATGGAGGGTGACTGGAGGAAGGGGAGGAGCTCTGATCTTCTCACATGGAGGTGATTGGAGGAAGGGGAGGAGCTCTGATCTTCATACATGGAGGGTGACTGGAGGAAGGGGAGGAGCTCTGATCTTCTCACATGGAGGGTGACTGGAGGAAGGGGAGGAGCTCTGATCTTCTCACATGGAGGGTGTCTGGAGGAAGGGGAGGAGCTCTGATCTTCTCACATGGAGGGTGACTGGAGGAAGGGGAGGAGCTCTGATCTTCTCACATGGTGGGTGACTGGAGGAAGGGGAGGAGCTCTGATCTTCTCACATGGAGGGTGACTGGAGGAAGGGGAGGAGCTCTGATCTTCTCACATGGAGGGTGACTGGAGGAAGGGGAGGAGCTCTGATCTGCTCACATGGAGGAAGGGGAGGAGCTCTGATCTCACATGGAGGGTGACTGGAGGAAAGGGAGGAGCTCTGATCTCACATGGAGGGTGACTGGAGGAAGGGGAGGAGCTCTGATCTTATCACATGGAGGGTGACTGGAGGAAGGGGAGGAGCTCTGATCTTCTCACATGGAGAGTGAATGGAGGAAGGGGAGGAGCTCTGATCTTCTCACATGGAGGGTGAATGGAGGAAGGGGAGGAGCTCTGATCTCACATGGAGGGTGACTGGAGGAAGGGGAGGAGCTCTGATCTTATCACATGGAGGGTGATTGGAGGAAGGGGAGGAGCTCTGATCTTCTCACATGGAGGGTGATTGGAGGAAGGGGAGGAGCTCTGATCTTCTCACATGGAGGGTGACTGGAGGAAGGGGAGGAGCTCTGATCTTCTCACATGGAGGTGATTGGAGGAAGGGGAGGAGCTCTGATCTTCATACATGGAGGGTGTCTGGAGGAAGGGGAGGAGCTCTGATCTTCTCACATGGAGGGTGACTGGAGGAAGGGGAGGAGCTCTGATCTTCTCACATGGAGGGTGACTGGAGGAAGGGGAGGAGCTCTGATCTTCTCACATGGAGGTGATTGGAGGAAGGGGAGGAGCTCTGATCTTCATACATGGAGGGTGACTGGAGGAAGGGGAGGAGCTCTGATCTTCTCACATGGAGGGTGACTGGAGGAAGGGGAGGAGCTCTGATCTTCTCACATGGAGGGTGAATGGAGGAAGGGGAGGAGCTCTGATCTTCTCACATGGAGGGTGACTGGAGGAAGGGGAGGAGCTCTGATCTTCTCACATGGAGGGTGACTGTAGGAAGGGGAGGAGCTCTGATCTTCTCACATGGAGGGTGAATGGAGGAAGGGGAGGAGCTCTGATCTTCTCACATGGAGGGTGACTGGAGGAAGGGGAGGAGCTCTGATCTTCTCACATGGAGGGTGACTGGAGGAAGGGGAGGAGCTCTGATCTTCTCACATGGAGGGTGACTGGAGGAAGGGGAGGAGCTCTGATCTTCTCACATGGAGGGTGACTGGAGGAAGGGGAGGAGCTCTGACCTTCTCACATGGAGGGTGATTGGAGGAAGGGGAGGAGCTCTGACCTTCTCACATGGAGAGTGATTAGAGGAAGGGGAGGAGCTCTGATCTTCTCACATGGAGGGGGACTGGAGGAAGGTGAGGAGCTCTGATCTTCTCACATGGACCCGTCCTTTGGATGTGGTGTCTGCATGGTCGATGTCGGGGTTCACATGCCCTTTCATCACGTGCCTCTCCACCCGTTATTAAAAAATACCGTTCCCTGAAAAAAACATACAAACTCTGCAGGGGCAGTACTTCCAGCTCCCCGCCCCCATCAGAGAGGCCCCGCCTCCTATGGGCACTTTACCATTCACAAAGCACAGTGTGTGATGAAAGGGCGGGGTCATTGGTGTCTCTCACAGCAGCCTCTCGGATTTGGCCGGGGGCCCATCGTACTATCCGGGGACACTAAACAGACGGGGTGGGATCTCAGGGAGGTGCACCATTTATTAATAATGGGCGGAGTTACAAACCAATTGAAGGTGCTCGGAGTTGGGCTTTAAATGTGATGTGTGGAGGAGTTCACCTACTGAGGGGGCCCCATCTACTCCCGGACCCTAGAATTAAATTAGAAGAAATGCACATTGACCTAAAATGTCCCGTTACCGTTATGTTTGGTGTTTTGGATGAGATTGGCTCCTCCACTCTGTTGGGGGTCACAGGGACAGGAAGTGGGAGGAATCCCCCCCCCCCCCATGGTTTCCCAAAAATTCCTTCCCCCCCTCTCCCTACATCTAATAACAACTAACCTGTGGGCTTCGGGGTTAACAACTACAATAATAAATAGACTTCCCCTTTAAGAAGAATGATGTTCTGGTGTGTTTTTTTTATTGGCCCCTAATGGACTCCTGTGGTGGAAGTACTGGGGGCCCCTCCACTGATAATGGACAGCTGGCAACCCAACCACTAAGTGAAGGTCACTTGGCATAAGACAAATAAGAGAAAAGCAGCGGCACGCATCAATGTAACATTCATTTGAGATAAAGTAACAGCTGCGGCGGTCAGAAAATAATGGAGTGTGGAGGAAACGCAGATCTCCTTTATACATCGAATATAAACCCGACTCCACTGCCGCCAGCCAGGGATTTATCAGTCGTCTTGCTGTCTGGGTAGCGAGGACAAGACTCGGCCCATATGTCACAGACACTCTAACCGACTGCGTCGCCATGGATCAGATGGAGGTTGAAGGTCAAGTCAAAGGACAGGACAGAGGTGGGATAAGATGGAGGTTGAAGGTCAAGTCAGAGGACAGAGGTGGGATAAGATGGAGGTTGAAGGTCAAGTCAAAGGACAGAGGTGGGATCAGATGGAGGTTGAAGGTCAAGTCAAAGGACAGAGGTGGGATCAGATGGAGGTTGAAGGTCAAGTCAGAGGACAGAGGTGGGATCAGATGGAGGTTGAAAGTCAAGTCAAAGGACAGAGGTGGGATCAGATGGAGGTTGAAGGACAAGTCAGCTGACAGAGGTGGGGATCAGATGGAGGTTGATGGACAAGTCAGAGGACAGAGGTGGGATCAGATGGAGGTTGAAGGTCATAACAGAGGTAGGATCAGATGAAGGTTGAAGGATTAGTCAGAGGACAAAGATGGAAGCTAAATGACAAGTCAGAGGGCAAAGGTGGGATCAGATGGAGGTTGAAAGTCAAGTCAAAGGACAGAGGTGGGATCAGATGGAGGTTGAAGGTCAAGTCAAAGGACAGAGGTGGGATCAGATGGAGGTTGAAGGTCAAGTCAAAGGACAGAGGTGGGATCAGATGGAGGTTGAAGGTCAAGTCAGAGGACAGAGGTGGGATCAGATGGAGGTTGAAGGTCAAGTCAAAGGACAGAGGTGGGATCAGATGGAGGTTGAAGGTCAAGTCAGAGGACAGAGGTGAGATCAGATAGAGGTTGAAGGACAAGTCAGAGGGCAGAGGTGGGATCAGATGGAGGTTGAAGTACAAGTCAGAGGGCAGAGGTGGGATCAGATGGAGGTTGAAGGACAAGTCAGAGGGCAGAGGTGGGATCAGATGGAGGTTGAAGGTCATAACAGAGGTAGGATCAGATGAAGGTTGAAGGATTAGTCAGAGGACAAAGATGGAAGCTAAATGACAAGTCAGAGGGCAAAGGTGGGGTCAGATAGAGGAATAAAGGACATGTCTAAGGACAGAGGTGGGATCAGAAGAAGGTTGAAAGCCAAGTCAGAGGACAGAGGTGAGATCAGATTGAGGCTGAAGGTCAAACCAGAGGACAGAGGTGAGATCAGATAGAGCTTGAAGGACAAGTCAGAGGACAGAGGTGAGATCAGAAGAAGGTTGAAAGCCAAGTCAGAGGACAGAGGTGAGATCAGATTGAGGCTGAAGGTCAAACCAGAGGACAGAGGTGAGATCAGATAGAGGTTGAAGGACAAGTCGGAGGACAGAGGTGAGATCAGATAGAGGTTGAAGGACAAGTCAGAGGACAGAGGTGAGATCAGATAGAGGTTGAAGGACAAGTCAGAGGACAGAGGTGGGATTAGATTGAGGCTGAAGGTCAAACCAGAGGACAGAGGTGAGATCAGATAGAGGTTGAAGGACAAGTCAGAGGACAGAGGTGAGATCAGATAGAGGTTGAAGGACAAGTCAGAGGACAGAGGTGAGATCAGATAGAGGTTGAAGGACAAGTCAGAGGACAGAGGTGGGATTAGATTGAGGCTGAAGGTCAAACCAGAGGACAGAGGTGAGATCAGATAGAGGTTGAAGGACAAGTCAGATTACAGAGGTGAGATCAGATGGAGGTTGAAGGACAAGTCAGAGGACAGAGGTGAGATCAGATAGAGGTTGAAGGACAAGTCAGAGGACAGAGGTGAGATCAGATGGAGGTTGGTGGATTTCATTATTTCTAGCTGCTTGGAGTGAACATTAATGGAGCCATGTTGATTATCTCTGATTGGCCACAGTCACTGTTTAGGTGATAATTTTTCAATTGACTTTTGTGGAGCTGGGGGGTGCTGATAGGATGCACTACAACTCAAAATTTGACCAATTCAGCAGAAAACAATTTATATTTGCGCTGTCCATAATTACCTCTCGTTTCGGGCTTAAACTGACCATGCATGGTTTCATTTTAGTTCACTCTTTTGTAGAAAATCATTCATCAGAACTTCTTTTTTGCCATCATTGGGGTTAATTTAGTAAACCTGGAGAGTGGAAAATCTGGTGCTGTGTATAGAAACCAATCAGCTTCCAGGTTTTATTGTCAAAGCTTCATTGAACAAGCTGGAGTTAGACGCTGATTGGCTCCCATGTACAGCTGCACCAGATTTTGCACTCCCCAGTTTTAGTAAATCAACCCCATTGAATCAACTCATTTTGTTTAAAAGTCCTTAAAATATTGTCCAGACCCGATATCTGAATGGAATCCCAGACGTATTGATCAGGTTTTATTACAATGTGTAGGATTTTTCGGGAAAATCAAATTCACGTTTAAAATTTGTTCATTCAAGAAAAGTTTTCTATTTGGCTCCTTAGAATTTTCTAATTACTAGAAAACAAAACAAATGTTGCTTTGACCCCAATAACCATTAGAAAAGGGAAAAAACCTTCTGAAAATGTCTACTACTGTATGGTCAGCTTTAGACGGGCCTAGGACAGTCTCTCCTCCCCTCCCGGCTCCATTATTTTGTCTTGCTCAGCTTCTTGGCAGGTTGAATCACATGTTGGCCATTCTTGGGATCTTCAGTGGTAAAACAACATCACCAAAATTCCTGGTCCTCCCAATTCCTTCAGCCATTATTAAGATAAATGATGGTTTTACCTTATGGATTGTCTGTAATCTAGAATAAAGACATTTTGGCTGCATCCAATCAGAAGAGAGAATCGGAGTCTCATGGGAAGAGTCAGAGAAGAAAGTTTCTGGGGAAAATCTGCCGACAGATCCGAAGAAGCCAGCCAGGTTCACATTGTCCCTCAACCAAGCCTGCTTCAAGTCTGACCAACCACCAATCAAACTGGCCATATGTAGACAGCCTACCGAATCCCCAACGACTAGAATGTAAACATAGCCAAGGTTCCATATCGGGTCAATGACACCACCGGATCCCCAGAGCTGCTTCTACATCACGGCAGTGCTGGGATTCTGTCAAAAAATGTCCGCTTATCGAATAGTGTCCACTACTGTGCAGGCGCAGCGCTTGTGCAGTACGGAGGACAAGGAGATTCAAGGAAAATCTCTGAAGATGAACGGCGCCTGCGCCCGGAGTCCAGGTGCAAGCCCCACCATCCAAGTGGACATAGGGCTGCACGAAGTAAGAGGGCCCCTCACGGGCTTGCTTCTGTCCACTTGGATGGTGGGGCTTGAACCTGGACTCATCTTCGGATATTTTCGGAATGTGTTTATCATCCATACTGCACATGCGCAGTACACAGCGGGGGGGGGGGAGTGCAGCAGGGAAGCATCATCATGTGTATTTATTTACTATTTTTTTTCTATTTTTTTTTTTTTTGGCAGAAAAGGACGGAGGTTGTCTTTACTTAGAACTCTTATGCCTCGTACACACGATCGGACTTTCCGTGGAATTTTGTTCGAAGGTTGTTGGCTCCAACTTGCATACACACAAATGTTGGCCAACAATTACGAAGGTAGTGACGTACAAGACGTGCGGCGAGCCGATAAAAAGGAAGTTCAATAGGGTTGGAGCGTCCGATGGAGCGTACACACGGTAGACATGGGAACCGTCTAAAAAAATTTGTTTCATTTCGTATATAAAAAAATTCGTAATTCGTGTACGAATTCCGTTAGAATTCGTACGAAATAGGAATTTCATACGAATCGTAAATTTTTTTTTGAATCGTTACGAATCGTTACGAATCGTTAATAATCACTCACGGCTAATTAATTGCCGGTTCCCGTAAAACAGAGAACAATTCAAATCCAACTACCAAAATATCGAATTTCAACTAATACGAAAGAAATTATTATAGCGGATATAACGAAATGATTCAAATGAATTCGAGATTCAGTATATCTAATATCGAGAACTGTCCCTGCACAAAGTGTCATTTTTGCAGGAAAAAAAGCTATTTAAAATCACTCGCAGCTAATGAATTGTCGGCTCCGTAACACAGAGAGAACAGTCATTCGTTGAAAGTCATTGATAAAAAAAAAAAAAAATAATAAATGACGTGGGGTCCCCCCTAAATATCCATACCAGACCCATCAGGTCTGGGATGGATTTTAAGGGGAACCCCGGCCAAAAACAAAAATGGTGTGGGGTCCCCCTCAAAATCCATACCAGACCCTTTATCCGAGCACGCAACCTGGCAGGCCGCAGGAAAAGAGGGGGGGACGAGAGAGCGCCCCCCCTCCTGAACTGTACCAGGCCACATGCCCTCAACATTGGGAGGGTGCTTTGGGGTCCCCCCCAAAGCACCTTGTCCCCATGTTGATGAGGAAAGGGCCTCATCCCCACAACCCTGGCCATTGGTTGTGGGGGTCTGCGGGTGGGGGCTTATCGGAATCTGGAAGCCCCCTTTAACAAGGGGACCCCCAGATCCCGCCTCCCCCCCCTGTGTGAAATGGTAAGGGGGTACAAAGTACCCCTACCATTTCACCAAAAAAGTGACAAAAATTGGTAAAAATGACAGGAGACGGTCTTTGACAATTCCTTTATTAAAATCTTCTTTCTTCTTCTTCTTCTCTTCATCCTTCGGTTTCTTCATCTTCTCCTTCCGCATCTTCTTCCATCTTCTTCTTCCATCTTTTTCTTCCTCCGATCTGCTTCTTCTTGCTCTGGTCTTCTCGTCCGGCATCTTCTTCAACGGCGTCGGTGTCTCTTCTGGGCCGCTCCGCGCAATGGGAGGCTCCTGCTGTGTGAGGCTTCGCTGCGTCTGACAGGTCTTTTATAACGGAGGGCGGGGCCACCTGTTGACCCCGCCCCCCTCTGACGTCAGGGGGAAAGCCATAGGGAATTCCCCCCCGCTCTCGTCCCCCCCTCTTTTCTTGCGGCCTGCCAGGTTGCGTGCTCGGATAAAGGGTCTGGTATGTATTTTGAGGGGGACCCCACGCCATTTTTTTTTTTTTTGGCCGGGGTTCCCCTTAAAATCCATCCCAGACCTGAAGGGTCTGGTATGGATATTTAGTGGGGACCCCACGTCATTTTTTTTTTTAAATTTGAAGTGGTGTTCCCCTTAATATCCATAGCAGACCTGAAGGGCCTGGTTATTGAATTTGGGGGACCCCCACGCTTTTTTTTTTTATCAATGACTTTCAATGAATGACTGTTCTCTGTGTTACGGGAACCGACAATTCATTAGCCGCGAGTTATTTTAAATAGCTTTTTTTCCTGCAAAAATGACACTTTGTACAAGAACAGTTCTCGATATTAGATATACTGAATCTCGGATTCATTCGAATCATTCGTTATATCCGCTATAATAATTTCTTTCATATTAGTTGAAATTCAATATTTGGTAGTCGGATTCGAATAATTCGGAGCTACGGATTCGTAAACGGAATTTCGTATTCCGTACAGAATTCGTATTCGAAAAAATTTGTACGAAACTAATCGCACATGTTTAACACACGGGTTGGTCTTTCCGCCCACAAGCTCACATCCAACATTTGATGATTGTGTGTACGGGGCATTAGTGGGAATAAGGGGTCCTAGCGGGGAGGCTTCAGGATTTCTAGATGTCCTCCCACATCCTCAACCTTTCAAGGTTCTGCTCCCAATGTTGGTCTGGTTCGGGAAGGGGGGACCGCATGCTCGCTGCCCTCCCTGGGCACCCAGAAAAGGGTCTGCCCCCCCCTTTAGGTTGCTATTAAAGGAATACACTGCACTGTTCCATAACAGCATGTGCAGCCCCCCCCCCCCCCACACTGAATCGGTGTGTTTCCCATCTCGGTGCCCAGATACACGAGACCAATTTTACCAAATCCATGAAAAAGTGTAAAAAATTAAAAATGTTGCCTTTTCTAAACTTCAGTGGTAAGTTGGGGGTTGTGGACGTCCCGGGGGTTCCCCAAACCTCCCATGATCCAAATTCCGCCCAGTTTCCTCACATCTATTGGTCAATGGGGCCACTTATCAGGGACCAATAGAGGTATAGGGTAGGTAGGAGAGCTGGGGCCACTTATCAGGGACCAATAGAGGTATAGGGTAGGTAGGAGAGCTGGGGCCACTTATCAGGTACCATTAGAGGTATAGGGTAGGTAGGAGAGCTGGGGCCACATATCAAGGACCAATAGCGGTATAGGGTAGGTAGGAGAGCTGGGGCCACATATCAAGGACCAATATCGGTAGAGGTAGGTAGGAGAGCTGGGGCCACTAATCAGGGACCAATAGAGGTAAAGGGTTAGGGGTAGGAGCTGGGCCACGTAGGAGAGCTGGGGCCACTTATCAGGGACCAATAGAGGTATAGGGTAGGTAGGAGAGCTGGGGCCACTTATCAGGGACCAATAGAGGTATAGGGTAGGTAGGAGAGCTGGGGCCACTTATCAGGGACCAATAGAGGTATAGGGTAGGTAGGAGAGCTGGGGCCACTTATCAGGGACCATTAGAGGTATAGGGTAGGTAGGAGAGCTGGGGCCACTTATCAGGGACCAATAGAGGTATAGGGTAGGTAGGAGAGCTGAGGCCACTTATCAGGGACCAATAGAGGTATAGGGCAGGTAGGAGAGCTGGGGCCACTTATCAGGGACCAATAGAGGTATAGGGTAGGTAGGAGAGCTGGGGCCACTTATCAGGGACCAATAGAGGTATAGGGTAGGTAGGAGAGCTGGGGCCTTTTATCCGGGACCAATAGAGGTATAGGGTAGGTAGGAGAGCTGGGGCCATGCTTGACTTTTACAGATCTGCACATGACTTTCTATATCTGATCCACTTCCCCACACAGACAGATGATTGAGGAGATCCCGGAATCTGTTACTTTCACTCATTCATAAATGGAATGGAGAATATCCGGAGCGCCCCTCCCCCTCCGGCGCTCTTATTTCAATCTCATTACTTTAATTCTCTTTAATTAAACTTTGTGCTGATAATGGGCGGCGG
>CM053035.1:206163643-206219443 GCA_028564925.1 Lithobates sylvaticus | reverse complement strand
GGCAGTGAGGGTTTGGGTATAGAGGTGGTGGAGGACCACTGAATGGTGACCAGTGGAGGGCTTGGTTATTGGTAGATGAGGGGTGGAGGACAATGCATGGAGATCAGTGGAGGGATTGGCAAGTGTGGTGTGGAAGGACACGATATGGAGACGAGTGGAGCAAAAGTGCTCCCACAGTTACGTCCTTCCTTCCCCGGTTTGTAGAGCTGACATTTCTGACTAGGCAAATGTTAAACTTATGGGACATTGCTTATTAAATTGGGTTATATTTGGACACCATCCTAGTGGCGCTAAACGTGATATGGATTTCTTTTATTATTATAGTTTCATTGAACAGTGGAGGAAATTGTTACAGGAAAGTGACTCTGTTTGGTTTATAAAGGTTGTGTGCTACCCACAATGCCAGGTCCACCTACCCATGGAACACTCAGTAACTGCACTGGATGCTGGGTTGGATATTTTAAAAGACCTTGGCACGGCCATTTTTTTCTCTTTTCTGGATGCGGTGGCCTGGCTACAAGGACCTGTGAGGAGGTCTTCACAGAGAGTGCGGCCCACTCGCAGGAGCGGGAGCAGCATCTGGCGGAGGATTCTTGCCCTAGACCTGTGTGCTCGGTGAGTCAAGTTGGTAGACCTGGGGGGAGAGGAATCGGGAAGGGATTCAGAGCCAAACCCTGATGGAGCCATGGAGGGGGGTCCCAGGTGAAAAAAAACCTGGCAATAGCGGATCGGTTGTGACGAGCGCTGGCGTGTTTTGAAGCAGGAGGGGAGACGGGTGAACAACCGGAAGTGGAGGGTTCTTAATTTTCCAGGACTGCCTGGTTTGGGTGAGAGGCGGCTGCCGGCCCTATAATTCCTTAACACACCTTACACACTTGTAGCCCCACAAGTGGAGGTTTAACCGTTATATTAGACTGCAGTTCAAGCAGGCCTCTAGCCTCTACTCCACTGAGGAACTGACACTGTGATTTGGAGACCGCTCCTCCGGGGGGCCATTTATAAGTCCTATACTCAACATACACTATCTTTGTTGGTTGAAACCCTTTGGATTACATTCACACACTATACTATCGCGATCAGAAGGACAGAAGAGCCCATTTGATTGTTTATTGTAAGGCTTTTCATTCATCACTATAAGAAGGGACTGCATTATTAAAGTAGGGGGAGCTCCTAGTGTTTTATTGTGTGGTGCTGATTATTGGAAGTGGAGGGGCCCGGAGTCCTGGGGCACTGCCAGTCAGGGGCGCGAGTGCGTCCCCACTTGGAGACGACTGACAGGTGTTACCACCAAACAAAAAATGTTATACTGAAGGAAAATTGGTGAATATTATTAGTTATTATTTTTGTGTCGCGTGTTTTCATGTTATTGGTAATCGCTTGTTTTAAAACGGTTTTCATATGCTTCAGTAAAACGTATACTCAATATTTATCTTATAAATCAGAGTTTGTGTTACTCTAGAGAAAGGGAGTCCACGTAGCTTGACATCCAAAAGGGGGGGGTAGGTTGCAAGGGACCGGCATGAACATGTGCTAGACTGCCACAGTCGCCAGTTTTAGTGGATAATGGGTGGGCGGGAGCCGGGGGCGGGGGGCTGAGTAGGGCACGGCGCTCGACATGAGAGAGCTTTGCAAATATGTGCAATAGCGTGGGTCATGTCGCGAGAGCGGAGGAGGAAGAATGTGTAAAAAGTGAAGCAAACCACCCTCCCTGTTTTAGGTGGGATAGATGGTAAAGTGGTGTCCAGGGTAAGTTGGGGCGGTTCTTGGGGACTTTTTTATTTTATAGATGAAAGAAAAAAGTGATTAAAAGTGGAAAAGAGGAAAAAAAAGATAGCAATAAAAAGATAAAGAGAAGATGAGAGTGTAAAGAAGAAAAGAAAAAGAAGTAATAAAAAAAGGATAAAGAGGAAGTAGAAGAATAATAGAGAGGAATAGAGTAAAAAAAAAATAGAGAAAAAGAAAAGAAGAGGAAGTTCTCAGAAATGATATAAGAAATAACTAAGAGGAAAAAGAGAGGAAGAGAGGAAAAAGAAAAAAATGTGACGGAAGAGGAAAGAGGAAAGCAAAAGAGAAAACTAAAAAGAGGAAAAAAAAGAAAGAAATAAGATGAAAAGAAAAGAGGAGAGGAAGTAGTAAAAAAAGAAAAAGGCAAAAACGAAGAAAAATAAAGAAAGAGTAAGAAGAGGAAAGAGGAAGAAAGAGACGGGAAGAAGTGGACGGGTAAATAGGAAAAAAGAAAAGAGGAGAATAAGTGAGAAAAGAGAAGAAAGAGGAAAGTGGGGTCGTTAAAGAAAGAGGTTAAGAGGAAGTCAGAAAGTAAGAAGAAAAAAGTGGATAAAGATAAAAAAGAAGTATAAAAAAAAAGTTAAGAAGAGGAAAAGTTAAAAAAAGAGTAGAGGAAAAAGAGGGGAAAAGAGGAGGAAGTCAAGTGCAGGTATTAAAAACATGGATGTTATTGTTAACCCATCCATGGGATGGGATTGGTTCTATGTACGTATGGTGTTAACCTCGAGAGTGACAGGTGAAATGGGGTTTAGGTCACTAGGTAATGGTCTCTGATACAGTTGGTTATAGCCTTGCAAAGACCTGGTGTTGCAGTCTGGAGGTCATGAGGTTTAAAAGTTGATGTTGTTTGCACAGTGACCAGTATGTTGATATGTACTGTACCCCATTGAATGAAAAGGCTGGGAATGTTTTATAGTAATTAAAGTTTTATTATATCTAATTTAAAAAATTTTATTTTGTTTAATAAAGTTGAGGCCTGACGGCCTTTTAAATCCAAACCTAGTCCAGTTTGTGGTTAGTGGGGGGGTTGGAGAGGGTACCGGTTTTGGGAAGGTTTTTTATATTGGACAACAGATTATGACAGAGTGTATAATATGCCACAGGGGTAATGTCATACAGATGTCATGGAACCCCTAGTGTCAGGTGAGGAACCCCCCAATGTCCAGGAAAAAATGGAAGAAAAAGAAAGGATAAGCAACATCTTTGCAGCTCCCACGGGAGAGTAGAGTAGTGCCTATCTACCACAGTAAGGAGCTTCCCACCCCAGCAAAGGTGCTCCCCCCAACAATGTGCTTACACCCCCCCCAAGGCAATGGTTGCCTCCCACCCCACCCCCCCCCAGCAGGCGCCTCACCCCCCCCCCACCCCCCCAGGCAAGGAGGGGGGGTTGCTTTTGTGCCTCCTCCACCCCCCCCCCCCCAGCAAGGCGCCTCCACCCCCCCCCCCCCCAGCAAGGCGCCTCCACCCCCCCCCAGCCTCAATACCTTTGTGAGAAAAATAGATACCAAATCGCAGACTTCGATCTACAAACCAAAACCGCCTTCTCATCCCCAAAGCCCGATACAAATCGAAAGGAGAACGAAGATTCGCAGTACAGGGACCGCGGCTATGGAACGTTCTACATAACAACATCCGATTGGAAGAAAACCATCAGGCCTTCAGGAGAAAACTCAAGACCACCTCTTCTAAATATAGCAGGACAACAAGAGCAGACGAAGCGCCTTGAGGCGATTCAGTTCGCATTTGCAGCGCTATACAAAGCATCCATTCAGCAAGGTGCTCCCCCATAAGGGTGCTCTAGTTATATACTGTTAATGGTGGTGGTGGATGTTTTTTTTTAATTATTAATGAGTTAATATAAAGATGCCGAACAATCAGAGGCCAGAAATGTAAAGAGAAAATCATCACATAAAACTCTACAGAGCAACAAGAACATCATCCTAATATACAACCCCAATATACAACCCTAATATACACAATACAACCCCAATATACAACCCTAATATACACAATACAACCCCAATATACAACCCTAATATACACAATACAACCCCAATATACAACACAACCCCAATATACAACCCCAATATACAATACAACCCCAATATACAACCCCAATATACAATACAATATATAATATACAATCTGTGAGGGGTTAGCTCGGCAGCGGGTGTGTGTGACCCCCTGGATGGGTTCACAACACAAAATCAGGCACAGCAGACAGCGTTGTAGGTGCGGTTTATTTATGCTACATGTAGTGAAAAATATAGCAGCCAAACAAAAAGAAACATGAAAAGAAATCCTGGTCAGCTTGACCGCTTACTACACATGTAGATTCCCTGTCTATCAACTGAGTGCAGCCTTGTGCTGCCCCAGTCCCTATCTCTGTTGTAGAGATTTGCCACACAGGCATTAACTCACCGCACAGAACAGAAGCCACTCCCCAGTCTATACAAAACTGGTTCCAGGATGGAGCATCTCCCTAAGCATGCTGGGGGTTTTTGTAGAGGTCTTAATGGGCCACTTACTTCAGCTGGGCTCATTAACTCTTCCCCTATAGGACTCCCAGCACTCCCTCTAGTGGTATAAATCAGTATAAAGCCTGAATCTACGGCATACATATTGTCCATCCTGAATACAACCAGGTGATTTTACCTGCCTGCTGCCACAAATCCTAATATACAATCCTAATATACAATCCTAATATACAATGATAATATACAATCCTAATACACTCCGAGCAACAGGTGGAGAAGACAAATTCCAGTTCTCACCCCACTGATCGAATATTCTCTGTATTATTCTGTCCCCCCATACAGAGGACCCCCCATATCACCCCACTGATCGAATATTCTCTGTATTATTCTGTCCCCCCCCATACAGAGGACCCCCCATATCACCCACTGATCCAATTCATTTCTCTTCATCTTTTGATTGTCGTGATCATTTTTTACTAAAGTTATGGTTATTGATTCGATCGGTTTTATTTGGCCGCGTTGGTTCGGGTTTTCTATAATAGCAGTATTACATCCATACAGACTCTTATGCCCCGTACACACGATCGGATATTCCGACAACAAACGTTGGATGTTGGATGATGTGAGCTTGTTGGCGGAGAGTCTGACCGTGTGTACGCTCCATCGATCATTTGTTGTCGGACTTTTCGATCGTGTGTACACAAGTCCGTCGGACAAAACTCCGGGCATGCTGAGAATCGGGTACGAGCCGGAGATATAACTAGTGCTTGTAATGGAGATATCCGGTACGTCACGGCGTTCCCATCAACGTAATTGTTGGCCAACATTTGTGTGTATGGAGACGACAACCTTCCAACAGAAATCCACGGTTTGTTGTCGGAATGTTCAATCGTGTGTACTTCACCCCCCAATTCACTTCTCTTGTATTCTTCTCTTTAGTTTAGAAGAAGTGACCTCCCAACATCCAGCAGCTGCTATGAGATCGACTTTCATCGGTTCCCCGACAGCCAACCCGATCGAATCCAGAGACGATCTTATCTGAAGAGAATGGAGGTAATTATTACACATCCCAAAACTTACCCAACCCTGATAGCCAGGAGAACTTACCGCACATTAAAATCCCCCTCCCCCAGTGTCTCCCCCTCCTCCACCAGTCTCTCCCCCCCCCACCACAGTCTCTCTCTCTCTCTCTCTCTCTCCCCACAGTCTCTCCTCCTCTCTACCCCCCCCCCCCACAGTCTCTCTCTCTCTCTCTCCTCTCCTCTCCTCTCTCTCCCTCCCACTCCCCCCCCCACAGTCTCTCTCTCTCTCTCTCTCTCTCTTCCCCCCCACAGTCTCTCCTCCTCTCTCTCCCCCTCCCAGTCTCTCCTCCTCTCTCTCTCTTCCCCCCACAGTCTCTCTCCCCCTACAGTCTCTCTCTCTCTCTCTCTTCTCTTCCCTTCTTTCTTCTTCTTCTCATCTTTTCTTTCCCCCTTTTCCTTTCTCTCTCTCTCTTTTCTTTTTCTCTCTCTCCTTCCTTATTCCTTCTCTCTTTCATTCTTTCTCTTCTTCTTTTCTTCTTCTTTCTTCTTTTTCCCTTCTTTCTTTTTTCTTCTTCTTCTTCTCTTCTTTCTTCTTTCTTCTTCTCTTCTTCTTCTTCTTTCTTCTTCCTCTTTCTTCTTTCTTTCTCCTTTCTTCTTCTTCCTCTTCTTTCTTCTTCTTCCTTCTTCTTCATCTTCCTTCTCTTCCTTCTTCTTTTCTCTTTCTTCTTTCTTCTTTTTTCCTTCTCCTTCTCTTCTTTCTTCTTCTTTCTTTTCTCTCTTCTTCTCTTCCCTTTTTTCTCTTCTTTTTCTCTTCTTTCTCTCTTCCTTCTCTTCTTTTTCTTCTCTTTTTCTTTTCTCTTCTTCTTTCTTCTTTTTCTTCCTTTCTTTCTCTCATTCCTTTTCTCTCCTTCTCTTTCTTCTCTTTCTTCTTCCTTCCTTCTCTTCTTTTCTTTCCTTTTCTTTCTTCTTCTTTTCTTCTTCTTTCTTCTTCTTCTTCCTTTTCTTCTTCTCTCCTTCTTTTCTCTTCCTCTCTCTCTTCTTTCTTTCTCTTCTTTCTTCTCTTTCTTTTCTTTCTTCTCTTTTCTTCTCTTTCCTCTCTTCTTTCTTCTTCTTTCTTCTTCTCCTTTTTTTCTCTTCTTTCTTTCCTTCTTCCTTCCTTTTCCCTTCTTTCCCTTTTTCTTCTTTTCTCTTCTCTTCCTTCTTCTCTTCTCTTTCTCTCTTCTCCTACTTCTTCTTTCTTCTTTCTCTTCTCTCTTCTCTTCTTCTTCTCTTCTTCTTCTTTCTTCTTTCTCTTCTTCTTCTTTCTTTTTCTTCTTCTCTTTCTCTCTCTTTCTTCTCTTTCTCTTTCTCTTCTCTTCTTCTCTTCTCTTCTTTCTTCTCTTCTTCTCTTTCTTCTTCTTCTCTTCCTTTCTTCTTCTTCTTTCTCTCCTTTCTCTTCTCTTCTTCTTTTCCTTCTTTCTTCTTCCTTTCTCTTTCTTCTCTCTTTTCTTTTCTTTCTTCTTTTCTCTTTCTTCTTCTTCTTTTCTTCTTCTTTCTCTTCTCTCTTTCTCTTCTTCTCTTTCTTTTCTTTTCTCTCTTCTTTTTCTTCTCTTCTTCTCTTCTCTTCTTTCTTTCTTCTTTTCTCTCTTTCTCTTCTTCTCTTTTCTTCTTTCTTCTCTCTTTTCTTCTTTCTTTTCTTTCTTTTCTCTTTTTCTTTCTTCTTCTTTCTCTTTTCTTCTTCTTCTTCTCTTCTTTCTTCTTCTTTCTCCTTTTCTCTTCTTCTCTTTTCTTTCTTTCTTCTTTTCTTCCTTCTTCTTCTTTCTTCTCTTCTTACTTCTTCTTCTTCTTTCTCCTTTCTTTTCTTTCTCTTCTTCTTCTCCTCTTCTTCTTCTTCTTTCTCTTCCTTCTCTTCTTTCTTTCTTTCTTTCCTTCTTCTCTTTTCTCTTTCCTTTCTTCTTTCCCTTTCTTTTCTTTCTTTCTCTTCTCTTCTTCTTTTTCTCCCTTTTTCTTCTTTTCTCTCTTCTTCTTCATTTCTTTCTTCTTTCCTCTTTCTTCTTTCTTCTTCTCTTCTTCCTCTCTTCTTTCTCTCTCTTCTTCTCTCTTCTTTCTTCTTCTCTGCCTTCTTTTTCTTCTCTCTTTTTCTCTTCTTCTTCTTCTTTTTCTTTTCTCTTCTTTCTCTCCTCTTTCTTCTTCTCTTTTTTCTTCTTTCTCTTCTTCTTCTTTTTCTTCCTTTTTCGTTTTTTCTTTCTTCTTCTTCTTTCTTCTCTCTTTTTTCTCTCTTCTTCTTCTTCTTCTTTTTTCCTTCCTCTTCTTCTCTTTCTCTTCTTCTTCTTTTTCTCTTTCTTCTCTCTTTCTTCCTTCTTCTTCTTCTTCTCTTTTCTTCCTTTCTTTTCCTTCTCTCTTCTCTCTTCTCTTTCTCTTTCTTCTTTCTTCTCTCTTCTTTCTCTTCTTCTTCTCTTCTTCTCTTTCTCTTCTTTTCTTCCCTTTTCTTTCTCTCTTCTTTTTCTCTCTTTCTTTCTCCTTCTTACTTTCTCTTTTCTCTTCTTTCTCTCTTTCTTCTTCCTTTTCTCCCTCATCCTTCTTCTTCCTTCCTTTCTCTTTCTCTCCTTTCTTCTTCCCTTCTTTCTTTCTCTTCTTCTTTCCTTCTTCTCTTTTCTTTTCTTCTTCTTTCTTCTTCTCTCTTCTTTCTTTCTTCTCTTCTTTCTCCCTCTTCTTCTCTTTCTTCTTTCTCTCTTTCCCTTCTCTTCTCTCTTTTTTCCTTCTTTTTCTTCTTTCTTTCTTCCTCTTTCTCTTCTTTTCTTCTCTTCTTTCTTCTTCTCCTTCTTTCTCTTCTTTCTTCTTCTTTTTTCTTTCTTCTTTCTTTTTCTTTTTCTTTCTTTTTCTCTTCTTCTTCTCTTTCTTCTCTTTCTCTTCCTTCCTCTAATTCTCTTTCTCTTCCTTTCTTTCTTCTCTCTTCTTTTCTCTCTTCTTTTCTCTTCTTTCTTCTTCTTTCTTCCTTTCTTTCTTTTCTTCTCTTCTCTACTCTTCTTCTTCTTTTCTTCTTTCTTTCCTCTTCTCTTTTTCTCTACTTCTCCTTTCTTTTCTTTCTTTCCTTCTTTCCTTTCTTCTTCTTTCTTTCTCTTTCTTTTTCTTCCTTCTTCTTCTTTTCTTCTTTCTTTTTTTCTTTCTTTTCTTCTTTCTTCTCTTTCTTCTTCCCTTCTCCTTTTCCTCTTCTTTCTCTCTCTCTTTCTTCTTTTCTCTCTCTTCTTTCTCTTCCCTTCTCTCTTTCTTTTTCTCTCTCTTTTCTTCTTCTCTTCTTCTCCTTTCTTCTTCTCTTCTTTTTTCTTCTTCTCTTCTTCTTCTCTCTCCTTTTTCTTCTTCTCTTCTCTCTTCTTCTTTTCTTTTCCTCTCTTTCTTTCTTCTCCTCTTTCTCTCTCTCTCCATTTTTCTTCTTTTTTTCTCTTCTCTTTTCTTTCTTTCTTCTTCTCTTCTTCTTCTTCCTTCTTTCTTTTTTCTCTTCTTCTTCTTTCTTTCTCTTCTCTTTCTCTTCTTCTTCTTCTTCTCTTCTTTCTCTCTCTTTTTCTTCCCCCACTTCTTCTCTTCTTTCTTTTCCTCTTCTCTCTTTTTCTCTCTCTCTTTTCCTCTCTTCTTTTTTCTCTTTTTCCTTCTCTCTTCTCTTCTCTTCTTCTCTTCTCTTCTTCTTTTCTCTTCTCTCTTCTTTTCTTCTTCTTTCTTTCTTTCTTCTTCTCTTCCTTTTCTTCTTCCTCTTTTCTTCTTCTTCTCTTCTCTTTTTCTTCTTCTCTTTCTTTCTTCTTCCTTTTTCTTTCTCTCTTCTTCTTCTTTCTTTCTCTTCTCTCCTTTTTCTTCTCCTTCTTTTCTTCCTTCTTTCTTTCTTTTTCCCTCTTCTCTTTTTTTTCTTCTCTTCTTTTTTTCTTCTTCTCTCTCTCTCTTCTTCTCTTCTTCTTCTCTCTTTCTTCCTTTTCTTCTTCTCTCTTCTTTCTTTCTTTCTCTTCTTCTCTTCTTCTCCTCTCTCTCTTTTCTTTCCTTCTCTCTTTCTTTTTCTCTTTCTCTTCTCTTTTCTTTCTTCTTCCTTTTTTCTCTTCCTTCTCTTTTTCTTCTTCTTCTTTTCTCTTCTCTTCTTTCCTTTTCTTCTTCTTTTTTTTTCTCTTCTTTCTTTCCTTTTTTCTTTTCTCTTCTTTCTTTTTTTTTCTTTCTCTTTTTTCTTTCTCTTCTTCTCTTTCTTTCTTCTTATTCTTCTTTTTTTCTTCTTTTTCTTCTTCCCTTTCTTCTTCCTTTCTTCCTCTCTTTCTTTCTCTTTTTCTCTTCTTCTTCTTTCTTCTTTCTTCTTCTTCTTCTTCTTCTCCTCTTTCCTTTCTCTTTCTTTCTTTTCTTTCTTTTTCTTTCTTCTCTTTTTTCTTTTTTCTTCTTTCTTCTTCTTTTTTCTTTCTCTTTTTTCTTTTTCTTTCTCTTCTCTTTTTCCTTTTCTCTCTTCTTTTCTTTCTCTTTTCTTCTCTCTTTCTCTTTTCTTTCTCTTCTTCTCTCTTCTCTCTTTCTCTCTTCTTTCTTCTTCAATTCTTTCTTCTTCTTCTTTCTTCTTTCTCTTTCTTCTTCTTTTCTTTTTCTTTCTCTTTCTCTTCTTCTTCTCTCTTCTTTTTCTCTTTTTCTTCTCTTTTTTCTCTCTTTCTTTCTTCTCTTTCTCTCTTTTTTCTTTCTTCTCTTTCTCCTTTATCTTATTTTTCCTCTCCTCTCTTTTTCCTCTCTCTTCTTCTTTTTCCTTTTTTCTTGCTTTTTTTTGCTCTTTTCTTTCTTTTCTTTCTCCTTTCTTTCTTTCTTTGGTCCTTTTTTTTTCTCTCTCTTTCTTTCTTTTTTTTTTTTTTTCTTTCCTCTCTTCTTTCCTCTTTCTTCTTTTCTTCTTTTCTTTTCTTTTTTTTTTTCTTCTTTCTTTCTTTTCTTTCTTTTTCTTTTCTTCTCTTTCTTCCTTTCTTCTTTTTTCTTTCTTCTTCTTTTTTTCTTCTCTTTTCTCTTTTCTTCTCTTCTTCTCTCCCTTTTCTTCTCTTCTTTTTCTTTTTTTCTTCTTCCTTCTTTCTTCCTTCTTCTCTTTCTCTTTTTTCTCTTTCTTCTTCTTTTCTTCTCTCTTCTTTTCTCTCTTCTTTCTCTTCTCTTTCTTTTCTTCTTCTTCTCTTTTCTTTTTTTTCTTCTTTTTTTTCCTTCTTTTTTTTTTTTTTTTTTCTTCTTTCTTCATCTTCTCTTTCTTTTCTTCCTCTTTCTTTCTTTCTTCTTTTCTCTTTTCTTCTTCTTCTTTCTTTCCTTTCTTTTTTCTCTTTTTCTCTTTTTCTTTCTTTTTTTTTTCTTTTTTCTTCTTTCTTCTTTTCTTTCTTTCTTTCTCCTTCTTTCTTTCCCTCTCTTTCTTCTCTCTTCTTCTTTTCTTCTTCCTTTCTTTTTTTCTTTTTTCTTTTTCTTCTTCTCTTTTCCTCTCCTTTTCTTCTTCTCTTCTCTCTCTCTTTTCTTTCTTTCTTCTTCTCTTTTCTTTCTCCTCTTTTTCTTTCTCTTCTTCTTTCTTCTTTTCTCTTCTCTCCTTCTCTTCCCTTTTTTTCTCTTCCTCTCTCTCCCCCCCCACAGTCTCTCTCTCTCCCTCTCCCCCCCACAGTCTCCCCCTCTCCCCCCCACAGTCTCTCTCTCTCTCTCTCTCTCCTCTCCCCTCCCCCCCACTCACTCTCTCCCCCCTCCCACTCTCTCTATCTCTCTCTCTCTCCCCCTCTCTTTTCTCTCTCCCCCCCCACATTCTCTCCTCTCCTCTCTCTCTCTCTCCTCTCCTCTCATCTCCTCCCCACTCTCTCTCTCTCGCTCTCTCTCTCACTCCTCTCTCTCTTCTCTCTCTCCTCTCCCCCACCGTCTCTCTCTCTCCCTCACCTCTCTCTCTCTCTCTCTCTCTCTCTCTCTCTCACTCTCTCTCTCTCTCTCTCTCTCTCTCTCTCTCTCCCCCCTCCCACAGCTTCTCTCTCTTCTCCCTAGTGTGTGTGTGTGTGTCTCTGTGTCTCTCTCTCTCTCTCTCTCTCTCTCTCTCTCTCTCTCTCTCTCTCTCCCTCCCTCTCTCTCTCTCCCCCACAGTCTCTCCTCCTCTCTACCCCCCCCACAGTCGCTCTCTCTCTCCCCCTCTCTCTCTCCCCCCCCCCCACAGTCGCGGTCCCTCTCTCTCTCTCTCTCTCTCTCTCTCTCCCCACAGTCTCTCCTCCCCTCCCCCCCTCTCTCTCCTCTCCCCCCCCACAGTCTCTCTCCCAGCCTCTTTGGATGGAGACATAGATGGAGACATGGATGGATGGATGGATGTAGACATGGGTTGATGCAGCTATTGAGCTCTGTATACATCTCTATGGTCGGGTTCACACTGCAGTACGGAGCGTCTCACAGCGGGGGTGGGGGGAGGGGGTCCGCTGCGTCTCCGTTCACCATTTCAAGGTGTTTTTTCGGAACAGAAGACACACAGAGGACTCCTTTACCATCCCCCCGGAGCTGTGAGAACCGGATCCATAGAGAAGGGAATCTCGCATCCAATTCCCAATAGTGTGAAGGTTGTATTTCTAGGACCACTAAGCGTGTCCTTCCCATTCCAGGGATTACCAGGACGGCATCTCCTCTCCCATCACGGAGAAGTTGGTGGCAGACATTTGGTGTCGCTCTACGATGACCATTACATCAGACACGGGGACTCCTCCCTTCCCCCACTCCGCACCTGGGATGGGAAGAGCTTGGCCTGGCTTCCCGAGAGATCCGACTTCCCTCTCACAGGTCAGTATCTATATACTGTGTGTATATATATATATATTGTTGATAGTCGGGAGGTTTTGTAGAAACGCCTTCATGTTGAATTGCTCAGTGAGCTCCCGACTCCTCCCACCTTCTGCAATTCCTATCAGGCTGTCAGTGCCGGTGTTGTATCATTAGCCGTCCCCCATCACGAAGTGTTCGCTGTGTACTGCGCATGCGCAGTACACAGGACACCCTGATTCCGAAAATTGCCGAGGATGAGCGGCGCCTGCGCCGTAAGTCCAGATTCAGCCCCACCATCCAAGTGGACATAGAGGTAGAATATAAAAGAGCCGAGCGCAGCGAGGCCGTGCCCGAAGCGTGGCGAGCGAAGCGAGGGGCCCTCTAAGTTTGACTAACCCTATGTCCGCTTGGATGGTGGGGGCTTCACCTCGACTCACGGCGCAGACGCCGTTCATCTTCCGACAATTTCCGAAAATCTTGCGCAGTACACTTCGGACACCTAGTGACAGCCGGACACTTCGTGACAGAACACCAGTCTCTATTATCATTCACATGGACACACCTATCTATATGCCAGAGCCACAGCACAGCACCCCGGTATTACGTGCACCCCTACCTCCATACATGGGAGGTCCTCCATACATGGGAGGTCCTCCATACATGGGAGATCCTCCATAGTGGGAGGTCCTCCATAGATGGGAGGTCCTCCATAGATGGGAGGTCCTCCATACATGGGAGATCCTCCATAGTGGGAGGTCCTCCATACATGGGAGATCCTCCATAGTGGGAGGTCCTCCATACATGGGAGATCCTCCATAGTGGGAGATCCTCCATAGTGGGAGGTCCTCCATAGATGGGAGGTCCTCCATAGATGGGAGGTCCTCCATACATGGGAGATCCTCCATAGTGGGAGGTCCTCCATACATGGGAGATCCTCCATAGTGGGAGGTCCTCCATACATGGGAGATCCTCCATAGTGGGAGATCCTCCATAGTGGGAGGTCCTCCATACATGGGAGATCCTCCATAGTGGGAGGCCCTCCATACATGGGAGATCCTCCATAGTGGGAGGTCCTCCATACATGGGAGATCCTCCATAGTGGGAGGTCCTCCATACATGGGAGATCCTCCATAGTGGGAGGTCCTCCATACATGGGAGATCCTCCATAGTGGGAGGTCCTCCATAGTTGGGAGGTCCTCCATACATGGGAGGTCCTCCATACATGGGAGGTCCTCCATACATGGGAGATCCTCCATAGTGGGAGGTCCTCCATACATGGGAGGTCATCCATAGATGGGAGGTCCTCCATAGATGGGAGATCCTCCATACATGGGAAATCCTCCATACATGGGAGATCCTCCATACATGGGAGATCCTCCATAGTGGGAGGTCCTCCATACATGGGAGGTCCTCCATACATGGGAGGTCCTCCATACATGGGAGGTCCTCCATAGTGGGAGATCCTCCATAGTGGGAGGTCCTCCATAGATGGGAGGTCCTCCATACATGGGAGATCCTCCATACAGGGGAGGTCCTCCATACATGGGAGGTCCTCCATAGTGGGAGGTCCTCCATAGTGGGAGGTCCTCCATACATGGGAGGTCCTCCATACGTGGGAGGTCCTCCATACATGGGAGATCCTCCATAGTGGGAGGTCCTCCATACATGGGAGATCCTCCATAGTGGGAGATCCTCCATAGATGGGAGATCCTCCATACATGGGAGATCCTCCATAGATGGGAGATCCTCCATAGTGGGAGGTCCTCCATACATGGGAGATCCTCCATAGTGGGAGGCCCTCCATACATGGGAGATCCTCCATAGTGGGAGGTCCTCCATACATGGGAGATCCTCCATAGTGGGAGGTCCTCCATACATGGGAGATCCTCCATAGTGGGAGGTCCTCCATACATGGGAGATCCTCCATAGTGGGAGGTCCTCCATAGTTGGGAGGTCCTCCATACATGGGAGGTCCTCCATACATGGGAGGTCCTCCATCCATGGGAGGTCCTCCATACATGGGAGATCCTCCATAGTGGGAGGTCCTCCATACATGGGAGGTCATCCATAGATGGGAGGTCCTCCATAGATGGGAGATCCTCCATACATGGGAAATCCTCCATACATGGGAGATCCTCCATACATGGGAGATCCTCCATAGTGGGAGGTCCTCCATACATGGGAGGTCCTCCATACATGGGAGGTCCTCCATACATGGGAGGTCCTCCATAGTGGGAGATCCTCCATAGTGGGAGGTCCTCCATAGATGGGAGGTCCTCCATACATGGGAAATCCTCCATACATGGGAGGTCCTCCATACATGGGAGGTCCTCCATAGTGGGAGGTCCTCCATAGTGGGAGGTCCTCCATACATGTGAGGTCCTCCATACATGGGAGGTCCTCCATACATGGGAGATCCTCCATAGTGGGAGGTCCTCCATACATGGGAGATCCTCCATAGTGGGAGATCCTCCATAGATGGGAGGTCCTCCATACATGGGAGATCCTCCATAGATGGGAGGTCCTCCATACATGGGAGGTCCTCCATACATGGGAGATCCTCCATACATGGGAGATCCTCCATAGTGGGAGGTCCTCCATAGATGGGAGGTCCTCCATAGATGGGAGGTCCTCCATAGATGGGAGATCCTCCATAGTGGGAGGTCCTCCATACATGGGAGGTCCTCCATACATGGGAGATCCTCCATAGTGGGAGGTCCTCCATACATGGGAGATCCTCCATAGTGGGAGGTCCTCCATACATGGGAGATCCTCCATAGTGGGAGGTCCTCCATACATGGGAGATCCTCCATAGTGGGAGGTCCTCCATAGATGGGAGGTCCTCCATAGATGGGAGATCCTCCATACATGGGAAATCCTCCATACATGGGAGATCCTCCATAGTGGGAGGTCCTCCATACATGGGAGATCCTCCATAGTGGGAGGTCCTCCATACATGGGAGATCCTCCATAGTGGGAGGTCCTCCATACATGGGAGATCCTCCATAGTGGGAGGTCCTCCATAGATGGGAGATCCTCCATACATGGGAAATCCTCCATACATGGGAGATCCTCCATACATGGGAGATCCTCCATACATGGGAGATCCTCCATAGTGGGAGGTCCTCCATACATGGGAGATCCTCCATAGTGGGAGGTCCTCCATACATGGGAGGTCCTCCATACATGGGAGATCCTCCATAGTGGGAAGTCCTCCATAGATGGGAGATCCTCCATAGATGGGAGGTCCTCCATAGATGGGAGGTCCTCCATAGATGGGAGGTCCTCCATACATGGGAGGTCCTCCATACATGGGAGATCCTCCATACATGGGAGATCCTCCATACATGGGAGATCCTCCATAGATGGGAGATCCTCCATAGATGGGAGATCCTCTATAGTGGGAGGTCCTCCATACATGAGAGATCCTCCATAGATGGGAGATCCTCCATAATGGGAGGTCCTCCATACATGGGAGATCCTCCATAGTGGGAGCCCATGCATTATAATGGATAGGTAGAAGGTAGGTGAGCCGGAGGGTTGGTCAGTAAGTTTTAAATCTTCTTCGGTTTTGTTTGACATTCATCACTCTTCCATGTGCTCCTCGGTGTGAAGTCAGTTATATGGGGGGGGGGGGGGGGGGGGGGGCAATTGTTTGTACTGTATGAAGAGTTGTCTTTGCTGGCATTGTATTTCGAGGTGTTTAGTGCATCCGCTGCAGGCCGTCCCATTCATATCTCCTGGGATGCAGAAGCTGCATGGACACAGCCGGTGCTCCCAATGTGGGGGCGTGTCTTGAAATACAGACAGAGTGCATCCTGGGAGCACAAATCATTCCTCTCCCAGACATTGTCTTCATACTGAGGGATCTGTCCCAGAAAACCAACATCCCTGGAGTTCTCCCCACCACCTTCCGGAGTCTCCAAACTCCCACCACTCTTATCCCACCAAACACCCACCAGACTTATCCCACTAAACACCCACCAGACTTATCCCACCAAACACCCACCAGACTTATCCCACCAGACTTATCCCACCAAACACCCACCACCCTTATCCCACCAAACACCCACCACCCTTATCCCACCAAACACCCACCAGACTTATCCCACCACCCTTATCCCACCAAACTCCCACCAGACTTATCCCACCAAACCCCCACCAGACTTATCCCACCAAACACCCACCACCCTTATCCCACCAAACACCCACCACCCTTATCCCACCAAACACCCACCACCCTTATCCCACCAAACACCCACCAGACTTATCCCACCAAACTCCCATCAGACTTATCCCACCACCCTTATCCCACCAAACACCCACCAGACTTATCCCACCAAACACCCACCACCCTTATCCCACCAAACAGCCACCAGACTTATCCCACCAAACACCCACCAGACTTATCCCACCAAACACCCACCAGACTTATCCCACCAAACTCCCACCAGACTTATCCCACCAAACAGCCACCAGACTTATCCCACCAAACACCCACCAGACTTATCCCACCACCCTTATCCCACCAAACTCCCACCACCCTTATCCCACCAAACACCCACCAGACTTATCCCACCAAACTCCCACCAGACTTATCCCACCAAACTCCCACCAGACTTATCCCACCAAACTCCCACCAGACTTATCCCACCAAACTCCCACCAGACTTATCCCACCAAACACCCACCACCCTTATCCCACCAAACACCCACCAGACTTATCCCACCAAACTCCCACCAGACTTATCCCACCAAACTCCCACCAACTTATCCCACCAAACTCCCACCAGACTTATCCCACCAAACACCCACCACCCTTATCCCACCAAACTCCCACCACACCTTATCCCCCAATCTCTCATCTTTCCTCTCTCGTCTTCTATACTTCATCTCTTCTCTGCACTCACTTTTGAATCTTCTCTATCTCTCTTCTCTCTCCCCCCCCTCTCTTTCTCTCTCTCTCTTCACTCTCTCTCTCTATCTTCTCTGCTCTCTATCTCACTCTCTTACTTCTCTCCTCTATCCCTCTTCACTCTCTACTATCCTCTGATCGCTCATCTCCTTCTTCTCTTGCCTCTTCTCTTCTATCTTCTCATCTCTCTTTCTTCACTCTATCTCTTCTTCTCTCTCCTCTCTCCTTCTTTCAACTCCAATCCGCACTATCTACTCTTCTCCCCTCCTTATCTCTTCACTCTTACACACCACCTTATCTCTCACAATCTTTCCCTCTCTCTCTCCATCTTATCCTATCCTCTTTTTCCTCTGCTTCTCTCAATCATCCTCATCGTCTCAGCGTGCTACTCTTCTATCTCTCTCGCCTCTATCTCCTTCTCTCTTCTCTCTCTCTCTCGTCTCTTCTTCTATCTTCTTCTATCTACTCTTCACTCTCTTCCAATCTCTCTTCTATACTCTCTATCTCTTCTATCTTCTCTCTCTATCTTCCCTCTCATCTCCTTAATCTCTTCTTCCTCCTCTTCCTGATCCTCTCTTCTTCTATCTTCTATCTCTTCTCTCTCTTCCTCTCTCAACTCTATCCTCTATCTCTCTTTCTGCTCCACTCACTTCTCCTCTTCTTTCTCTCTTCATCCACTCTCTCATCACCTCTATCTCTATCTCTCTTTGCCCTCTCCATCCTCTCTCCTTCTCTGCTCTTCTTCTCCTCTCTCGCTCTCTCTATCTTCTCACTCCCTCTTCCATCTTCTCTCTATCTACTCTTCTAATCTCACTCTCCCTTCAGGCCTCTTCTCTATCTCTCTCTCGTCTCTCTCTCCTTTCTCATCTCCGCTCAATCTCTCCTCTCTACCTCTCTATCTCTTCCTCTCTCATCTATCTACTTCTTCTCTACACCTTTCCTCTTCTCTTCTTCATCTTCTCTCTATCTAATCTCATCTATCTCTCTCTATCTCTCTTCTCTCTCCTTCTCTATCTTACATCTAGCTGTCCTATCTCTCGTCTTGTCTTCTCTCTCTCTCTTCTCCTCTTCTTCTCGCTCTCTACTCTCTTTCTTCTGCACTCTTTCTTCACCCACTCTCCGATCTCCCCTTCTCCACTCATACTCTCTACCATCTTCTCACTCTATCACTCCCCACCAACCTTATCCCACCAATCTCCCACCACCCTTTATCCCACCAAACTCACCCCACCACACCTTATCCCACCAATCTCCCACCACCCTTATCCCACCAAACACCCACCAGACTTATCCCACCAGACTTATCCCACCAAACACCCACCAGACTTATCCCACCAAACACCCACCAGACTTATCCCACCAAACTCCCACCAGACTTATCCCACCAAACACCCACCAGACTTATCCCACCACCCTTATCCCACCAAACTCCCACCAGACTTATCCCACCAAACTCCCATCAGACTTATCCCACCAAACACCCACCACCCTTATCCCACCAAACACCCACCACCCTTATCCCACCAAACACCCACCACCCTTATCCCACCAAACACCCACCAGACTTATCCCACCAAACTCCCATCAGACTTATCCCACCACCCTTATCCCACCAAACACCCACCAGACTTATCCCACCAAACACCCACCACCCTTATCCCACCAAACAGCCACCAGACTTATCCCACCAAACACCCACCAGACTTATCCCACCAAACACCCACCAGACTTATCCCACCAAACTCCCACCAGACTTATCCCACCAAACAGCCACCAGACTTATCCCACCAAACACCCACCAGACTTATCCCACCACCCTTATCCCACCAAACTCCCACCACCCTTATCCCACCAAACACCCACCAGACTTATCCCACCAAACTCCCACCAGACTTATCCCACCAAACTCCCACCAGACTTATCCCACCAAACTCCCACCAGACTTATCCCACCAAACACCCACCACCCTTATCCCACCAAACACCCACCAGACTTATCCCACCAAACTCCCACCAGACTTATCCCACCAAACTCCCACCAGACTTATCCCACCAAACTCCCACCAGACTTATCCCACCAAACCCCCACCACCCTTATCCCACCAAACTCCCACCACCCTTATCCCACCAATCTCCCACCACCCTTATCCCACCAATCTCCCACCACCCTTATCCCACCAAACTCCCACCACCCTTATCCCACCAATCTCCCACCACCCTTATCCCACCAAACAGCCACCAGACTTATCCCACCAAACACCCACCACCCTTATCCCACCAAACACCCACCAGACTTATCCCACCAAACACCCACCACACTTATCCCACCAAACACCCACCACCCTTATCCCACCAAACACCCACCAGACTTATCCCACCAAACACCCACCACACTTATCCCACCAAACACCCACCACCCTTATCCCACCAAACACCCACCACCCTTATCCCACCAAACACCCACCAGACTTATCCCACCACCCTTATCCCACCAAACTCCCACCAGACTTATCCCACCAAACACCCACCACACTTATCCCACCAAACACCCACCAGACTTATCCCACCACCCTTATCCCACCAAACTCCCACCAGACTTATCCCACCAAACACCCACCAGACTTATCCCACCAAACTCCCACCAGACTTATCCCACCAAACTCCCACCAGACTTATCCCACCAAACTCCCACCAGACTTATCCCACCAAACTCCCACCAGACTTATCCCACCAAACACCCACCACCCTTATCCCACCAAACTCCCACCACCCTTATCCCACCAATCTCCCACCACCCTTATCCCACCAAACTCCCACCACCCTTATCCCACCAAACTCCCACCACCCTTATCCCACCAAACAGCCACCAGACTTATCCCACCAAACACCCACCACCCTTATCCCACCAAACACCCACCAGACTTATCCCACCAAACACCCACCAGACTTATCCCACCAAACACCCACCAGACTTATCCCACCAAACACCCACCAGACTTATCCCACCAAACTCCCACCAGACTTATCCCACCAAACTCCCACCAGACTTATCCCACCACCCTTATCCCACCAAACACCCACCAAACACCCACCAGACTTATCCCACCAAACTCCCACCAGACTTATCCCACCAAACACCCACCACCCTTATCCCACCAAACTCCCACCACCCTTATCCCACCAAACTCCCACCACCCTTATCCCACCAAACAGCCACCAGACTTATCCCACCAAACACCCACCACCCTTATCCCACCAAACTCCCACCAGACTTATCCCACCAAACTCCCACCAGACTTATCCCACCACCCTTATCCCACCAAACACCCACCAAACTCCCACCAGACTTATCCCACCAAACTCCCACCAGACTTATCCCACCAAACTCCCACCAGACTTATCCCACCAAACACCCACCACCCTTATCCCACCAAACTCCCATCACCCTTATCCCACCACCCTTATCCCACCAAACTCAAACCACCCTTATCCCACCAAACTCCCACCAGACTTATCCCACCAAACTCCCACCAGACTTATCCCACCAATCTCCCACCACCCTTATCCCACCACCCTTATCCCACCAAACTCCCACCACCCTTATCCCACCAAACTCCCACCACCCTTATCCCACCAAACTCAAACCACCCTTATCCCACCAAACTCCCACCACCCTTATCCCACCAATCTCCCACCACCCTTATCCCACCAATCTCCCACCACCCTTATCCCACCAATCTCCCACCACCCTTATCCCACCAAACTCCCACCAAACTCCCACCACCCTTATCCCACCAAACTCCCACCACCCTTATCCCACCAAACTCCCACCACCCTTATCCCACCAAACTCCCACCAGACTTATCCCACCACCCTTATCCCACCAAACACCCACCACCCTTATCCCACCAAACTTATCCCACCAAACTTATCCCACCACCCTTACCCCACCACCCTTACCCCACCACCCTTATCCCACCACCCTTATCCCACCAAACACCCACCACCCTTATCCCACCAAACTCCCACCACCCTTATCCCACCAAACACCCACCACCCTTATCCCACCAAACTCCCACCACCCTTATCCCACCAAACACCCACCACCCTTATCCCACCAAACTCCCACCAGACTTATCTTCAGCCCTCTAGTAGAGATTTCACCCGCCACCTTATACAGACCTCAGGCACTGCAGCTCTACAGAGAAGGTTCCCCTAAGCCCCTCCTCCACTCTGATGTGTAACATCACATGACACTGCCGAGGACTCCTCCCCCCCACTGTACATTACACACTCCTGACCTCTGTACATTACACACTCCTGAACCCCTGCACTCTGTACATTACACACTCCTGACCCCTGCACTCTGTACATTACACACTCCTGACCCCTGCACTCTGTACATTACACACTCCTGACCCCTGTACTCTGTACATTACATACTCCTGACCCTGCACTCTGTACATTACATACTCCAGACCCTGTACTCTGTACATTACATACTCCTGTACTCTGTACATTACACACTCCTGACCTCTGTACATTACATACTCCTGACCCCTGTACTCTGTACATTACATACTCCTGACCCCTGTACTCTGTACATTACATACTCCTGACCCCTGTACTCTGTACATTACACACACCTGACCCCTGTACTCTGTACATTACACACTCCTGTACTCTGTACATTACACACTCCTGTACTCTGTACATTACACACTCCTGACCTCTGTACATTACATACTCCTGACCCCTGTACTCTGTATATTACACACTCCTGACCCCTGTACTCTGTACATTACACACTCCTGTACTCTGTACATTACACACTCCTGACCTCTGTACTCTGTACATTACATACTCCTGACCCCTGTACTCTGTAATTTAAATACTCCTGACTCTGTACATTACATACTCCTGAACCCTGTACTCTGTACATTACATACTCCTGACCCCTGTACTCTGTATATTACATACTCCTGACCCTGTATTCTGTACATTACATACTCCTGTACTCTGTACATTACACATTCCTGACCTCTGTACATTACATACTCCTGACCCCTGTACTCTGTACATTACATACTCCTGACCCCTGTACTCTGTATATTACACACTCCTGACCCCTGTACTCTGTACATTACACACTCCTGACCTCTGTACATTACATACTCCTGACCCCTATACTCTGTACATTACATACTCCTGACCCCTGTACTCTGTACATTACATACTCCTGACCTCTGTACTCTGTACATTACATACTCCTGACCCCTGTACTCTGTACATTAAATACTCATGACCCCTGTACTCTGTACATTACACACTCCTGTACTCTGTACATTACATACTCCTGACCCCTGTACTCTGTACATTACACACTCCTGACCCCTGTACTCTGTACATTACACACTCCTGTACTCTGTACATTACACACTCCTGACCTCTGTACTTTGTACATTACATACTCCTGACCCCTGTACTCTGTACATTAAATACTCATGACCCCTGTACTCTGTACATTACATACTCCTGAACCCTGTACTCTGTACATTACACACTCCTGACCCCTGTACTCTGTACATTACACACTCCTGTACTCTGTACATTATACACTCCTGACCTCTGTACATTACATACTCCTGACCCCTGTACTCTGTACATTACATACTCCTGACCCCTGTACTCTGTACATTACACACTCCTGACTCTGTACATTACACACTCCTGACCCCTGTACTCTGTACATTACACACTCCTGACCCCTGTACTCTGTACATTACACACTCCTGACCCCTGCACTCTGTACATTACACACTCCTGACCCCTGTACATTACACACTCCTGACCCCTGTACTCTGTACATTACACACTCCTGACCTCTGTACTCTGTACGTTACACACTCCTGACCCCTGTACTCTGTACATTACACACTCCTGACCCCTGTACTCTGTACATTACACACTCCTGACCCCTGTACTCTGTACATTACACACTCCTGTCTCCTGTACTCTGTACATTACACACTCCTGACCTCTGTACTCTGTACATTACACACTCCTGACCCCTGCACTCTGTACATTACACACTCCTGACCCCTGTACTCTGTACATTACACACTCCTGACCTCTGTACTCTGTACATTACACACTCCTGACCCCTGAACTCTGTACATTACACACTCCTGACCCCTGCACTCTGTACATTACACACTCCTGACCCCTGTACTCTGCACATTACACACTCCTGACCCCTGTACTCTGTACATTACATACTCCTGACCCCTGTACTCTGTACTTTAAATACTCCTGACCTCTGTACATTACATACTCCTGAACCCTGTACTCTGTACATTACATACTCCTGACCCCTGTACTCTGTATATTACATACTCCTGACCCCTGTACTCTGTACATTACATACTCCTGTACTCTGTACATTACACATTCCTGACCTCTGTACATTACATACTCCTGACCCCTGTACTCTGTACATTACATACTCCTGACCCCTGTACTCTGTATATTACACACTCCTGACCCCTGTACTCTGTACATTACACACACCTGACCCCTGTACTCTGTACATTACACACTCCTGTACTCTGTACATTACACACTCCTGACCTCTGTACATTACATACTCCTGACCCCTGTACTCTGTATATTACACACTCCTGACCCCTGTACTCTGTACATTACACACTCCTGACCCCTGTACTCTGTACATTACACACTCCTGACCTCTGTACTCTGTACATTACATACTCCTGACCCCTGTACTCTGTAATTTAAATACTCCTGACTCTGTACATTACATACTCCTGAACCCTGTACTCTGTACATTACATACTCCTGACCCCTGTACTCTGTACATTACATACTCCTGACCTCTGTACTCTGTACATTACATACTCCTGACCCCTGTACTCTGTACATTAAATACTCATGACCCCTGTACTCTGTACATTACACACTCCTGACCCTGTACTCTGTACATTACATACTCCTGACCCCTGTACTCTGTACATTACACACTCCTGACCCCTGTACTCTGTACATTACACACTCCTGTACTCTGTACATTACATACTCCTGACCCCTATACTCTTTACATTACATACTCCTGACCCCTGTACTCTGTACATTACATACTCCTGACCTCTGTACTCTGTACATTACATACTCCTGACCCCTGTACTCTGTACATTAAATACTCATGACCCCTGTACTCTGTACATTACACACTCCTGTACTCTGTACATTACATACTCCTGACCCCTGTACTCTGTACATTACACACTCCTGACCCCTGTACCCTGTACATTACACACTCCTGTACTCTGTACATTACACACTCCTGACCTCTGTACTTTGTACATTACATACTCCTGACCCCTGTACTCTGTACATTAAATACTCATGACCCCTGTACTCTGTACATTACATACTCCTGAACCCTGTACTCTGTACATTACACACTCCTGACCCCTGTACTCTGTACATTACACACTCCTGTACTCTGTACATTATACACTCCTGACCTCTGTACATTACATACTCCTGACCCCTGTACTCTGTACATTACATACTCCTGACCCCTGTACTCTGTACATTACACACTCCTGACTCTGTACATTACACACTCCTGACCCCTGTACTCTGTACATTACACACTCCTGACCCCTGTACTCTGTACATTACACACTCCTGACCCCTGCACCCTGTACATTACACACTCCTGACCACTGTACTGTACATTACACACTCCTGACATCTGTACTCTGTACATTACACACTCCTGACCTCTGTACTCTGTACGTTACACACTCCTGACCCCTGTACTCTGTACATTACACACTCCTGACCCCTGTACTCTGTACATTACACACACCTGACCCCTGTACTCTGTACATTACACACTCCTGACCCCTGACCCATTTACTCTGTACATTACACACCTGTTCCCTGTACTCTGTACATTACACACTCCTGACCTCTGTACTCTGTACATTACACACTCCTGACCCCCTGCACTCTGTACATTACACACTCCTGACCCTGTACTCTGTACATTACACACTCCTGACCCCTGCACTCTGTACATTACACACTCCTGACCCCTGTACATTACACACTCCTGACCCCTGTACTCTGTACATTACACACTCCTGACCTCTGTTCTCTGTACGTTACACACTCCTGACCCCTGTACTCTGTACATTACACACTCCTGACCCCTGTACTCTGTACATTACACACTCCTGACCCATGTACTCTGTACATTACACACTCCTGACCCCTGTACTCTGTACATTACACACTCCTGACCCTGTACTCTGTACATTACACACTCCTGACTCCTGAACTCTGTACATTACACACTCCTGACCCTGTACTCTGTACATTACACACTCCTGACCCCTGACCACACTCTGTACTGTACATTACACACTCCTGACCTCTGTACTCTGTACATTACACACTCCTGACCCCTGCACTCTGTACATTACATACTCCTGACTCTGTACACACTCCTGACCCCTGCACTCTGTACATTACACACTCCTGACCCCTGCACTCTGTACATTACACACTCCTGACCCCTGTACTCTGCACATTACACACTCCTGACCCCTGTACTCTGTACATTACACACTCCTGACCTCTGTACTCTGTACATTACACACTCCTGACCCCTGCACTCTGTACATTACACACTCCTGACCTCTGTACTCTGTACATTACACACTCCTGACCCCTGTACTCTGTACATTACACACTCCTGACCCCTGTACTCTGTACATTACACACTCCTGACCCCTGCACTCTGTACATTACACACTCCTGACCCCTGTACTCTGCACATTACACACTCCTGACCCCCTGCACTCTGTACATTACACACTCCTGACCCCTGTACTCTGTACGTTACACACTTCCTGTCCTCGGGTGACAATGGAGGGGCTGCCTGACACCTTCAGGTATTATACTGGCTGTAGATATAATGATTGCTGAATGAATATATTATTGGATGGCTGTGATCTTCCCGGAGTTCTTCCTCAGCACACAGATCGGCGCCTACTAAAGGACGATCTTTTCCTTTGCAGATCCTCCAACCAACTTCGGTCTTCTACAGGAAAAGCAAAAACTCTGGAGAGATCGCCCTTCAGAGGAGCAGAGAAGTGTCTATTCTGCCTCCTATAGGCCCCCGCCAGTCTCCGCCTTCATCGCCCCTCGATACGGGGTGGCCCCTCGTCTCCTTTCCAGCACCGTGCACAGGAGCAACAATACTAATAAAGCTTTAGACTTCAAGTGTCACACCTACCTCCAGGTCCCCGACCACCCCGGGGAACATGGCAGCAATGTGCGGGTACAACCCACAGCTTAGGTGTCATCGATCTCCCCCCCCCCCCCCATCCAATAAATGTCCATGTGTCTTATCAATAAAGATCTGGAATCGCAATATTATCTGATCAATTATTGGAGGAATCCTCCACGTCTGAGAAGAGACCAGAGAGTTCCAATCACAGGCGGCTGAACCAGAGGTTCCTCCATCCACACTACACAGCCTGGATGGAGGAATCCCCACTATTCTCAATGTCCGAGTACCTGAACAGTGTCTGCGTCTGATAGGAGGGTGGGATTGGATGCAGACACTGTTCAGCTGACGATTTGACATTGATTGATTGCTCTCAATGCTGTCAGGTCTCCCACCTCACATTGCGGTTTTCTCAGCAGACTATCAGTCTCTTATTATTTATAACAAAGAACAGGATGGAGCTCAGATGAATCATTTCAATTCCAGGCAGATCTAAAATTATCAATGTTTATACACAATGTTACTTTGTATCTCTCTATCTCCCGTCTGATCAATGTTTATAAACAATGTTCCTTTGTATCTCACATCTCCTGTCTGATCAATGTTTATAAACAATGTTACTTTGTATCTCTCTGTCTCCTGTCTGATCAATGTTTATACACAATGTTACTTTGTATCTCTCTATATCCTGTCTGATCAATGTTTATAAAACAATGTTACTTTGTATCTCTCCATCTCCTGTCTGATCAATGTTTATAAACAATGTTACTTTGTATCTCTCCATCTCCTGTCTGATCAATGTTTATAAACAATGTTACTTTGTATCTCTCCATCTCCTGTCTGATCAATGTTTATAAACAATGTTCCTTTGTATCTCTCCATCTCCTGTCTGATCAATGTTTATAAACAATGTTACTTTGTATCTCTCCATCTCCTGTCTGATGAATGTTTATAAACAATGTTCCTTTGTATCCCTCCATCTCCTGTCTGATCAATGTTTATAAACAATGTTACTTTGTATCCCTCTATCTCCCGTCTGATCAATGTTTATAAACACTCTTCCCCTCCCGCGCTCTGCACTACTCCTGGGGCCTCCCTCTGAGTTCACAGGAGCCGGAACTACATCGGATGTCAGTATTGACTGTCAGCGCGCATTGAGAACAAGATTGGAAACCTCATTAGGCGGTGTACATCTGCAACAATATTGATTTGCGGCAGAACCCCTGGGGATCACCAATAGAAAAGATGGCCGCGGTCCTCATACGTGATGATGTCACACGCCAAAGCTCCACCTAACGTGTTTCGTCGTCATGTCTATGCTGATGACATGTCTGTTGTATTATGAATAATGTGAGTACATGGAGTTTTTACTCCCCCCATGAGGCGGTTTGGTTTCTCCTCTTGATTTGTATGGTTAGATGTGAGGACCCCGAACCCCGAACCCTGACCTGGACAGACCCTTCGTGGGGGAGGAGCGCCTGCAGTTTATGATCATCAGAGGGTTGGAACCTGATGGTGCCTTTGACCATTTGTGTCGAGGTGGTCAGTATTTGGGGGGAGGGGCTCTGTGTCCCGGGTGAAGGTGGAGGATTCTTTTCCTGTGACATTTCCAAACTCCTCTGAGGCCTTTCAGGGGACATTTTATTGCACATTTTTTATATTGGGACTTTTTCCTTTTTTACACATTTTTTATTTCTGTGTTTAGCATAGCGCTGCATTTTCCATCACAGTTTTGATGTTTGTACCTAAAACTATAAGGCTGCGATCGAATATCTCGATGAGCGATTTTCATTCTATGTTTGTGAATATATTTTATGACGACTAATAAATATCGCAGGATATTGCACTAGGCTGGTGCGCCCTCTTGTGTTCGTTTTTTGTAGTGTCTTCAGGGTGTCCCCAGTCTGGGGGCAGCGAGGCTTTGGGGGGCTTTATCACCGTGTTGTGGAGTTCTTCTCCGTGGTCCTATGTATGTGAGATGGCCCCATGTATGTGAGATGGTCCCATGTATGTGAGACGGTCCCATGTAAGTGAGATGGTCCCATGTATGTGAGATGGTCCCATGTATGTGAGATGGCCCCATGTATGTGAGATGGTCCCATGTATGTGAGATGGTCCCATGTAAGTGAGATGGTCCCATGTATGTGACATGGTCCCATGTATGTGACATGGTCCCATGTATGTGAGATGGTCCCATGTATGTGAGATGGTCCCATGTAAGTGAGATGGTCCCATGTAAGTGAGATGGTCCCATGTATGTGACATGGTCCCATGTATGTGAGATGGTCCCATGTATGTGAGATGGTCCCATGTATGTGAGATGGTCCCATGTATGTGAGATGGTCCCATGTAAGTGAGATGGTCCCATGTATGTGACATGGTCCCATGTATGTGAGATGGTCCCATGTATGTGAGATGGTCCCATGTATGTGAGATGGTCCCATGTATGTGAGATGGCCCCACGTATGTGAGACGGTCCCACGTATGTGAGATGGTCCCATGTATGTGAGATGGCCCCATGTATGTGAGATGGCCCCATGTATGTGAGATGGCCCCATGTATGTGAGATGGTCCCATGTATGTGAGAGGGTCCCATGTATGTGAGATGGTCCCATGTATGTGAGATGGTCCCATGTATGTGAGAGGGTCCCATGTATGTGAGATGGTCCCATGTATGTGAGATGGTCCCATGTATGTGAGACGGTCCCATGTATGTGAGACGGTCCCATGTATGTGAGACGGTCCCATGTATGTGAGACGGTCCCATGTATGTGAGACGGTCCCATGTATGTGTATGTGAGACGGTCCCATGTAAGTGAGACGGTCCCATGTAAGTGAGACGGTCCCATGTAAGTGAGACGGTCCCATGTAAGTGAGACGGTCCCATGTATGTGGGACGGTGCCATGTATGTGGGACGGTGCCATGTATGTGGGATGGTGCCATGTATGTGAGATGGTGCCATGTATGTGAGATGGTGCCATGTATGTGAGATGGTGCCATGTATGTGAGATGGTGCCATGTATGTGAGACGGTCCCATGTAAGTGAGACGGTCCCATGTAAGTGAGACGGTCCCATGTATGTGAGACGGTCCCATGTATGTGGGATGGTGCCATGTATGTGAGATGGTGCCATGTATGTGAGATGGTGCCATGTAAGTGAGATGGTCCCATGTATGTGAGATGGTGCCATGTATGTGAGATGGTGCCATGTAAGTGAGACGGTCCCATGTATGTGGGATGGTGCCATGTATGTGAGATGGTGCCATGTATGTGAGATGGTGCCATGTATGTGAGATGGTGCCATGTAAGTGAGATGGTCCCATGTATGTGAGATGGTGCCATGTATGTGAGATGGTCCCATGTAAGTGAGACGGTCCCATGTATGTGAGACGGTCCCATGTATGTGGGATGGTGCCATGTATGTGAGATGGTGCCATGTATGTGAGATGGTGCCATGTATGTGAGATGGTGCCATGTAAGTGAGACGGTCCCATGTATGTGGGATGGTGCCATGTATGTGAGATGGTGCCATGTATGTGAGATGGTGCCATGTATGTGAGATGGTCCCATGTAAGTGAGACGGTCCCATGTATGTGAGATGGTGCCATGCCATGTATGTGAGACGGTGCCATGTATGTGAGATGGCCCCATGTATGTGAGATGGCCCCATGTATGTGAGATGGCCCCATGTATGTGAGATGGCCCCATGTATGTGAGAGGGTCCCATGTAAGTGAGGTGGTCCCATGTAAGTGAGATGGTCCCATGTATGTGAGGTGGTCCCATGTAAGTGAGGTGGTCCCACGTAAGTGAGGTGGTCCCATGTATGTGAGATGGTGCCACGTAAGTGAGGTGGTCCCAGGCACTTGTAAGCCACCTCTTCATATGGGACCTTAGAAGAACAGTCCACACGCCACAATCAAATCTCAAATCCCTTTAATAAAATTCACTATGTTGTCCACAGCCAGCTTCCCAGATTCAAATGAAAGTTTGCCGCTGTCAAAGAAGCTGATAATGCCATGGAAGCCATCTTTCACGTGGTACCAGGTGACTGGGACTCCGTGGTCCTCCAGGCGTTTCTTGTACAGAATCCCATCATCGCGCAGCACATCGAACTCGCAGGTTAGAATGTAAGTCTTTGGTTGTTGGCGGATCACGGAGTCCTCGGCTAGTAATGGAGACAAGCTGGGCTCCAGGGCCTTCATGTGGGCTTCATAGACGTCTTCATCGTGGGAGGACATGACTCGGAGGTTGTGCCCCCGGACCTTGAATTCATCCGGAATGTTCTCGGCCCCCAACCACTTCCTAAATTTCAGTTTCATCTCCACGGGGACATGGTCTCCATTCAGAACGTCTTCCATCATGCTCAGGTCTCCACCCATGTAATTGATGATGTAGAAAGCGGCTCGCTCCCGATACAAGATGGGCACTGCCCTGTTCTGGGTGTAGGACGGTAAGTTGAAGTCCACTGCCTGGACTGCGGGATATATGAGAACCTGGGCCAGGGGCTTGGGAAGATCCGTCCGCTCTACAAGAGCCTGACAGACGGCAGCCGTGAGGTGTCCCCCAGCACTGTCCCCACCAATAATGACAGAGGAAGCATCGACTCCGAATTCCTGGGCAGTCTGTAGGAAGTGGATGGTGGCATTCAGACAATCCTCAAACGCTGCCGGGTGCCGGTGTTCTGGTGCCAGGCGGTAACTAAAAAGAAGAAGAAACCATTAGAATTCCACATGAAGGGGCATTTATCCTCTATTGTACCAAGTGATATATATATATATACCCGTTCCATAGATGGGGTGGCTGCATACCCCGGAGAAGGGAATGCTTTGCTGCCCCTACCTCTCTGGCCAGCTTCAGTTGCTGTCACTGGCCAGTTGGATGGGGGACAAACCAGCTAAAGGAGTTCCCAACATGAGCAGAGCAAAGGCAGAACCACTAGTGGGTAGAGCAGCAGAGACCACGTCCAGGGTGGTGCCTACAGCAGGTGAGTGTGTGGTGGGAACTCTATGGGGGGTAATGTCTCTGGTTTGGTGTACAGGGGTCAGAACATTGTAGATCAGGTGAGTGTGTGGTGGGAACTCTATGGGGGGTAATGTCTCTGGTTTGGTGTACAGGGGTCAGAACATTGTAGATGAGGTGAGTGTGTGGTGGGGACTCTATGGGGGGTAATGTCTCTGGTTTGGTGTACAGGGGTCAGAACATTGTAGATCAGGTGAGTGTGTGGTGGGAACTCTATGGGGGGTAATGTCTCTGGTTTGGTGTACAGGGGTCAGAACATTGTAGATGAGGTGAGTGTGTGGTGGGGACTCTATGGGGGGTAATGTCTCTGGTTTGGTGTACAGGGGTCAGAACATTGTAGATCAGGTGAGTGTGTGGTGGGAACTCTATGGGTGGTAATGTCTCTGGTTTGGTGTACAGGGGTCAGAACATTGTAGATCAGGTGAGTGTGTGGTGGGAACTCTATGGTGGTAATGTCTCTGGTTTGGTGTACAGGGGTCAGAACATTGTAGATCAGGTGAGTGTGTGGTGGGAACTCTATGGGGGGTAATGTCTCTGGTTTGGTGTACAGGGGTCAGAACATTGTAGATCAGGTGAGTGTGTGGTGGGAACTCTATGGGGGGTAATGTCTCTGGTTTGGTGTACAGGGGTCAGAACATTGTAGATCAGGTGAGTGTGTGGTGGGAACTCTATGGGGGGTAATGGCTCTGGTTTGGTGTACAGGGGTCAGAACATTGTAGATCAGGTGAGTGTGTGGTGGGAACTCTATGGGGGTAATGTCTCTGGTCTGGTGTACAGGGGTCAGAACATTGTAGATCAGGTGAGTGTGTGGTGGGAACTCTATGGTGGTAATGTCTCTGGTTTGGTGTACAGGGGTCAGAACATTGTAGATCAGGTGAGTGTGTGGTGGGAACTCTATGGGGGGTAATGTCTCTGGTCTGGTGTACAGGGGTCAGAACATTGTAGATCAGGTGAGTATGTGGTGGGAACTCTATGGGGGTAATGTCTCTGGTTTGGTGTACAGGGGTCAGAACATTGTAGATCAGGTGAGTGTGTGGTGGGAACTCTATGGGGGTAATGTCTCTGGTTTGATGTACAGGGGTCAGAACATTGTAGATCAGGTGAGTGTGTGGTGGGAACTCTATGGGGGGTAATGTCTCTGGTTTGGTGTACAGGGGTCAGAACATTGTAGATCAGGTGTGTGTGTGGTGGGAACTCTATGGGGGTAATGTCTCTGGTTTGGTGTACAGGGGTCAGAACATTGTAGATCAGGTGAGTGTGTGGTGGGAACTCTATGGGTGTTAATGTCTCTGGTTTGGTGTACAGGGGTCAGAACATTGTAGATCAGGTGAGTGTGTGGTGGGAACTCTATGGGGGTAATGTCTCTGGTTTGGTGTACAGGGGTCAGAACATTGTAGATCAGGTGAGTGTGTGGTGGGAACTCTATGGGTGGTAATGTCTCTGGTTTGGTGTACAGGGGTCAGAACATTGTAGATCAGGTGAGTGTATTGTGGGAACTCTATGGTGGTAATGTCTCTGGTTTGGTGTACAGGGGTCAGAACATTGTAGATCAGGTGAGTGTATTGTGGGAACTCTATGGGTGGTAATGTCTCTGGTTTGGTGTACAGGGGTCAGAACGTTGTAGATCAGGTGAGTGTGTGGTGGGAACTCTATGGTGGTAATGTCTCTGGTTTGGTGTACAGGGGTCAGAACATTGTAGATCAGGTGAGTGTGTGGTGGGAACTCTATGGGGGTAATGTCTCTGGTTTGGTGTACAGGGGTCAGAACATTGTAGATCAGGTGAGTGTGTGGTGGGAACTCTATGGGGGTAATGTCTCTGGTTTGGTGTACAGGGGTCAGAACATTGTAGATCAGGTGGGTGTGTGGTGGGAACTCTATGGGGGGTAATGTCTCTGGTTTGGTGTACAGGGGTCAGAACATTGTAGATCAGGTGAGTGTGTGGTGGGAACTCTATGGGTGGTAATGTCTCTGGTTTGGTGTACAGGGGTCAGAACATTGTAGATCAGGTGAGTGTGTGGTGGGAACTCTATGGGGGTAATGTCTCTGGTTTGGTGTACAGGGGTCAGAACATTGTAGATCAGGTGGGTGTGTGGTGGGAACTCTATGGGGGTAATGTCTCTGGTTTGGTGTACAGGGGTCAGAACATTGTAGATCAGGTGAGTGTGTGGTGGGAACTCTATGGGGGTAATGTCTCTGGTTTGGTGTACAGGGGTCAGAACATTGTAGATGAGGTGAGTGTGTGGTGGGAACTCTATGGGGGTAATGTCTCTGGTTTTGTGTACAGGGGTCAGAACATTGTAGATCAGGTGAGTGTGTGGTGGGAACTATATGGTGGTAATGTCTCTGGTTTGGTGTACAGGGGTCAGAACATTGTAGATCAGGTGAGTGTATTGTGGGAACTCTATGGTGGTAATGGCTCTGGTTTGGTGTACAGGGGTCAGAACATTGTAGATCAGGTGAGTGTGTGGTGGGAACTCTATGGGTGGTAATGGCTCTGGTTTGGTGTACAGGGGTCAGAACATTGTAGATCAGGTGAGTGTGTGGTGGGAACTCTATGGGGGGAAATCTCTCTGGTTTGATGTACAGGGGTCAGAACATTGTAGATCAGGTGAGTGTGTGGTGGGAACTCTATGGGGGTAATGTCTCTGGTTTGGTGTACAGGGGTCAGAACATTGTAGATCAGGTGAGTGTGTGGTGGGAACTCTATGGCGGTAATGACTCTGGTTTGGTGTACAGGGGTCAGAACATTGTAGATCAGGTGAGTGTGTGGTGGGAACTCTATGGGTGGTAATGTCTCTGGTTTGGTGTACAGGGGTCAGAACATTGTAGATCAGGTGAGTGTGTGGTGGGAACTCTATGGGGGTAATGTCTCTGGTTTGGTGTACAGGGGTCAGAACATTGTAGATCAGGTGAGTGTGTGGTGGAAACTCTATGGGTGGTAATGTCTCTGGTTTGGTGTACAGGGGTCAGAACATTGTAGATCAGGTGAGTGTGTGGTGGGGACTCTATGGGGGGTAATGGCTCTAGTTTGGTGTACAGGGGTCAGAACATTGTAGATCAGGTGAGTGTGTGGTGGGAACTCTATGGGGGGTAATGTCTCTGGTTTGGTGTACAGGGGTCAGAACATTGTAGATCAGGTGAGTGTGTGGTGGGAACTCTATGGGGGTAATGTCTCTGGTCTGGTGTACAGGGGTCAGAACATTGTAGATCAGGTGAGTGGGTGGTGGGAACTCTATGGGGGGTAATGTCTCTGGTTTGGTGTACAGGGGTCAGAACATTGTAGATCAGGTGAGTGGGTGGTGGGAACTCTATGGGTGGTAATGTCTCTGGTTTGGTGTACAGGGGTCAGAACATTGTAGATCAGGTGAGTGTGTGGTGGGAACTCTATGGGGGTAATGTCTCTGGTTTGGTGTACAGGGGTCAGAACATTGTAGATCAGGTGAGTGTGTGGTGGGAACTCTATGGGGGTAATGTCTCTGGTTTGGTGTACAGGGGTCAGAACATTGTAGATCAGGTGAGTGTGTGGTGGGAACTCTATGGGCGGTAATGTCTCTGGTTTGGTGTACAGGGGTCAGAACATTGTAGATCAGGTGAGTGTGTGGTGGGAACTCTATGGGGGTAATGTCTCTGGTTTGGTGTACAGGGGTCAGAACATTGTAGATCAGGTGAGTGTGTGGTGGGAACTCTATGGGTGGTAATGTCTCTGGTTTGGTGTACAGGGGTCAGAACATTGTAGATCAGGTGAGTGTGTGGTGGGAACTCTATGGTGGTAATGGCTCTGGTTTGGTGTACAGGGGTCAGAACATTGTAGATCAGGTGAGTGTGTGGTGGGAACTCTATGGGTGGTAATGTCTCTGGTTTGGTGTACAGGGGTCAGAACATTGTAGATCAGGTGAGTGTGTGCTGGGAACTCTATGGGTGATAATGTCTCTGGTTTGGTGTACAGGGGTCAGAACATTGTAGATCAGGTGAGTGTATTGTGGGAACTCTATGGGGGGTAATGGCTCTGGTTTGGTGTACAGGGGTCAGAACATTGTAGATCAGGTGAGTGTGTGGTTGGAACTCTATGGGGTAATGTCTCTGGTTTGGTGTACAGGGGTCAGAACGTTGTAGATCAGGTGAGTGTATTGTGGGAACTCTATGGGTGGTAATGGCTCTGGTTTGGTGTACAGGGGTCAGAACATTGTAGATCAGGTGAGTGTGTGGTGGGAACTCTATGGGTGGTAATGTATCTGGTTTGGTGTACAGGGGTCAGAACATTGTAGATCAGGTGAGTGTGTGGTTGGAACTCTATGGGTGTTAATGTCTCTGGTTTGGTGTACAGGGGTCAGAACATTGTAGATCAGGTGAGTGTGTGGTGGGAACTCTATGGTGTTAATGTCTCTGGTTTGGTGTACAGGGGTCAGAACATTGTAGATCAGGTGAGTGTGTGGTGGGAACTCTATGGGGGTAATCTCTCTGGTTTGATGTACAGGGGTCAGAACATTGTAGATCAGGTGAGTGTGTGGTGGGAACTCTATGGGGTAATGGCTCTGGTTTGGTGTACAGGGGTCAGAACATTGTAGATCAGGTGAGTGTGTGGTGGGAACTCTATGGGGGTAATGGCTCTGGTTTGGTGTACAGGGGTCAGAACATTGTAGATCAGGTGAGTGTGTGGTGGGAACTCTATGGGGGTAATGTCTCTGGTTTGGTGTACAGGGGTCAGAACATTGTAGATCAGGTGAGTGTGTGGTGGGAACTCTATGGGTGGTAATGTATCTGGTTTGGTGTACAGGGGTCAGAACATTGTAGATCAGGTGAGTGTGTGGTGGGAACTCTATGGGTGTTAATGTCTCTGGTTTGGTGTACAGGGGTCAGAACATTGTAGATGAGGTGAGTGTGTGGTGAGAACTCTATGGTGGTAATGTCTCTGGTTTGGTGTACAGGGGTCAGAACATTGTAGATCAGGTGAGTGTGTGGTGGGAACTCTATGGTGGTAATGTCTCTGGTTTGGTGTACAGGGGTCAGAACATTGTAGATCAGGTGAGTGTGTGGTGGGAACTCTATGGGTGGTAATGTCTCTGGTTTGGTGTACAGGGGTCAGAACATTGTAGATCAGGTGAGTGTGTGGTGGGAACTCTAAGGTGGTAATGGCTCTGGTTTGGTGTACAGGGGTCAGAACATTGTAGATCAGGTGAGTGTGTGGTGGGAACTCTATGGGTGGTAATGTCTCTGGTTTGGTGTACAGGGGTCAGAACATTGTAGATCAGGTGAGTGTGTGGTGGGAACTCTATGGGGCGTAATGTCTCTGGTTTGGTGTACAGGGGTCAGAACATTGTAGATCAGGTGAGTGTGTGGTGGGAACTCTATGGGTGTTAATGTCTCTGGTTTGGTGTACAGGGGTCAGAACATTGTAGATCAGGTGAGTGTGTGGTGGGAACTCTATGGTGGTAATGTCTCTGGTTTGGTGTACAGGGGTCAGGACATTGTAGATCAGGTGAGTGTGTGGTGGGAACTCTATGGGTGGTAATGGCTCTGGTTTGGTGTACAGGGGTCAGAACATTGTAGATCAGGTGAGTGTGTGGTGGGAACTCTATGGTGGTAATGTCTCTGGTTTGGTGTACAGGGGTCAGAACATTGTAGATCAGGTGAGTGTGTGGTGGGAACTCTATGGGGGGTAATGTCTCGGGTTTGGTGTACAGGGGTCAGAACATTGTATATCAGGTGAGTGTGTGGTGGGAACTCTATGGGGGTAATGTCTGGTTTGGTGTACAGGGGTCAGAACATTGTAGATCAGGTGAGTGTGTGGTGGGAACTCTATGGGGGGTAATGTCTCTGGTTTGGTGTACAGGGGTCAGAACATTGTAGATCAGGTGAGTGTGTGGTGGGAACTCTATGGTGGTAATGTCTCTGGTTTGGTGTACAGGGGTCAGAACATTGTATATCAGGTGAGTGTGTGGTGGGAACTCTATGGGGGTAATGTCTCTGGTTTGGTGTACAGGGGTCAGAACATTGTAGATCAGGTGAGTGTGTGGTGGGAACTCTATGGGTGGTAATGTCTCTGGTTTGGTGTACAGGGGTCAGAACATTGTAGATCAGGTGAGTGTGTGGTGGGAACTCTAAGGTGGTAATGGCTCTGGTTTGGTGTACAGGGGTCAGAACATTGTAGATCAGGTGAGTGTGTGGTGGGAACTCTATGGGCGTAATGTCTCTGGTTTGGTGTACAGGGGTCAGAACATTGTAGATCAGGTGAGTGTGTGGTGGGAACTCTATGGGTGGTAATGGCTCTGGTTTGGTGTACAGGGGTCAGGACATTGTAGATCAGGTGAGTGTGTGGTGGGAACTCTATGGGGGGTAATGGCTCTGGTTTGGTGTACAGGGGTCAGAACATTGTAGATCAGGTGAGTGTGTGGTGGGAACTCTATGGGGGTAATGTCTGGTTTGGTGTACAGGGGTCAGAACATTGTATATCAGGTGAGTGTGTGGTGGGAACTCTATGGGGGTAATGTCTGGTTTGGTGTACAGGGGTCAGAACATTGTAGATCAGGTGAGTGTGTGGTGGGAACTCTATGGGGGGTAATGTCTCTGGTTTGGTGTACAGGGGTCAGAACATTGTAGATCAGGTGAGTGTGTGGTGGGAACTCTATGGTGGTAATGTCTCTGGTTTGGTGTACAGGGGTCAGAACATTGTAGATCAGGTGAGTGTGTGGTGGGAACTCTATGGGGGGTAATGTCTCTGGTTTGGTGTACAGGGGTCAGAACATTGTAGATCAGGTGAGTGTGTGGTGGGAACTCTATGGGTGGTAATGTCTCTGGTTTGGTGTACAGGGGTCAGAACATTGTAGATCAGGTGAGTGTGTGGTGGGAACTCTATGGTGGTAATGTCTCTGGTTTGGTGTACAGGGGTCAGAACGTTGTAGATCAGGTGAGTGTGTGGTGGGAACTCTATGGGGGGTAATGTCTCTGGTTTGGTGTACAGGGGTCAGAACATTGTAGATCAGGTGAGTGTGTGGTGGGAACTCTATGGGTGGTAATGTCTCTGGTTTGGTGTACAGGGGTCAGAACATTGTAGATCAGGTGAGTGTGTGGTGGGAAGTCTATGGGGGGTAATGTCTCTGGTTTGGTGTACATGGGTCAGAACATTGTAGATCAGGTGAGTGTGTGGTGGGAACTCTATGGGGGGTAATGTCTCTGGTTTGGTGTACAGGGGTCAGAACATTGTAGATCAGGTGAGTGTGTGGTGGGAACTCTATGGGGGGTAATGTCTCTGGTTTGGTGTACAGGGGTCAGAACATTGTAGATCAGGTCAGTGTGTGGTGGGAACTCTATGGGGGGTAATGTCTCTGGTTTGGTGTACAGGGGTCAGAACATTGTAGATCAGGTGAGTGTGTGGTGGGAACTCTATGGGGGGTAATGTCTCTGGTTTGGTGTACAGGGGTCAGAACATTGTAGATCAGGTGAGTGTGTGGTGGGAACTCTATGGGGGGTAATGTCTCTGGTTTGGTGTACAGGGGTCAGAACATTGTAGATCAGGTGAGTGTGTGGTGGGAACTCTATGGGGGGTAATGTCTCTGGTTTGGTGTACAGGGGTCAGAACATTGTAGATCAGGTGAGTGTGTGGTGGGAACTCTATGGTGGTAATGTCTCTGGTTTGGTGTACAGGGGTCAGAACATTGTAGATCAGGTGAGTGTGTGGTGGGAACTCTATGGGTGGTAATGTCTCTGGTTTGGTGTACAGGGGTCAGAACATTGTAGATCAGGTGAGTGTGTGGTGGGAACTCTATGGGTGGTAATGTCTCTGGTTTGGTGTACAGGGGTCAGAACATTGTAGATCAGGTGAGTGTGTGGTGGGAACTCTATGGGTGGTAATGTCTCTGGTTTGGTGTACAGGGGTCAGAACATTGTAGATCAGGTGAGTGTGTGGTGGGAACTCTATGGGGGGTAATGTCTCTGGTTTGGTGTACAGGGGTCAGAACATTGTAGATCAGGTGAGTGTGTGGTGGGAACTCTATGGTGGTAATGTCTCTGGTTTGGTGTACAGGGGTCAGAACATTGTAGATCAGGTGAGTGTGTGGTGGGAACTCTATGGGGGGTAATGTCTCTGGTTTGGTGTACAGGGGTCAGAACGTTGTAGATCAGGTGAGTGTGTGGTGGGAACTCTATGGGGGGTAATGTCTCTGGTTTGGTGTACAGGGGTCAGAACATTGTAGATCAGGTGAGTGTGTGGTGGGAACTCTATGGGGGTAATGTCTCTGGTTTGGTGTACAGGGGTCAGAACATTGTAGATCAGGTGAGTGTGTGGTGGGAACTCTATGGGGGTAATGTCTCTGGTTTGGTGTACAGGGGTCAGAACATTGTAGATCAGGTGAGTGTGTGGTGGGAACTCTATGGGGGTAATGGCTCTGGTTTGGTGTACAGGGGTCAGAACATTGTAGATCAGGTGAGTGTGTGGTGGTAATGTCTCTGGTTTGGTGTACAGGGGTCAGAACATTGTAGATCAGGTGAGTGTGTGGTGGGAACTCTATGGGGGGTAATGTCTCTGGTCTGGTGTACAGGGGTCAGAACATTGTAGATCAGGTGGGTGTGTGGTGGGAACTCTATGGGGGGTAATGTCTCTGGTTTGGTGTACAGGGGTCAGAACATTGTAGATCAGGTGAGTGTGTGGTGGGAACTCTATGGGGGTAATGTCTCTGGTTTGGTGTACAGGGGTCAGAACATTGTAGATCAGGTGAGTGTGTGGTGGGAACTCTATGGGGGGTAATGTCTCTGGTTTGGTGTACAGGGGTCAGAACATTGTAGATCAGGTGAGTGGGTGGTGGGAACTCTATGGGGGGTAATGTCTCTGGTTTGGTGTACAGGGGTCAGAACATTGTAGATCAGGTGAGTGTGTGGTGGGAACTCTATGGGGGGTAATGTCTCTGGTTTGGTGTACAGGGGTCAGAACATTGTAGATCAGGTGAGTGTGTGGTGGGAACTCTATGGGGGGTAATGTCTCTGTTTTGGTGTACAGGGGTCAGAACATTGTAGATCAGGTGAGTGTGTGGTGGGAACTCTATGGGGGTAATGTCTCTGGTTTGGTGTACAGGGGTCAGAACATTGTATATCAGGTGAGTGTGTGGTGGGAACTCTATGGGGGTAATGTCTCTGGTTTGGTGTACAGGGGTCAGAACATTGTAGATCAGGTGAGTGTGTGGTGGGAACTCTATGGGGGGTAATGTCTCTGGTTTGGTGTACAGGGGTCAGAACATTGTAGATCAGGTGAGTGTGTGGTGGGAACTCTATGGGGGGTAATGTCTCTGGTTTGGTGTACAGGGGTCAGAACATTGTAGATCAGGTGAGTGTGTGGTGGGAACTCTATGGGGGTAATGTCTCTGGTTTGGTGTACAGGGGTCAGAACATTGTAGATCAGGTGAGTGTGTGGTGGGAACTCTATGGGGGGTAATGTCTCTGGTTTGGTGTACAGGGGTCAGAACATTGTAGATCAGGTGAGTGTGTGGTGGGAACTCTATGGGGGTAATGTCTCTGGTTTGGTGTACAGGGGTCAGAACATTGTAGATCAGGTGAGTGTGTGGTGGGAACTCTATGGTGGTAATGTCTCTGGTTTGGTGTACAGGGGTCAGAACATTGTAGATCAGGTGAGTGTGTGGTGGGAACTCTATGGGGGTAATGTCTCTGGTTTGGTGTACAGGGGTCAGAACATTGTAGATCAGGTGAGTGTGTGGTGGGAACTCTATGGTGGTAATGTCTCTGGTTTGGTGTACAGGGGTCAGAACATTGTAGATCAGGTGAGTGTGTGGTGGGAACTCTATGGGGGGTAATGTCTCTGGTTTGGTGTACAGGGGTCAGAACATTGTAGATCAGGTGAGTGTGTGGTGGGAACTCTATGGGGGTAATGTCTCTGGTTTGGTGTACAGGGGTCAGAACATTGTAGATCAGGTGAGTGTGTGGTGGGAACTCTATGGGGCGTAATGTCTCTGGTTTGGTGTACAGGGGTCAGAACATTGTAGATCAGGTGAGTGTGTGGTGGGAACTCTATGGGGGGTAATGTCTCTGGTTTGGTGTACAGGGGTCAGAACATTGTAGATCAGGTGAGTGTGTGGTGGGAACTCTATGGGGGTAATGGCTCTGGTTTGGTGTACAGGGGTCAGAACATTGTAGATCAGGTGAGTGTGTGGTGGGAACTCTATGGGGGTAATGTCTCTGGTTTGGTGTACAGGGGTCAGAACATTGTAGATCAGGTGAGTGTGTGGTGGGAACTCTATGGTGGTAATGGCTCTGGTTTGGTGTACAGGGGTCAGAACATTGTAGATCAGGTGAGTGTGTGGTGGGAACTCTATGGGGGGTAATGTCTCTGGTTTGGTGTACAGGGGTCAGAACATTGTAGATCAGGTGAGTGTGTGGTGGGAACTCTATGGGGGGTAATGGCTCTGGTTTGGTGTACAGGGGTCAGAACGTTGTAGATGAGGTGAGTGGGTGGTGGGAACTCTATGGGGGGTAATGTCTCTGGTTTGGTGTACAGGGGTCAGAACATTGTAGATCAGGTGAGTGTGTGGTGGGAACTCTATGGGGGGTAATGTCTCTGTTTTGGTGTACAGGGGTCAGAACATTGTAGATCAGGTGAGTGTGTGGTGGGAACTCTATGGGGGGTAATGTCTCTGGTTTGGTGTACAGGGGTCAGAACATTGTAGATCAGGTGAGTGTGTGGTGGGAACTCTATGGGGGTAATGTCTCTGGTTTGGTGTACAGGGGTCAGAACATTGTAGATCAGGTGAGTGTGTGGTGGGAACTCTATGGGGGGTAATGTCTCTGGTTTGGTGTACAGGGGTCAGAACATTGTAGATCAGGGGAGTGTGTGGTGGGAACTCTATGGGTGGTAATGTCTCTGGTTTGGTGTACAGGGGTCAGAACATTGTAGATCAGGTGAGTGTGTGGTGGGAACTCAATGGGGGGTAATGTCTCTGGTTTGGTGTACAGGGGTCAGAACATTGTAGATCAGGTGAGTGTGTGGTGGGAACTCTATGGGTGGTAATGGCTCTGGTTTGGTGTACAGGGGTCAGAACATTGTAGATCAGGTGAGTGTGTGGTGGGAACTCTATGGGGGGTAATGTCTCTGGTCTGGTGTACAGGGGTCAGAACATTGTAGATCAGGTGAGTGTGTGGTGGGAACTCTATGGGGGGTAATGGCTCTGGTTTGGTGTACAGGGGTCAGAACGTTGTAGATCAGGTGAGTGTGTGGTGGGAACTCTATGGGTGGTAATGTCTCTGGTTTGGTGTACAGGGGTCAGAACATTGTAGATGAGGTGAGTGTGTGGTGGGAACTCTATGGGGGGTAATGTCTCTGGTTTGATGTACAGGGGTCAGAACATTGTAGATCAGGTGAGTGTGTGGTGGGCACTCTATGGGGGGTAATGTCTCTGGTTTGGTGTACAGGGGTCAGAACATTGTAGATCAGGTGAGTGTGTGGTGGGAACTCTATGGGGGGTAATGGCTCTATACAGTGTGTAGGGATACATTGTAGATCAGGTGAGTGTGTGGTGGGGTGGGGGGGGCTGCACTGGGGGGAGGGGGCTGTACAGGGCTCCACCTACACCTTCCAATGGCAGCCCTGAGGACATGACATTTCTGGCAGGATCAACAGGGATTTTCTTTGCTTGCTGAAGAGTGAAAACGAATGCAGTTGAAGGAGCGCTGATCTGATATAGATTCCACTTTTGGTTTTGCATTTAGTGTACATTACTAGAATACTCTTGGCCTTTTGTGGTCCCCAAAGATAACAATTATAATATGTTTTTATCGATAACAGTATATAAAATATATCCTTAGAGGAGCCTCCTGGAGGTCTCCCTGTCCTGCACCTCCTTGTTGGATCAATTCCAAGGAAGTCACCTTAATGCCTATAGACACTGTGGAGGAAATGATCCTACAATGTATCCGGACCTGAATTCCTCAACACACATAATCCGCTTCTTACACATTTCATGATGTACATTTGTAGAGTTATGACAACACTTGCTACATGCTTTCTACCCCCTGGAATGTGTGGTCAGTATGAGGACCTCCCCATCCCCGGGACTCCACCAGGGAGAACTAGGAGGACATGGAACCTCCCACTTTATAATCCGTTACAGTAACAATTTTCTTCCTTTTGGGATTTGTCACCAGAGAGTGCTCTGTATTAGGCACACCCCCTCTGGTCAGACACGCCCCCCTCACCTTCACTACAAGAACACTTGTGATGAGGGGTGTGGCTGTCACTGAGCTCTGCCAGCACAGAGCACCGCAGGGTGAGAGATGGGACTTACATTTTTATTGAGAGAAACAAAACATTTCATTTTAGCAAAAATAACTCAGATTTGAATTGGGATTTAATTCCTTTAAAATATTTATTTCCCAGTGTCCCCCATTCCTCTCTGATGATCCCCCCCAATACACACAAAGCCCCCCGGAACCCTCATGGGTATACATGTTCCGGGTCCCAGATATGTCTATGGCCAAGCAATGAGATCTGCCCACCAACCTAACATTGTCAGCAACTACTTACCCCACAGAGACCACCACGGACTCCGCCCCCTTGGAGATGTAGCGACAGAGACCATCGTAGGAATCTGAGGAACCAATACAAGTATGTTAGTGTCAGTAAAACCCGCCATTTCCACCCTGCGATTCCAGCGAATCAACACCAATACAAGTATGATAGTGTCAGTAAAACCCGCCATTTCCACCCTGCGATTCCAGCGAATCAACACCAATACAAGTATGATAGTGTCAGTAAAACTCGCCATTTCCACCCTCCCACCCTGAGATTCCAGCAAATCAACACCAATACAAGTATGTTAGTGTCAGTAAATCCCGCCATTTCCACCCTGAGATTCCAGCGAATCAACACCAATACAAGTATGATAGTGTCAGTAAAACTCGCCACTTCAACCCTCCCACCCTGAGATTCCAGCAAATCAACACCAATACAAGAATGTTAGTGTCAGTAAAACTCGCCACTTCAACCCTCCCACCCTGAGTTTCCAGCAAATCAACACCAATACAAGTATGATAGTGTCAGTAAAACTCGCCACTTCAACCCTCCCACCCTGAGATTCCAGCAAATCAACACCAATACAAGTATGTTAGTGTCAGTAAAACCCGCCATTTCCACCCTGAGATTCCAGCGAATCAACACCAATACAAGTATGATAGTGTCAGTAAAACCCGCCATTTCCACCCTGAGATTCCAGCGAATCAACACCAATACAAGTATGATAGTGTCAGTAAAACTCGCCATTTCCACCCTCCCACCCTGAGATTCACTCGTTATCGGCTTCCAGAACTCGGAAAGAAGATCAATAGGGGAGCCGTGACCACTGGAGGGCTCCGCCCATTGGGTGAGGGCGGACCTTAAGGGGCCAACCCACGCCCCCCCCCCCCCCAAATCCTCCAGCATTTGCCACCACTGGTTAGCCCCCCCCCTTATTCTGTCCAAAATGTTAAAAAATAATAAAAATGTTGCCTTTAGTTTGGATACAAGTCACCACCATGTTTAATGTGCACCACATCCCAAACTGCACATGAAGGAAACAAGGACAATGAAGAGTTAATTTACACTTTTTCTTACCAATACTTCCAAACATCCATCCCCCGCCATGGAAGAAGATGACCCCCTTCCTCCCGCCAGCAGAGGGCGCTCTTGGCTGGTAAACTCTGACTGGGATTCCATCAAATCGCAGATCTTTGATGAAGAGTTTTGGGTCGTTTCCCAACCTCCTGACCAATAGCTGGTCTCTGATGAAGCGGGTGAAGGTCAGCGGGCTGCAGATCGACAGATTGTGCAGAATTCGACCCTGAGAAGGACAGAATATAACATTAGAGGAGAGGTTGTGTCTGGTGGCACCATGCCAATACCCCGACAGGCATGATAACCCCCCACATTACACTCGGGGATGATGGGGGTGATAGTAGCCATATTACAGCAGTTGTGTTGATTGAACTCAGAGGAAGCCGGGGGGGGGGAGGGGGGGGGCCTCATCATCTTGTCCTGAGTATTTCTAACTATCCATAGTAATGCTGCACACTGATTGTGCTTTAGGGGGCAGTGGAGGGTGTTTCTGATGGATCTGACCAATGATATGATGGGGATCCCCCATGGTCAGGGGTCACCTCTCTTCTCTGTATCCCAGCAGAACATTTCCTTTCATGGACCCTCCATGGACCCTCCACCACCTTCCAAGGTCCATGAGTGGCCCCTTTCCATCCCTCTGACCTCAACAACAGGGCTCTATTCCTCCCACCGACACCAACCACGTCCTGTTTATTTCCACTGATATCGGGACAATTTCTACTTCCAAGGGCCACAATTTGACCCCCCTAAATTCTGAAGGACAGTAAACTGGCCCTTTGCTTGGAAAGTTTGGAGACTCCTGACATCAGAGTGTGAAGTCCGCTTATCTTATGGACTCCCAACCCTCACGTAATAGGAGATCGAGGATCGAGGCGCTCAGATCAAGGATCGAGGAGCACAGATCGAGGATCGAGGAGCTCAGATCGAGGAGCACAGATCGAGGATCGAGGAGCTCAGATCGAGGATCGAGGAGCTCAAATCGAGGATCGAGGAGCACAGATCGAGGATTGAGGAGCACGGATCGAGGAGCTCGGATCGAGGATCGAGGAGCACAGATCGAGGAGCTCGGATCGAGGATTGAGGAGCTCAGATCAAGGATCGAGGAGCACGGATCGAGGAGCTCGGATCGAGGAGCACAGATCAAGGATTGAGGAGCACAGATCGAGGAGCTCAGATCGAGGATCGAGGAGCACAGATCAAGGATCGAGGAGCACGGATCGAGGAGCACAGATCAAGGATCGAGGAGCACAGATCGAGGAGCTCAGATTGAGGATCGAGGAGCTCAGATTGAGGATCGAGGAGCACAGATCGAGGAGCACAGATCGAGGATCGAGGAGCACAGATCAAGGATCGAGGAGCACAGATCAAGGATCGAGGAGCACAGATCGAGGAGCTCAGATTGAGGATTGAGGAGCTCAGATTGAGGATTGAGGAGCTCAGATTGAGGATTGAGGAGCTCAGATTGAGGATCGAGGAGCACGGATTGAGGATCGAGGAGCTCAGATTGAGGATCGAGGAGCACGGATCGAGGATCACAGATCGAGGAGCACAGATTGAGGATCGAGGAGCACGGATCGAGGATCGAGGATGAAGTGCACTCACCATCTTCCATCCATTTTCCATAGACCTGTGTGACATCACTGGGTCTTATCCTGGGATTCCGGGAATGCCGAGGAGCCCAAATCCCGGGACAGGTCACTCTAGCACAATGCAGGAGAGTCTTCTCATGAGATTTGGGCTCCTCGGCTCTCCCAGGAAAAAGTCCATTGATGTCCATAATTAATGTTCCCAATATTGCTGAAGGCTTCTTCTTCAAAGTAGAAGGTCTACTTAGGTGTAGAACCCCCATCTAAAGAAGCCCCCCGCTTTCCTTTCAGCTCTCCTGGGCAGTACAGGAAAGCGGGGGGCTTCTCTAGATGGGGGTTCTACACGATAAGTAGATCTTCTACTTTGGAGAAGAAGCCTTCAGCAATATTGGGAACATTAACTCTCTATGTAAGTGGTGGCTCCAGTAACAACGCCCCGGCGGGGCCCCCCCCAGACACGCACTTTGATCGCACACTTTTCTACATCGCAGATGAAGGATCGTCTACAAGGACATTTCCCTCTGCCTGGGATATAAAGCACATTTGTTTGTCATTTGTAAATTGTGCGGGAAGTTTTTGGCTGGATCAGACCCGATGGACCGGTTCTCTCACATTCCATTACTGGATCCACCAAACACAATACAAGACTTAGTCGGGGCAACCAGAAATGAAAGTTCATCACAGCTTCGTATCTCATCTGGTTCTTCTGGTTTGATTTCTGGCGGAACTTGTATTAAGCCGAGGAATGTTCCGGTCACAGATGTCATTGACACAGCAGGGATATATACAGTATCTGACAAAAGTAAGTACACCCCTCCGTCTTCTCATGTGACAACACTGAAGAAATGACTCTTGTCTACAATGTAAAGTAGTGAGTGTACAGCTTGTACAACACACAGCCATTAATGTCTAAACCGCTGGCAACAAAAGTCAGTACACCCCTAAGTGAAAATCTCCAAATTGGGCCCAATCAGCCATTTTCCCTCCCCCGGTGTCATGTGACTCGTTAGTGTTTACAAGGTCTCAGGTGTGAATGGGGAGCAGGTGTGTTAAATTTGGTGTTATCGCTCTCACTCTCTCATACTGGTCACTGGAAGTACAACATGGCACCTCATGGCAAAGAACTCTCTGAGGATCTGAAGATAAGAATTGTTGCTCTACATAAAGATGGCCGAGGCTATAAGAAGATTGCCAAGACCCTGAAACTGATCTGCAGCGCGGTGGCCAAGACCATCCAGCGGTATAACAGGACAGGTTCCCCTCAGAACAGGCCTCGCCATGGTCCACCAAAGAAGTTGAGGTCACGTGCTCAGCGTCATATCCAGAGGTTGTCTTTGGGAAATAGACGTATGAGTGCTGCCAGCATTGCTGCAGAGGTTGTAGGGGTGGGGGGTCAGCCTGTCAGTGCTCAGACCATACGCCGCACACTGCATCAAATTGGTCTGCATGGCTGTCGTCCCAGAAGGAAGCCTCTTCTAAAGATGATCCACAAGAAAGACCACAAACAGTTTGCTGAAGACAAGCAGACTAAGGACATGGATTACTGGAACCACGTCCTGTGGTCTGATGACACCAAGATAAAGGTATTTGGTGTCAGATGGTGTCAGGCGTGTGTGGGGGCAACCAGGTGAGGAGGACAAAGACAAGTGTGTCTTGCATGGTGTGTCATGGTGGGGGGAGTGTCTGGGGGGGGGGGTCATGGGTGGGAGTGTCATGGTGGTGGGAGTGTCATGGTGGTGGGAGTGTCATGGTGTGGGAGTGTCATGGTGGGGGGAGTGTCATGGTGGTGGGAGTGTCATGGTGGTGGGAGTGTCATGGTGTGTGGGAGTGTCATGGTGGTGGGAGTGTCATGGTGGTGGGAGTGTCAAGGTGGTGGGAGTGTCATGGTGGTGGGAGTGTCATGGTGGTGGGAGTGTCATGGTGGTGGGGGTGTCATGGTGGTGGGAGTGTCATGGTGGGGGGAGTGTCATGGTGGTGGGAGGGTCATGGTGGGGGAGTGTCATGGTGGGGGGTGGGTGGGGGGAGTGTCATGGTGGGGGGAGTGTCATGGTCTGGGGCTGCATGAGTGCTGCCGGCACTGGGGGGCTACAGTTTATTGAGGGCACCATGAATGCCAACATGTACTGTGACATACTGAAGCAGAGCATGACCCCCTCCCTTCAGAGACTGGGCCGCAGGGCAGTATTCCAACATGATAACCACCCCAAACACACCTCCAACACCACCACTGCCTTGCTAAAGAAGCTGAGGGTAAAGGTGATGGACTGGCATGTCTCCAGACCTAAACCCTATTGATCATCTGTGGGACATCCTCAAACGGAAGGAGGAGGAGCGCAAGGTCTCCAACATCCACCAGCTCTGTGATGTCATCATGGGGGAGGGGAAGAGGACTCCAGTGACAACCTGTGAAGCTCTGGTGACCTCCATGCCCAAGAGGGTTAAGGCAGTGCTGGAAAATAATGGGGGCCACACAAAATATTGGCCCCAATTTGGAGATTTTCTCTTAGCCCCCGTACAATCCGGCCGTGTGTGGGCTCCATCGGACTTTTTCGGTTGGAATTTCCGACTGAAAAAATTGGAGATCCTGCTCTCAAATTTTCCCACAACAAAATCCTATCGGACTTTTTCCGATCGTGTGTAGAGAATTCCGACGGACAAAGTGCCACGTATGCTCAGATCAAATTACGAGACCAACGCTATTGGCTACTAGCCTCTACGTAGTTTCGTCGTACCCAACGATCGTCACCACGTTCAGAATGATCGGATTTTCTGACAACTTTGTCCAACCGTGTGTATGCAACACCAGTGTCGGACAAAATCCGTCGGAAAAAATCTGACGGATTTTGTGGTCGGAATTTCTGACTGTGTGTACGGGGGCTTAGGGGTGTACTGACTTTTGTTGCCAGCGGTTTAGACATTAATGGCTGTGTGTTGAGTTATTTTGAGGGGACGGCAAATTTACACTGTTATACAAGCTGTACACTCACTACTTTACATTGTAGACAAGTGTCCATTTCTTCAGTGTTGTCACATGAAAAGATTTCCACAAATGTGAGGGGTGTACTTACTTTTGTCAGATACTGTATCTGTTACAATGCAGAACTATTTGTGAATCTGTGGCAAGAGGGGAAATCCCAACAAAAAAATATAATTTCAGGTGCAAATCCTTTTGTAACGAAACAAATGCTTGAATTTCCTAATAAAACCTAATAAAATGATTTGAATTAAATCTCAGGACCTCCAATGCTGGGATTCTGGGAGAGCCGAGGAGCCCAAATCCCACCCAGTCACCTCACTCCTGCCCAGTGACCTCACTCCTGCCCAGTCACCTCACTCCTGCCCAGTCACCTCACTCCTACCCAGTGACCTCACTCCTGCCCAGTGACCTCACTCCTGCCCAGTGACCTCACTCCTGCCCAGTGACCTCACTCCTGCCCAGTGACCTCACTCCTGCCCAGTCACCTCACTCCTACCCAGTGACCTCACTCCTGCCCAGTGACCTCACTCCTGCCCAGTCACCTCACTCCTGCCCAGTCACCTCACTCCTACCCAGTGACCTCACTCCTGCCCAGTCACCTCACTCCTGCCCAGTCACCTCACTCCTACCCAGTGACCTCACTCCTGCCCAGTGACCTCACTCCTGCCCAGTCACCTCACTCCTGCCCAGTCACCTCACTCCTACCCAGTGACCTCACTCCTGCCCAGTCACCTCACTCCTGCCCAGTCACCTCACTCCTGCCCAGTCACCTCACTCCTACCCAGTCACCTCACTCCTGCCCAGTCACCTCACTCCTGCCCAGTCACCTCACTCCTGCCCAGTCACCTCACTCCTGTCCAGTGACCTCACTCCTATCCCATTGACCTCACTCCTACCCAGTTACCTCCCAGTGACCTCACTCCTACCCAGTCACCTCCCAGTGACCTCACTCCTACCCAGTCACCTCACTCCTACCCAGTCACCTCACTCCTACCCAGTCACCTCACTCCTGCCCAGTCACCTCACTCCTTCCCAGTCACCTCCCAGTGACCTCACTCCTACCCAGTCACCTCCCAGTGACCTCACTCCTACCCAGTCACCTCACTCCTACCCAGTCACCTCACTCCTGCCCAGTCACCTCACTCCTACCCAGTCACCTCACTCCTGCCCAGTCACCTCACTCCTGCCCAGTCACCTCACTCCTGCCCAGTCACCTCACTCCTACCCAGTCACCTCACTCCTGCCCAGTCACCTCACTCCTACCCAGTCACCTCACTCCTACCCAGTCACCTCACTCCTGCCCAGTGACCTCACTCCTACCCAGTCACCTCACTCCTACCCAGTCACCTCACTCCTACCCAGTCACCTCACTCCTACCCAGTGACCTCACTCCTACTCAGTGACCTCACTCCTACCCAGTGACCTCACTCCTACCCAGTCACCTCACTCCTACCCAGTCACCTCACTCCTGCCCAGTCACATCACTCCTACCCAGTCACCTCACTCCTGACCAGTCACCTCACTCCTACCCAGTCACCTCACTCCTGCCCAGTCACCTCACTCCTGCCCAGTCACCTCACTCCTACCCAGTGACCTCACTCCTGCCCAGTGACCTCACTCCTACCCAGTGACCTCACTCCTGCCCAGTCACCTCACTCCTACCCAGTGACCTCACTCCTGACCAGTCACCTCACTCCTGCCCAGTGACCTCACTCCTGCCCAGTCACCTCACTCCGGCCCAGTCACCTCACTCCTGCCCAGTCACCTCACTCCTGCCCAGTCACCTCACTCCTGTCCAGTGACCTCACTCCTATCCCATTGACCTCACTCCTACCCAGTTACCTCCCAGTGACCTCACTCCTACCCAGTCACCTCCCAGTGACCTCACTCCTACCCAGTCACCTCACTCCTACCCAGTCACCTCACTCCTGCCCAGTCACCTCACTCCTGCCCAGTCACCTCCCAGTGACCTCACTCCTACCCAGTCACCTCCCAGTGACCTCACTCCTACCCAGTCACCTCACTCCTGCCCAGTCACCTCACTCCTACCCAGTCACCTCACTCCTACCCAGTCACCTCACTCCTACCCAGTCACCTCACTCCTGCCCAGTCACCTCACTCCTGCCCAGTCACCTCACTCCTGCCCAGTCACCTCACTCCTACCCAGTCACCTCACTCCTGCCCAGTCACCTCACTCCTGCCCAGTCACCTCACTCCTACCCAGTCACCTCACTCCTACCCAGTCACCTCACTCCACCCTCACTCCTACCCAGTCACCTCACTCCTACCCAGTCACCTCACTCCTGCCCAGTCACCTCACTCCTACCCAGTGACCTCACTCCTACCCAGTGACCTCACTCCTACCCAGTGACCTCACTCCTACCCAGTGACCTCACTCCTACCCAGTGACCTCACTCCTACCCAGTGACCTCACTCCTGCCCAGTCACCTCACTCCTACCCAGTCACCTCACTCCTGCCCAGACACCTCACTCCTACCCAGTCACCTCACTCCTGCCCAGTGACCTCACTCCTACCCAGTCACCTCCCAGTGACCTCACTCCTACCCAGTCACCTCCCAGTGACCTCACTCCTACCCAGTGACCTCACTCCTGCCCAGTGACCTCACTCCTGCCCAGTGACCTCTCTCCTACCCAGTCACCTCACTCCTACCCAGTGACCTCACTCCTGCCCAATCACCTCACTCCTGCCCAGTGACCTCACTCCTGCCCAGTGACCTCACTCCTACCCAGTCACCTCACTCCTGCCCAGTGACCTCACTCCTGCCCAGTGACCTCACTCCTACCCAGAGACCTCACTCCTGCCCAGTGACCTCACTCCTACTCAGTGACCTCACTCCTACCCAGTGACCTCACTCCTACTCAGTCACCTCACTCCTGCCCAGTGACCTCACTCCTACTCAGTGACCTCACTCCTACCCAGTGACCTCACTCCTGCCCAGTGACCTCACTCCTACCCAGTGACCTCACTCCTGCCCAGTCACCTCACTCCTGTCCAGTCACCTCACTCCTGTCCAGTCACCTCACTCCTACCCAGTGACCTCACTCCTGCCCAGTGACCTCACTCCTGCCCAGTCACCTCACTCCTGCCCAGTGACCTCACTCCTACCCAGTGACCTCACTCCTGCCCAGTGACCTCACTCCTGCCTAGTCACCTCACTCCTGTCCAGGTGAACTCAATGAGACATTTTTACAATTTTTTCTACTAAAGATTTTTTTTTGAATTGTGATTCTTTACATGAGGGGTTCTAGAAGATAAGTAGACCTTTCACTGTGAAGAAGAACCCTTCCGCACAATTGGAAACATTAAACACAACTCTCTATGTGAGCGTTGGCTCTGGGAATGGTACCTATCGAGGGCCGCACCCATGACTGAGACATGCACTTTGATCTCACACTTTTCTACATAGGAGATGAAGGATCGTCTACCTGGACCATTTCTAGAAGGCTGGAAGATCTCGGGATAAAAATGGCATCTTTGAATACCAATAGAATTTGTGAACTGGAAGTTTTTGGCTGGAACTGAACCTCAAATACAGACAGAAGCTCAGTGATCAGTCCTGATGGACCAATTGTTTCTGATTACAGATCCAGAAAGTGGTGCCGGATCCACCAGACACAATACAAGTCAATGAGACTCCGTCTGGGTGACCAGCAATGGAAGTTCATCTCACATTGGTTTCGTCTCATCTGGTTCTTCCGGTTTGGTTTCTGGTGGAACTTGTATTGCAGGAGGAATGTTCAGGTCATGAATATCATTAACACAACAGAATGATATCATTGTTACAAAGTTTAACTATTTGTGTGTCTGGTGAGGAAAACCCCCAAAAATGATCTCAGGTGCAAAACCTTTATAAATAACAATGACTGCGATTCAAGAAGAATCTTCAGACCTCGGTGTTTGGGGTGTCTCTCTACATAACGGATACGTCTCGTATGAGGAACATTGTTTGGGGTGTCTCTCTACATAACGGACACGTCTCATATGAGGAACATTGTTTGGGGTGTCTCTCTACATAATGGACACGTCTCGTATGAGGAACATTGTTTGGGGTGTCTCTCTACATAATGGACACGTCTCGTATGAGGAACATTGTTTGGGGGTGTCTCTCTACATAATGGACACGTCTCGTATGAGAACATTGTTTGGGGTGTCTCTCTACATAATGGACACGTCTCGTATGAGGAACATTGTTTGGGGTGTCTCTCTACATAACGGACACGTCTCGTATGAGGAACATTGTTTGGGGTGTCTCTCTACATAACGGACACGTCTCGTATGAGGAACATTGTTTGGGGTGTCTCTCTACATAATGGACACGTCTCGTATGAGGAACATTGTTTGGGGTGTCTCTCTACATAATGGACACGTCTCGTATGAGGAACATTGTTTGGGGTGTCTCTCTACATAATGGACACGTCTCGTATGAGGAACATTGTTTGGGGTGTCTCTCTACATAACGGACACGTCTCGTATGAGGAACATTGTTTGGGGTGTCTCTCTACATAACGGACACGTCTCGTATGAGGAACATTGTTTGGGGTGTCTCTCTACATAACGGACACGTCTCGTATGAGGAACATTGTTTGGGGTGTCTCTCTACATAACGGACACGTCTCGTATGAGGAACATTGTTTGGGGTGTCTCTCTACATAACGGACACGTCTCGTATGAGGAACATTGTTTGGGGTGTCTCTCTACATAATGGACACGTCTCGTATGAGGAACATTGTTTGGGGTGTCTCTCTACATAATGGACACGTCTCGTATGAGGAACATTGTTTGGGGTGTCTCTCTACATAACGGACACGTCTCGTATGACGAACATTGTTTGGGGGTGTCTCTCTACATAATGGACACGTCTCGTATGAGAACATTGTTTGGGGTGTCTCTCTACATAACGTCTCGTATGAGGAACATTGTTTGGGGTGTCTCTCTACATAATGGACACGTCTCGTATGAGGAACATTGTTTGGGGTGTCTCTCTACATAACGGACACGTCTCGTATGAGGAACATTGTTTGGGCCCATGTGCCGCGTCCAACCCCCGCTGCCCGCTAGAGTCTATAACAGGCCGGGGTAGACTGCAGCTGGAGGGGGCGGAGCGCTGCACTGAGGGGTGCCCAGGCTGGCACCATATGGAGGGGGCGGAGCACTGCACTGAGGGGTGCCCAGGTTGGCACCATATGGAGGGGGCGGAGCGCTGCACTGAGGGGTGCCCAGGTTGGCACCATATGGAGGGGGCGGAGCGCTGCACTGAGGGGTGCCCAGGTTGGCACCATATGGAGGGGGCGGAGTGCTGCACTGAGGGGTGCCCAGGTTGGCACCATATGGAGGGGGCGGAGCGCTGCACTGAGGGGTGCCCAGGTTGGCACCATATGGAGGGGGCGGAGCGCTGCACTGAGGGGTGCCCAGGTTGGCACCATATGGAGGGGGCGGAGCGCTGCACTGAGGGGTGCCCAGGTTGGCACCATACGTGTTGAGGGATGCCAGCCTAGAACGCAGGTCATCTGAATACGCTCATCCCTGGCCAGACGCAGAGTATTTCATCCCATCATAAACATTGCTGGCAGTGAGGTGCTGCACCTGTGCCTTCCGGGCACCCCAAATCACCCGGACTGCCCCCCTCACCCCTCCCCCATGTGGCCTTCACTTTCTTTCTTCTATGAGATTATTTCTGAATGTCTGATTAAAGTTGATAAGATTGTTAGCATAACGGTCAGATGAAGGTCAGGGGCCAGCGGTCCAGGACACAGAGAGGTCCCCCAGCAAGGTTGCCAACCAGGGCCAGGACAGGGGGGGCGCCTGCCCTGGGCACTGTGTTATCATGTGAGGCGGGGGGCACTACAAGGAGATTAGGGGGGAGGGGATTTGTAATGAGAAGGGGAGTTTGGGGGGAGGCAGAGGGTAAGAATTGTTCTAGGAGGGCACATTTGGGAGGGGTGCTAGGAGGGGGGATTTGGGGGGATTTATGTTGGGAAGGGGGATGGGGGAGAAGGATTTGGGGGGTTTGAGCTATAAAAGCAATGTAATGGGGGGGCTCATACATCTTGAGGGGGGAGGGGGGCTCCGGGTGACCTTGTCCCGGCATCTGCTGGTGAATGTCTATGACGGACAGACTGATGGACAGATGTAGAGAAGTTGGTGAAAGGTCATGCTGGAACTTGTAGTCCCACAACAGCTGGCACAGGAAAAGGTTAAAATGAAAGGTGAACTTACCAGCACAGCGATGCCAACCAAGATACAATGTATGGTGCGGATTTTGCCCGGATTCGCCACTCCGGGGGGAATGTCTGAGTTGGAAAATTCAAAATAAATGACGCCGACCACCAAGAGGATAAATAATCCCAGGATAATGATG
>CM053035.1:206111589-206163148 GCA_028564925.1 Lithobates sylvaticus | reverse complement strand
GGGAGATCAGCTCCATATTAAAGGAATACCATCTGTTATATGGTGGGAAGTCACAGGAATCTCTCACATGTATCGGGTTGTGATAATTTCAAACGGTCTTCCCCGAAGAGTGGGTGGTGTGCAGAAGGGACTTCACCAACTCCATATCAATGATCATTGTGGGGGGGGGGGGGAAATTTTGGACAACTCCATAATCAATGATCATGGGGGGTGGGGACTCTTATACTAATGGGTTATGGTTTCTGGCATGTTCCAGGATGGGGTTGTGTATGGTCGGGGTTCACATTCCAGGGTGTGGTGTGATGGTCCAGGGTGTGGTGTGTGTGACATGGTCCTGGGGGGTGTGGATTGTTGGGGGTTCACATTCCAGGGGGGGGGGGGGGTGATGGTCGGGCGGTTCACATGTCCAGGGTGGGGTTTGTGTGATGTCGGGGTTCCATTCCCAGGGTGGGGTGTGATGTCCAGGTGTGGTGTGAATGGTCCGGGTTCACATCCGGGTGTGTGTGATGGTTGGGGGTTCAACATTCCAGGGTGTTGGTGGATGGTCGGGGGATCACTTCCTGGGGGGGTGTGATGGTCAGGGGGGTGGTGATGGTAGGGGGGTTCACATTCCAGGGTGTGGGTGTGATGGTCGGGGGTTCACATGTCCAGGGGGGGTTGTTGTGATGGTCGGGGTATCACATTTACCAGGGTGTGGGTGTGAATGGTCCAGGGTGTGGTGTTGATGGTCGGGGTTCACATTCCAGGGTGTGTCGGTGTGAATGGTCCAGGTTCACATTCCAGGGTGGTTGTGATGGTCCTGGGTTGTGGTCTTTGACATGGTCCAGGGTGGGGTATTGATGGTTCCAGGGTGTGTGTGTGATGGTCCAGGTGTGGTGTCACATGTCCAGGGTGGGGTGTTGTGGATGGTCCAAGGGTGTGGTGTGATGGTCCAGGGTTGGTTGTGTGTTGATGGTCCAGGGTGGGGTTCACCATGGTCAGGGGTGCGGGGGGGGTGTGATGGTAGCGGGGGTTCACAATTCCAGGCGTGGGGTGGGCTGTTGACTGGTCCAGGCGTTTGTGGTGTGATGGTCTCAGGGGTTGTTGTGTTGATCGGGGTTACATTCCAGGGTTTGTGGTGTGATGGTCGGGGTTCACATTCCAGGTGTCGGTGGTGATGGTCCAGGGTGTGGTTGTGATGGTCCAGGGTGGGGTGTGATGGTTCCAGGGGTTGTGCGTGTCATGGATGGTCCAGGGTGTGGTGTGAATGGTCGGGGTTCACATTCCAGGGGTGGAGAATGGGTGTGATGGTCGGGGGGGTTTCACATTCCAGGTGTGGTGTTTGTGATGGTCCAGGGATGTGGGTGTGATGGTCCAGGGTGTGTGTGTGGTGTGATGGTCCAGGGTTGTGGTATTGTGATGGTCCAGGGTGGGGTGTGTGATGGTCCAGGGTGTGGTGTGATGGTCCAGGGTGTGGTGTTGATGGTCCCAGGGTGTGGTGTGATGGTCCAGGGTGGGGTAGTGATGGTTCCAGGGTGTGGTGTGATGGTCCAGGGTGTGGTGTGATGGTCGGGGTTCACATTTCCAGGGTTGGGGGGGGTGTGATGGTCGGGGGTGTCAATTCCAGGGTGTGGGTTGTGATGGTCCAGGGTGTGGATGTTGATGGTTCCAGGGGTTGTGGTGGTGATGGTCCCAGGGGCTTGTGGTGTGATGGTCCAGGGTGGGGGTCGTTGATGGTTCACAGGGTGTGGTTGGTGATGGTCCCAGGGGTGTGGTGTGATGGTCCAAGGGTGTTGTGGTGTGATGGTCAGGGTGTGGTGTTGACCTTCCAGGTGGGTGTGATGGGTTCAAGATGTGTGGTGTGATGGTCGGGGTGTTCACATTCCAGGTGTGTGGTGTGAGGTCGTGGGTTCACATTTCAAGGTTGTTTGTGGTTGTGATGGTCAGGGTTTGTGGTTGGTGATGGGTCCAGGGTGTGGTGTGATGGTCGGCGCGGTTTTTTTTTTTTCTTTTTTTTCACATTCAAGTGTGTTGGTGTGATGGATCCTGGGTGTGGTGTGGAATGGTCGGGGTTCAACATTCCAGGGTTGTGGATGTTGATGGTCCAGGTGTGGTTCACATGGTCCAGGGTGGGGGGGAGGTCTGTGATGGTCCAGGGTGTAACATCCAGGGTGGGGTGTGTGATGGTCCAGGGTGTGGATTGTGATGGTCCAGGGTGATGGTGTGATGGTCCAGGGTGGTGGTCGTGATGGTCCACGGGTGTGGTGTGATGGTCCAGGGTGTGGTGTGGATGGTCGGGGGTTCACATGAACTTTGGGCTGTTCTTCAGGTTTTTGGCGTTCTTTTTATGAAGGCCACAACGTTGATCACGGGCTACTCGTTTCCCCGATTATTCTAAATGCAGGGTGATTGAAGAATGGAAAACTGAGAATTCACATGGAAAGCGTCCCTGACGTGGTGCCAGGTGACCGGTATTCCGTTGTCTTACAGGCGTTCTCTTGAACCAGAATTCCATCATACACAGAGGAACATTCGAACTCGCAGGTTAAAATGTTTGGTTTTTGGGGTAGCAGAGCGAATGACGGCGCGTCCTCAGAAACAATGGGGATTTGTATGGCGCACATAGGTAAATAGCTTTTACAATACATCTAGCATATGGCTGTGGGGGGGGGGGGGGGGGGGAGGGGGGGGGGGGGGTGGGGGGGGGGAAACGGTAAATCTTGGTGAAGGGGAAAATAACGTATGTGTTAGTACAAGAATTAAATATTAGTCCAGGTACACATACTGGGATTTAAAACATATTTGCTGGGCATGAGGGGGCTGCCAGTCGATAAAAGCAAGAAGGAGCTTCTGAAATAAAATAAAAGAAGGAGAGAGAGACGGCGCCCTCTAAGTGCAGCAAGTTAAAAACGATTTAATGTAAAAAAGAGGATTAAGAACACTCACACTTTAACAGTGTCATAAAGGCATATCTGTGGTTTAGATGGTCTTCCGTTTTTGGATCCCGGATAGGTGGATGTCATCAAGGCAGCTATCAGGTGTAATCGTCCTGTGTTGTCCAGTGCAGATCCGGTGGCGCTGTGGGTTCTCGGTGCCTCCGGATGTCAGGACAGCAGGCTGTGCGGACAGTGAATAGCTGGGTGTTGAGCGGCGAAGTTGTTGCAGCGAACACTTCCGGGTACGGGTCAGGTGGGCGGCGCTTCGGGGCATGCATGCCCCTTCATCAGGCTTCTGTTATGGCCATATTGGAGATGGGCATATTATACCCTCAGTGGGGGGTGGCTATAGACCGGATAGGAGGACAAACGGAGGGGGCGGGGCCAAGAGAAGGAAGGAATAGTTACTATGGGAACCGGGCCGGCAAATTAAATAGGGAGAAATATATTTTAGATTGAACTGGAGAGGGCCATGTAAACGAGCGGGTTATAAGGCGGGATATGTATGGGGATAGGTGGGTATGTATTGAGACGAAGTAAAGTGAGGAATTGGGTGTTTAAAAACAATGTAGTATGAAATTTTATTTAAGTTCCATGGCTGTATTGGTTAGATGTTACAGGGGCAAAAGAGCGATGATAGAGTAATTATATAGGAGATAAGAACATACAAGGATATATATATAACGAAATGTATGTAAACTATATAAATAAAAGAATTGTCAGTAAAAGATTAATATACATGTATATATACGTATTAAGGTATTAAAATATTAAAATATTAAGGTACCTGCAAACCTGCCATAGGGGGGTATTATTGGATGATGAGGTGTGTAAACAGATGTATAAATGGCAGTAAAACACATGAGTGATACTAACGACTATGTGCTATATATTATATACTTACGACCAATTTGAATCATTATGTGTGGGCGACATGAGGAGATCTATATATATATAGAAAATAAAAATAAATTAAAAAGAGAACGTTATACATTATCATGTGGTGTTATTTAGTACTTGCATAATAATTAGCTAACAGATTGAGTAAAGTGGTGGGGGAAATAAAGGGAGGGGGGGGGGGGGGGTTTTTTTTGGGGTTTATTATTTTTTATATATTTTGGGGAGGGAGAGAAAGCGGGGGGGTTTTTTGGAGGGGGGGGGGGGGGGCGGAAAGTAGAGTGGGGGAAGGTTGGGGAAAAAGGGGGGGGGGGGGGAAGAGAAGGGGGAAAAAATGAAAGAGGGGAGGGGGAAAGGAGGTTTTTTATGGGGGGTGGGGGAGGGAGAAATGAGGGAATGGGGGAGGGAGGGGGGGGGGGGGGAGAGGTGATAGTATGTGAGTGGTGGGTATATTCGGAGAAGGATAGCTGGAGGGTTTTCCCTATTTTGGAAGATGGAGGGCTATGGGGAAGATGGCGGTAGGGGTAGAGGCGGGAATTATGTATTTAGGGGGTGCGAAAAAACTGGTAGGTGGCACGGGAGGAGATGATAAGGAAACATTACTGTATGCTTAGAAGTACAAGAATTGTCTGCCGATCAGCATATAGATAAACATTAACAGTGTATATGGACACCCATATGGGAATACATGTGAAACTTCGTATCTATGCCATATATATATATAGGGACACATACAAGTGAAGAGCACATAAATATACATATATATATAACATACACGTATACGAAGAGATTACTATACATACACATAAATATCTTATAAACAGAACTGAATATAGGGGCCATAGTCATGATCATATAGAGGTGGTATCGCAAGGTGTCTGCGACGTACGGGGAACTGTACCAGGAATGAAAATTCAGAGGAGGATGTTGATTTCAATCCCCTCGTTTAGGCCCCCGGGCGATAAAGTGTCTAGTTTGTATATCCAATAATTCTCCCTCTCGCATAGGCGCTTGTATCGCTCTGCGGTAGGGAGAAGGTTGGAGATGGATTCTAGTACCCAGACACATAGGCCCAATGAGCTCTGTTCATGATGTTCCTTGAAGTGTCTGGGTACGCTGTGTTTGTCTTTACCTTTTTCTACCAAGTTGCGGTGCTCGCCGAATCTTTTACGGAGGGCTCTTATGGTGCGACCGACATATAGTAGGCCGCAGGGACAAGAAAGGCAATAAATGACATACTTGGAACTACAATTGAAGAAATCGGGGATAATGTATTGTTTTCCTTTGTGATAGAAATCTTTTTGTCTATGGGTCACGTGGGAGCAGGTGAGGCACAGGGGTTTCTTGCATTGGTACATACCTTTAATATTAAAGAATGTCAATGATGTGCTGGCAGATGGACGTGTTGATGAGATTTTACTGGGTGCTATTTGAGATTTGATGTTTCTTGCTTTTCTATATGTCACTAAAGGTCTGTCTGGTAAAGTATGTTTTAAATGTGGGTCTTCCCGCAGGATGGACCAATGTTTTTTGAGAATGTTTTCCATTTTCTTGAAACGATTGTGAAATTTAGTGATGAATCTCATGGGTTGGGTGGTATTGGTAGAGATGTTTTTTTCTTCGGTGTGAGTGGTGGTCATGGTATTGTCATGATGATAATGGCTAAAAGCCTCATCTACAATCTGGTCAGGGTAACCCTTTTCTTTAAACTTGATTTTTAGCTGTTTGCCGTGTGTGTCGTAGTCTTGTAGTCTTGTGCAGTTATGCTTTAGTCGGCAGAATTGACTTTTGGGGATGTTTTTAACCCATCGTGGGTGGTGGCAGCTGTTGAAGTGTAAATATGAATTTCCGGAGGTTGGTTTGGTGAAATTTTGAGCGCATATTGTAGTGTTTTGGTGGAAAAGTTCTAAGTCTAAAAAAGCCAGTTTGTTATCGTCTGTTACAGAGGTGAAGGATAGGCCCATAGTATTGTTATTACAGTGTTGTACAAATGGAGGAATGAGGGTATCTGGACCGTCCCAGATGATTACTACATCGTCGATGTAGCGGCCATAGAATATGATGTTTTCTGCGTATGGGTTATTGTTTTGTATATGTTTTAGTTCCCATAGACCCATGGTGAGGTTGGCATAGCTGGGGGCAAAATTGGCCCCCATAGCTGTGCCTTGTGTCTGAATATAAAACTCTCCATTTGCTTCAAAGTAATTGTGTGTTAGACAAAATTTCAGGATTTCCAGTAGGAATGAGCTCTGACGTGGATTAAGGAGTGGATCATTATGGAGAAAATGTTGTACAGCTTGAATGCCAATATTGTGAGGGATGGAAGTGTACAGTGAAACGACATCTAGCGAGAGCCAACGGTAAGTGGGTTCCCAGGAGTAGTGTTGTAATGTGGAGAGTAACTGAATGCTGTCTTTGATATATGAAGGTAAGTTTTGTACAATGTTTTGTAGAAAATGGTCTAAGTAAATGGAGAAATAGCTGGTCACGCTTTCCATTGCTGCTACAATGGGTCTGCCAGGCGGATGTGTGGGATTTTTGTGTATCTTGGGTAAATGGTAAAAGTATGGCCTTTGGTAGAAGTCATGTTTGAGGAATGCGGTCTCGGGTGCTGTCAGGATTCCGTCTGCGGCCGCTTGGTTAATTATATCGTGGGCTTCAATAATAAATTCAGGTAGCGGGTCTCTTGAGAGTTTTTTGTATGTAGTGCTGTCTGATAGGAGTCTGGCGGATTCTAGCAAGTAGTCTGTACGGTTTTGGACGACAATGCCGCCACCTTTGTCAGCTAGCTTGATAGCTAGTGTTTTATTATCAGTAAGTGTTTTGAGTGATGTTTGTTCTGCTGAGGTTAGGTTGGACTGTCGATGTGTTTTGGAGTTTGATGATTCACACATCCTGAGTATGTCAGCATAGACAACTTGGTAGAAGGTTTGGACATAGGGTCCTTTGGAAAATGTGGGATAGAAAATGGATTTAGGTTTGAAGGTGGTGTGTTGGATAGGAGGAGAGGTGGGGAGGTGTTGTGTGAGTAACTCAATAAAGTCGTCCGTGTATAGGTCTTCTAGCTGATCTAGGGCCTGAAGTTCTGCTGGTCCTAGTGTGGAAGTGTCCTCAATGGAGGTATTATATATGGAGGAGTTACTGTTATTATTGGGAATTGTTGGGTTCTTTTTGTGGGCCTGGATATTGAAAAACCGTTTAACTGTAATGTTTCTGACGAATCTATTGAGGTCTAAGAATAATGTGAACGGGTTTGGGGATGCCGCCGGCGCTGTCCCCACACAGGACAATGGAAGAGGCGTTCACACCGAACTTCTCCGCTGTCCTCAGGAAGTGGGTGGTGGCATTCAGGCAATCATGGAGCGCGGCGGGGTACAAGTGTTCTGGTGCCAAGCGGTACCTACAACAAAGACACCATTAGATGTTACTGATAATGGACAGTGCTGGTCTACAGAAGGATCTCTCATAGGATCGGGTCCTAAAGAAATGTCTGCAGAGCTTCCAGCAGGTTTCCCACAGCCAATAAAATACAATTACAGATTTCTACAAATCACTGGAATCTTCCAGCAATAAATATCAGATTTTTACATTTCTCTGTGACAGTCACACCGTATTCCTCTGAAGTGTAGAACCCCCCTAGATCGGGTTTCTAGTATGGGGGTGGGGTACATTTCCTCTTCTTGCCTCCTATGTAGTCAGTGTGTGATTAGTTCTGTCTGCTCTGGGTCTCCACTACTTGTCCCTGCCTTCTAGTAGGTTCTAGAATGTACGCTGATTGTAGCCCTATAAATTGTCTCGACTGTCACAGGGCTCACAATCCCTTGATAAAGTCACGTGTTCGTGATGCAACGCGTCGGGAGGAGGAGCCTAGTGACGTCACCGAGACTACGAGGACGAGCAGGGCAGAAAGCCCATACACAGTGCCTGACACATTTTCCGGCTACCGCGCTTAATCCACCGGGTGCTGTGTGAGTAGATCGGCATCTGCTACATTTCTTTACACACTTATTGTAGCAGTGCTGCGCAATGTGTCTTGTATCTTTTTGTATCCTCATGTGAATATACTGGGAAAAGAAAGAAACAAAGAATTAGGCCCCTTTCACACTGGGGCGGTGAGCCGCGGTGACGGTAAAGCAGCGCTATATTTAGCGCTGCTTTACCGTCGTTTTCACTGCGGTTTTCGGCCGCTCGCGGTGCGGTTGTACCCCCCGCGGGCGGCCGAAAAAGGGTTAAACACCCCCCGCAGAGCGCCGCCGTAGCCGCGGTATTGTCGCGGTTTTACCGCGGTCTCCCATTGTAATCAATGGGATGGAGCGGTATAGGAGCGGTGAACACACGGCTCCTATCCCGCTCCAAAGATGCTGCTAGCAGGACTTTTTTGTCATCCTGCTAGCGCACCGCTCCTGTGTGAGAGCCCGCCGGCTTTCACACTGGAGTTAAAGGGGCAGGATTTTTTCAGGCGGTGAACAGGCGCTATTTTTAGCGCTGTACCGCATGAAAAAAGCCCCAGTGTGAAAGGGGCCTTAGAGGAAGAGAGCATCCAGAAGTGTCTGCACAAGATAAGGAAAGTGACACCTATTTCTTTCATTCATTCTCTACACATTAGTGGCGGCACTTGTTTCACACATATTGGCGGTGCCTTTTTTTATTCCTAGCAAGAAGGAATAACACACTAATGGTCTATTTTGTTTAATTGTTTAATTGCTGGATCATTTGATTAACCATCCAATTAATGAGCAGTCCCAATTAATGAGGAGTTCCATATTGCGGCCGGAGTAATTCTAATTAGGCAGCAAATATATCATGGTTTTCACGGATTCATTTGTGGCTTCCAATTAGCGGCATTAAACATCCTGGCTTTTATTGATACACTTGTGGCTTTTAAATTATTCAACTAATTAAGTATAACACTCTGAACTGGTTTACACTATTTACTGCCACATTATAGAAAGTTCAAACATTTTAGATTCTATATATCTGTTCCTAATTTTATTAAGCTTTGGTTTGCACGGATTATCAAACCACATATTGTAAGTGGTTTATGCGCACTGCACACATTTACACCCTTGAAGGAAAGTTTTTAATATATTTTACACTGTTTCATTTATTACAGCACGTATTTATATATTATGCACGTTTTGCACAGAGGTCTTCTAAATATTTTAAACAATCTACTGAGGTTTTAAGGTTGATTTAAGCGCACCTATTGCACAAATTTGTGTACTTGTTTTTAACCTATTTTACATGTGGGAACACTATTATATGGGTTGCAGCTACATCATTTGGTTATCTTAAATATCGGTTGCATCTCTGATTTTAAATTCATAATTAGCGCTTGAGTATATACACTCAGTACTTACTCTAGAATGAAGTGGGATGGAAGAAGCAGACCTTGAGCTTGAATATTTATGAGACTCCAGCCAATCCCGGAGGAGGTGTGCCCAGAGGGCGGAGAGAGTGCCCATAAATAGTCTGAGGCCTGGAGCGGCAGGGTTCTTGTGCTGGAGGAGGAGATCTTAGCCTGGGAGGGCTGCTGCCCTTCTGGACAAGTCAGCTGAAAATGTACAGAGGTCCCAGCTCAGGAGGAGCCAGGGGGCTACTTTCCTTGGAAGCAGTTCAGTGCCAAGTAAAGGGGGTGCACTGAGGATCCGGTGTTCTATCACCAAGTGTCTGGCTGTCACTAGGTGTCCGAAGTGTACTGCGCATGCGCAGTACGGATCATGAAGATTTTTGGAAATTGTCGGAAGTCGAACGGCGCCTGCGCCGTGAGTCGAGGTGAAGCCCCCACCATCCAAGCGGACATAGGGTTAGTCAAACTTAGAGGGCCACTCGCGGGCTCCCTTCGCTCGCCACGCTTCGGGCACGGCCTCGCTGCGCTCGGCTCTTTTATATTCTAACTCTATATCCACTTGGATGGTGGGGCTTGAAAGTGGGACTCACGGCGCAGGCGCCGTTCATCCTCTGCAATTTTCGGAATCAGGGTGTCCTGTGTACTGCACATGCGCAGTACACAGCGGGCACTTCATGATGGGGGACGGCTAATTATACAACACCGGCCTGGAGATTCATGGTACAGTGTCTAACCAATGCTGGACAGGAGGTATCTGGAGACACAGTGAGTAGAGGCCTGGAAGTGGAAGTGTTGTGAATAGTAGCGGTTCCCCTGAAGAAGCCCTACGGGCGAAACATGTTGGGAGTTGATGCTGTGATACCGCCATGGAAATAAGTACAAGACAAATGTTAAGACTACATATGATTTTATCCTGTTGAGTTTTTTTAACATTTTTGATTATTAAATGAAGAATTTTTAATGAAATGTACTATTGTCTGTATGTATCACCTCTAAAGTCCCAATATTTTTGTTTTCTCCAAGTCTTTTATATTATGGGATGTGGGGCTGTAATATGAATAACCCATGTCGTGTTTAACCCTTTGAGTGACTGTGTTAGTGCTACCAAAGTGGGATTTGCTCCGCTTGTAGTCCCAGAAGTGCTTATGCTCCTAGTCTCCACCAATGGGGGGAGGGCAAATGCCCCTGGAGGGAGGGGACAGAAGAGAGAGAGTCCTCTGAATATTTTATGCACTAAATTCTGGAGCATCCCGAAGCTTCCGCACCCCATCCACCATTAACCAGCAATAAAGACATGCACTGCCGGGTTACTGCGGGTGAGGGAGCTGCGGTGTGCCTGGCTGCCGTCTCTCATAGATCCTGGGACAGATCTGCGGGGCCCCTCAGGGGTCTGCACTATAGAAGGAATTCTATGGGAACATTTGTTTTATTGTAATAAGTGCAGCGATGTGGCCCCTGAGTAGAGGTGACCCTGAGGCTCGGCTCACATATCTGCGAATTGGATGCATTTTGAACCGCATCCAATTCGCATGACATGTGAACCAGACCGGCTTTCCATGGAGCCGGTTCACATACAGTATATGCAGTGCAGCGGCAGTGCGATTCCAGTGCAAATTTAAAAAGAGTCCTGTGCGTTTTCTGAGCACTGCGGTGCGATTCAGATGCGAATTCCAGACTCATTGCCTTCTATGAGAACGCATCTGAATCGCACATGTCATCAGTTTTAAACATGAATTCAGAACCCCCCTCCAAGGATTTTAAGAAAATATATATTTTGGCATGGGGGTCCCCTAAAATCCATTGGGGGGGGGGGGGGGTCCCCGCGATGTTCTGAATTTGTGTTTGAAACTGATGACATGTACGATTCAGAAGCATCTCCCCCTCCCCCTCCTCCTGAACCATGCCAGGCCACACTGCCCTTGTAATGGAAATTTTGTAAGTTTGTATATAATTGTATTCTATTTTGTATGTATTGCAAGCAACGGCCTCACCTGTGCACACTGGCACTAATAATGTTTTCAGTACATGTTTACTATTCTTTTGAGTCCCTGATTAGAATTAGCCTGCCTATGATACACCCTTGTTACCTTAAATGAACAATTGTAATCTTAATGTGATACCTACGTAATCATGTGTATAAAACCCATGAATTGCGTCATAATAAAGGAGAACGGTTATTTGGGAAGATGCTGAGTGTTATCTTTTGTGTCTGTTCCCTACTGCAAGTCGTTATTATTATTTTGGAACCACTAATCAATATGAGGATAGGAGTTGCCTATCTATAAATTTCCAGGACAGGTGGTTGTTTTGTGGGGGGGGGGGGGGGGTGTGTGGGGCGAGCAGCCCAGGAGGGGTTAAAAGGTGACCCTGAGTATCCGAATCGAGGAGCTTGAGACGATCCAGGAATTTCTGATAATCAGCGGCTGAGGTAAGCTTTTGCTTACATTTGTAGTTATCAGACTTCCTTGATCGGTAAGGCATTTTCGGGACAAAGGGTACCTATCTTACTCCCCTTAAAGCATCGAAACTACTGAGTATTGATTGGTGGTTATATGTTATGTTGTCACTGTCTATGTCCATCGGAGTGTTATAGATAAGAAAGAGCGAAGAATAGTGCTGTTCACAGGTATATGTAGTACATCTGCTAGAAAAAAAGTAGTTTAGAGGCAAGAGGGTATCGTGCACACGTTAGGAGAAGGACTGGCCAGTATAGTCATCATGGGCATTAAATTAAGTAAGGGAAATGAAGGGTAAGAGACCCTCAAAAATGCCAGCGCAAGAGGAGCGCTATATATGAACCGAAGGTGCGGTTCCGCCTATATGAGCCCTAGATTAATGGTTAAAGTGGACATGGATCCAGATCAATGGGATACTGGGTTACCACGAAGTCCACAGGGACTAAGAATCATGTAGAGTACACCTGCTAGAGAAACAGCTATCTATGTGAGCAGGATGGATCAAGGGTGACAATTAACACTAGACTGAAGAAGGGACCATTTTTCATGTTAAGTTGTGGGATTAATATTGGGGTCAGGCACTACAATCTAGTAAAGTCAAGAAATAGAGACATGAGAGTTAAAACTAAATATTTTATATGTTGTCAGAGAGGAAAAGATGGGATGAGCACTATGGCTGCCCCGTCTGATCATAGAAGTAGCGTACAGTATGTGAAGTATGGTAGATTACAATACATTGGATGCAAAGGATATCAGAACAAAACTAAGGAAAGCAGAAAAATTTAGAAAGGAAGTATTTAAAGAGTTAAAGAATGTGAGAGAATGATATGCATGTGTTGTGTACAAATGGGGAAAAATGTAAGCGATTTTAGAGAGAATTTGTAGTGTGTGTGTGAATGGCTGGGAACTTTAGTTCTATCGCTTGTGTGTGTCATGTACGCAGATGTGACCCCTCCTTTGTGCTCTCCTGAAAGAATGTAGCTGGGATGAGAGGTCGGTGATAAGCTGGAAGGACACATGCCAATTTCAGTTTTTAGACAAAACATTTATAAACTTTATGTGCGCGAGGTTAACGAATCTAATGAGAAACAATGTGATCACAATATTTTTTGAATCTGTTTTAAATACTTCCTTGCTAAATTTCTGCTTTCCTTATTTTGTTCTGATATCCTTTGCATCCCAATGTATTGTATATCCATACTTCACATACTGTGACTGCGGATCAGAAGGATTCTAGGTTCGGCTCCTGGTTATTGGAAAAGAAGCTGAGGTAATTCTTATTGTGTTGTTCCTACTGCAGTAGTTTATTATTAATTTTGGAACCACTAATCAATATGAAGATAGGAGTTGCCTATCTATAAATTTACAGGACAGGTGGCGAGCTTTTCCCCAGGAGGGGTTAAAAGGTGACCACTGATTATCAGAAATTCCGGATCGTCTCAAGCTCTCGTTTCGGATACTCAGGGTCACTTTTAACCCTCCTGGGAAAAGCTCGCCACCTGTCCTGGAAATTTATAGATAGGCAACTCCTATCTTCATATTGATTAGTGGTTCCAAAGATTAATAATAATACTGCAGTAGGGAACAGACACAAAATCAAAACTCAGAGATTTCTTTAATTTAGTCTATTTTTGCCAGTGTCTGGTGAGGATCCAGGTGACTTTTCTTCAAGTTTTTGCCAAAATGTACATGAAATAGATGCTGTATTGAGTCTCAAACATTTCCTTATATATATATAAATGTCTCTTAACAATCCACAAGGTCACTGGCTTTAATTTTAGATCCTTCCAAAACTTTTGTAGATCTGGAATTGGGGAGGAAGACAAATAAATGAGTTTGTCAAAACCTTTAAAATGATCAGCAACATTCTCTGTGAGATCAAATGGAGGACTTCAGTGCTGAGACAAAATATAAGCAAGTGAGTAACACACTCCCAAACCCAATCCCATAGGGAGAGAGTCCAACATCCCCCTTAGGGGCTTGATAAATTATAAGAAAACATAGGCAAAAGTTTCTTACTCTACTTTGTCCGCTACATTGTAGACAGTAAGGAGTGTAAAAATAAAACCTCAAAACTTCTAGTAAGGACTCTTCCTATAAAAAATTATTTCCTCTGTTTACTCTCTGTACTTACAACACTACTTTGATAACACTTTTTACTGTGGCCTTTTCGCAGTAGCATTGGCCTGGACATCCAAAAAACACATGTCCATACAGACAAAATGCATATCATAAGATCCTGACTTGGGAGAAATGGATATATTATTTTTTGTAATCTCTGGAAGGGAAGTTCAGCTTTTTTTTTGGTAAACACCTTTGGTAAACAGGTAAAACAAGAAGTGGTGGTATGTTATAAAAAAAAACTGTGGTGAACCTGGCTCTATCCCACGTCATTTACTAAGGCAGCCATAATGCTTGTGACTGGTGACACAGTCCATGTGTCAAGCTGGAGGGAAAAGAGTGGCTGGCAGACATAAATAATCACCTTTTCCACTGTCCTGTTTTCATAAGAAGTTGCCCACTGTGGACCACTTGTTCTTCTCGTTCTGGGGGGGGTCCTTAAAGTTGATTTATTAATCCCAGCTATACTGGGCCAGAAACTAGGGTGGAATCTGTGAGTTGCACAGACCCAGCAATTGTGTCCGGGGCTGTAAATGCAGCATCCTTAGTCGGGGGTCTGCTTCCATGTGTGAGTTTTAATGTTAGTATGGCTACTCAGCAAGAACCGGGAAGACTGAAAATCAGCCGATCAAAATTAACTCAGCATGCTTGATTGGTTTACCTGCCGAAGTAAAAACAAACTTCTGGCCCTTCAAATGGAACCAAAAGCTCTCTAATTCTCTACTATCTATATAAATATACTCTCTTTTTATAGCTCACAGGCTTTGCTAAAACATGGAGCTCTGCTTCTTGAGCTGGGGGAAAAGGATCCAAGACTCTAAATACAGAGTATCCTTCTGGGTGATAAACTGCATACTCGGTATAAAAACGGGAAAAACTTACAAAAAATATAAATAATCATCTGGGTCTTCAGGGAGTGTGTCTCTAGCCTGCATGCCTGGGCTCACAGCAGCTGATTCTACGTCATCAATTTAACACATGTGGTCTTCCCCGTCTACAGCCTCCTCCAATAGGGGCACATAAGGTGGCTGGATTAAAATGTACACATTTTTCATTGTTAGATTTGTACACAAACAAACAAAACAAACTCCTATTTTAAAACCTTTCATTAGACAAACATTTGTTGGCTGTATATTTGCTGCACAAAATGTGGACCATTAAAAAATTTAATATTTGACCAAAATAAATGTCTAACTTTGTCTAATAGCACTTTGCATAAAGGTACAGCTCTGATATATCGGGGTGACCCCTTCATTACCGGGTCCAGCTTGCATAACTATATTACAATGGCTTGTTTTCTATCACGCTGTTTGTGTAAGAACTCCAGTTCAAGTTCATTGTTTCAAAAAGACAACTTTTTCCTGGCAATATTATAATAAATGATAACAATACCCTGCGGTCATGCAGAGATGTCCATAAATCCAAATATTCTTCTGCTTATACCCACTGCACATTACAAGGAAAAGGGGCACATACATTTCACAATCACACATTCTGCTTTGGATTCAAAAATAAAAATAAATAAAAAACAAACAGAAAGCGCTCAGCCATCAAAAACTATAAAACAATGGCTGCAGGTTTGGGAATCTATCCTAACAGGGTGTGTGGACTTGATGTGATGGGTCTGTCATATTTAAATATTATTTATTATTACTCTCACATCATGGACCGCACATCAATTTATCAGACTTTAAGATTTCATTTTTGTAGAAAAACTTCTTATGTATCCCATCCATCTTGGCTTTGATAAACATTATGGCAGCTGTATTCCAATTAACAACTCATCTTAATCTTTTTTTCTTTCCACTCAATAAATGTAAAAATTACAAAAATTGTTATCTTAAACTAAACTAATACCATTTTATATAAATTCCCCATTAAACTGGATTTCATTTCCAACCAAAGGTTGTCCTAAACCAGTTTCAAATATCTATATTATTAATAAAATTTTTTTTAAACTCCAATTAGAAATTAATACTCAAATGATAATTTCAATATCACACCCTAAATATATATATATCCACAGATAACGTTCCTTAAAGGGGGACATATTACCTTAATTTTACTTAATTTCCTATTAAATGCACTGTTTCCATTATCAAAGGATATTCAATTTGTGTAATACACGGTTAAATGTAACTTCATTTTACCATGTTTGGAAAAACAGATTCAAAAATAATTGTGATCACATTGTTTTCATTAGATTCGTTAACCCGGCACATAAAGTTATAAATGTTTTGTCTAAAAACCTGAAATTGGCCATGGTGTCCTTCCAGCTTTATCACCCGACTCTCATTCCCCAGCTACACCCATTCTTTCAGAAGAGCACAAAAGGAGGGGGTCACATCTGCGTACATGACACAACACAAGTGATAAAACTAAAGGTTCCAGCATTCACACACACACAAATATCTCTCTAAAATCGCGTACATTTTTCCCATTTGTACACACAACATGATATCATTCTCTCACATTTCTTTTAACTCTTTTAAATACTTCCTTGCTAAATTTCTGCTTTCCTTATTTTGTTCTGATATCCTTTGCATCCAATGTATTGTAATCCCATACTTCACATACTGTACCTTCTACGATCAGACGGGCAGCCATAGTGCTCATCCCATCTTCCTCTCTGACAACATATAAACTATTTCTGTTTTAAACTCTTGTCTCTATTTCTTGGCTTTACTTAGATTGTTGTGCTGACCCAAAATTCATCCCACAACTTAACATGAAAATGTCTCTTTCTGTCTAGTGTTAATTGTCACCCTTCTGTGGTAACCCCAGTTACCCATTGTGGATCCATGTCCACTTTAACCATTAATCTAGGGGCTCAGTATAGGCGGAACCGCACCTTCGGTTCATATATAGCGCTCCTCTTGCGCTGGGCATTTTTGAGGGTCTCTTACCCTTCATTCCCTTACTTAATTTAATGCCCATAATGACTGGCCAGTCTTGTCTTCTTTACGTGTGCCTATACCTCTTGCCTCTAAAATGTACTTTTTCTAGCAGATGTACTACATCTATACCTGTGAACAGCACTATTCTTCTCTTTCTTATCTATAACACTCCGATGGACAGTAGACAGTGAAACATAACATATTTAACCACCAATCTCCAATACAGTTCGATTAAGGGGAGTAAGATAGGTACCCTTGTCCGGAAAATGCCTTACGATCAAAAGGAAGTCTGATAACTCAAATGTAAGCAAAAGGCTTACCTCAGCCGGCTGATTATCAGAAAATTCCCGGATCGTCTCACTGCTCCTCGTTTTCGGATACTCAGGGTCACCTTTTAACCCCTCCTGGGAAAGCTCGCCACCTGTCTGGAAATTTATAGATAGGCAAATCTATCTTTCATATTGATTAACACTGCACAATTTTGTACCAAAAACTTCCTTCATTAAAAAAGAAATTCTGAAAAATAAGGGTATCATTGATTCAACTTTAATTGTAAGGATATATATTTGAAAAGTAGTTTAGCCATGGAAGTCCTTTGGGGAAGCTGATAAGCCCCCCCCCCTGTACACTCCAAAGATGTCTTTTCTATCCCAGAAATGTCCCCCCCCCAAATGAGTTTTTGACCCCCATGTTGAGGCCAGGTTAAAGGTGTAGCCTGGTTTATGGTTAGTGATCAGTGACAAAAAGGGGTGGGGTTCTGTATATAATTGGTTTCCATTTTATAGGTATTGCACACGGCTCGTTTTCCCCCTTTAGATAAGCCTGATACGCCTGCCGGGTGTACTGTATTCATGTGTAATAAAACCACTCTGAATGCTCATAGAGAACGGTTAGGAAAGATGCTGGTATGTTATTTTTAATTTGGATTTAATCAATATGAAGGGGTTGCCTATCTATAAATTTCCTGGACCCCTCACATGGGGTTCTTTGCCATTTTTTTTTCGGATCTTGATGACACATTTTGTGTGGGGTTCCCCTCAAAAAAAATCCAACAAATACACAGACCATAAGGTTCCGGTCCTTTGGGGAAGAGCCCCCCCCCCACTTCCAAAGGATGGGGGGGGCCTGTATGGTTCAGGACTGGGGTGGGGGTTTTCGCAGTTTTTCCTGGCTTGCATTTTTTGGATAGGGGGACCCCACGCATTTTTTGTTTACATTTCATGATGAGTTCCCCCTCAAAATCCATACCGGGTACTGGTATGGGATGGGGGGGGAGGACGGGGGCCCACTAGTTTTTTTTGTTTTTCATGGGACATTTCGCGGTGTTGGGACTGGTGGGCTTCCCCGCCCTCCTCCCTTAGCGGACCAGCTATTGTTAAAGACGCCGGAGGCCGCCAGCTTCCTAAAATTTGCATCTGAAACGTTGAAACAGCAGCTTTTGGAAATTTGCACAACGTTTGGATCTCGGCTTATTTTTGGCGCGATTGATTCTGTGAGGGCCTGGCTTTGCTTGTAATCAGCCTTCTGGCTCCCCTTTTTTTACCTCGGTTCTCTCCCATAGGATTCCTCCTACCCTTCTCAGATCATGTTTGGTGAATCTGCCGTGAACCCAATGGTGTGAACCCCAATGCCAAGCAGTTTGCCTGGCTTTGCTTGTAGTTGTCCATCTGTTTTCACACTGCCTTGGCCTCCTTTTCCATCCCCCTCCTGAACTCCTCCTGCCCCGACCCCGGCTTCCTCCATAGACCTCCTCCTACTCCTCTCAGTTTAGTAGATTGGTGATTCTGCCTCCAGCTGACCCCAATGGGGTGACCCCAAATGCCAAGACCTAAATTCTTCCACTGAATGGATATATCTGTGTCGGGGGTGGGGTTCTGGGTGCTGCGAGGAGCTCAGGCCTTCCTCTGGGAACAAAGACAACCTAAAGCCACGTCTACTTACCCAACCGACACCAGCACAGCTCCGGACTCCTTCGCCACACATCGGCAGAAGCTGTCATAACTCTCTGACAAGAGAACAAAAAAATCCCATTAAAGATGAAGATCAAACAGACATCTGAATACACAGCGGAGGGATGGACAGACTATGGGGGGCGCTCTGCCTCCAGCAAGATATTAATTAGGTTGTTTTGCCTGCAATATCAGATTTGACCACAAGATGGAGCCAGTGGAAAATTAACATTTTTGCAGAAACTGTTCCCCTTAGTGCCGGTTCACACAGGGGCGACACGACTTCCAGCGCGACTTTTGGAGGCAACTTGGACACGACTTTGGGCGACTTACAACACGACTTTAAGTCACCCCAGGCCAGGCGACTTTGGCCGTGGCCAATCAGAAAATTATCATCTCTGGAGGGAGAACTCCACGCCAAATTTTTAAATAAAAAACCAGCATGGGTTCCCCCTCCGGGAGCATACCAGGCCCTTAGGTCTGGTATTGATTTTAAGGGCAACCCCCTACGCCGAAAAAACGGCGTGGGGGTCCCCCCCAACAATCCATACCAGATCCTTTATCCGAGCATGCAGCCCGGCCGGTCAGAAAAAGGGGGTGGGGACGAGTGAGCCCTGCGGCCCCCCCACCCCAAAGCACCTTGTCCCGCATGTTGATGAGGACAAGGGCCTCTTCCCGACAACCCTGGCTGTTGGTTGTCGGGGTCTGCGGGCGGGGGGCTTATCAGAATCCGGAAGCCCCCTTTAATAAGGGGGCTCCCAGATCCCGGCCCCCCACTCTATGTGAATGAGTAAGGGGTAAGATGTACCCCTACCCATTCTCCCAAGGTGTAAAAGTGTAAATAAAAAAAACACACATTTTTTTTAAATATTTTATTGCACTGCTCCGGGGTTCTTCTTCTGTCTTGGGAAGTCTTCTCGCCGGACTCCTCCGCTCTCTTCTGCTATTTTACCGAGCGGAGGAGCCCGGCTTTCTTCTTCTTCCGATGTTGACTCGTCGCTGTCTCTGGCCGGAATGGCAGAGACACGCTGTGTTGTGACTTATATAGGGACAAGGGGGCGGGGTCACATGCTCATGCCACATGGTGACCCCGCCCCATATGATGCCACAGTCCCAGCATCCTCCGGGACTGCGACATCATAGGGGGCGGGGTCACAATGTGACATGAGCATGTGACCCCGCCCCATTGTCCCTATATAAGTCACAACACAGCGTGTCTCTGACATTCTGGCCAGAGACAGCAACGAGTCAACATCGGAAGAAGAAGAAGAAGAAGACGGCGCAGAAAGCGGCGACAGCGGCAAGAACAGAAGAGACCCGGAAGACCCCCGAAGGCGGAATGAGACCCCCAGACGATGGCGGCGACAACGAAGAAGAAAGCCGGGCTCCTTCGCTCTGTAAAATAGCAGAAGAGAGCGGAGGAGTCCGCGAGAAGACCCCCAAGACAGAAGAAGACCCCCGGAGCTGTGCATAAAATATTTTAAAAAAATGTTGTGTTTTTTATATTTACACTTTTACACCTTAGGTGAATGGGTAGGGGTACATTGTACAGTGTAAGTCGCCCCAAGTCGTGTTGAAGTAGCTACTCAAGTCGTGTCCAAGTTGCCTCCAAAAGTCGCGCTGGTTGTACTGGTCAATCGCTCAATCAACGTCAGTACAATCATCTTGCCCATAGATGGATCAAATCTCATCCAGCGGAATTCCGATTGTCTATGGCCGGCTTTGGGAAGGGTTTGGCTTTGGGAAGGGTTTGGCTTTGGGAAGGGTTTGGCTTTGGGAAGGGTTTGGCTTTGGGAAGGTTTTGGCTTTGGGAAGGTTTTGGCTTTGGGAAGGTTTTGGCTTTGGGAAGGGTTTGGCTTTGGGAAGGGTTTTGGCTTTGGGAAGGTTTAGGCTTTAGGAAGGGTTTGGCTTTGGGAAGGGTTTGGCTTTGGGAAGGGTTTGGCTTTGGGAAGGGTTTTGGCTTTGGGAAGGGTTTGGCTTTGGGAAGGTTTGGCTTTGGGAAGGTTTTGGCTTTGGATAGAGTTTGGCTTTAGGAAGGGTTTGGCTTTGGGAAGGTTTTGGCTTTAGGGAAGGTTTTGGCTTTGGGAAGGGTTTGGCTTTGGGAAGGTTTTGGCTTTAGGAAGGTTTTGGCTTTAGAAAATTTTTGGCTTTAGAAAATTTTTGGAAGGGTTTTTTGGGAAGGGTTTGGCTTTGGGAAGGTTTTGGCTTTGGGAAGTTTTGGCTTTAGGGCTTTGGAAGGTTTTGGTTTAGGAAGGGTTTGGCTTTGGGAAGGGTTGGCTTTAAAAAAAGTTTTGGCTTTGGAAAGGTTTGGCTTTAGAAGGTTTTGGCTTTAGGAAGTTTGGCTTAGGAAAGTTTGCTTTAGGAAGGTTTTGGCTTTAGGAAGGTTTTGGCTTTGGGGAAGGGGTTTGGCTTGTAGAAGGTTTTGGCTTTCGGGGGTTTTGGCTAAGGGAAGGGTTTTTGGCTTTTGGAAGGGTTTGCTTTGGAAAGGTTTTGGCTTTGGCTTTGGGAAGGTTTTGGCTTTGGAAGAAGGAATGTTTTGGCTTTAGGGGCTTTAGGGTTTGGCTTTAGGAAAAATTTTTGGTTTTTTTTTGGCTTTGGGAAGGGTTTGGCTTTGGGAAGGGTTTGGCTTTGGAAAGGAAGGGTTTTTTTTCTTTAGGAAGTTTTTCTTGGAAAATTTTTGGGGTTTTGGCTTTGGGGAAGGTTTTGGCTTTGGGAAGGGTTTGAGTTTGGGAAGGGTTTGGCTTTGGGAAGGGTTTGGCTTTGGGACGGGTTTGGCTTTGGGAAGGGTTTGGCTTTGGGAAGGGTTTGGCTTTGGGAAGGGTTTGGCTTTGGGAAGGGTTTGGCTTTGGGAAGGGTTTGGCTTTGGGAAGGGTTTGGCTGGGGTCGGACTTTAGTGTCATTATAAAGATGTCATCTTCTCACCAATACTCCCCAATACGAATCCCCCTCCATGGAAGAAGATGACGCCTCTCCTGTGCCGGGCGGAGGGCGCTCTGGGCTGGTAGAGTCTCACCGGCACACCTTCAAACTCCGAGTCCTTCACCGCCAGCTCCGGATCCTCTACTGGCCTTCGCCTTCTCAGCCCGACCACAAAACGGAAGAGAGTGACCTGGCTGCCAATCCCGAGTCTCTCCAAAATCTCCCCCTATTCCAGGAACAAAGAACAGAATTCTGGGAAAAATTGACATCCTGCAAGCCTGCTGTCTTATGTGTCATTATATATATCATCTTATTTATCATTATATATATAATATCTATGACTACCCAATATACAGTATAACTATAACAATGTTGCCGGGTCTAATAAAGTCAATGCATTTCTAAGAACGGGTAAAATTGAGGTTCACTTTAAATGTCGGGATTTGCAGACGGCGTTTTTGTTCATAGAAAAATCCAACATCCAGAATTATACAAAATGTCACTTCCCCCATCCCCCCCCCTCCCATCTCCCCATCCCCCCCCCACACTTTTATATGTTTAATAGAGTTTTAAAAAACGCTTTGAAGACCCCCCCCCCCCCCCCCGTATTTCCTTCTCTACTCCGAGTTATCTCAGCACCATAATAATAATAATACATAGTACAGTCTTACATAGTTACATTGTAAATGAGGGGAGAAAAGACACAAGTCCCTCCTCTGTGTGTGATTATATGTCAGTATTACATTGTATATCCCTGTATGTTGTGGTCGTTCAGGTGATTATCTAATAGTTTCTTGAAACGATCTATGCCCCCCGCTGAGACCACCGCCTGTGGAAGGGAATTCCACATCCTTGCCGCTCTTACAGTAAAGAACCCTCTACGTAGTTTAAGGATAAACTTCTTTTCTTCTAATTTAGATGAGTGGCCACGTGTCTTGTTAAACTCCCTTCTGCGAAAAACTTTTCTCCCCATTGTGGGGTCACCAGTCCGGTATTTCTATATTGTGGGGTCACCAGTCCGGTATTTATATATTGTGGGGTCACCAGTCCGGTATTTGTATATTGTGGGGTCACCAGTCCGGTATTTATATATTGTGGGGTCACCAGTCCGGTATTTATCTATTGTGGGGTCACCAGTCCGGTATTTATATATTGTGGGGTCACCAGTCCGGTATTTATATATGTGGGGTCACCAGTCCGGTATTTATATATTGGGGTCACCAGTCTGGTATTTTATATTGTGTGGTCACCAGTCGGGTATTTATATATTGTGTGGGTCACCAGTCCGGTATTTATATATTGTGGGGTCACCAGTCCGGTATTTATATATTGTGGGGTCACCAGTCCGGTATTTATATATTGGGGGGTCACCAGTCCGGTATTTATATATTGTGGGTCACCAGTCCGGTATTTATATATTGTGGGGTCACCAGTCAGGTATTTATATATATTGTGGGGTCACCAGTCCAGTATTTATATATTGTGGGGTCACCAGTCCGGTATTTTTATATTGTGGGGTCACCAGTCCGGAATTTATATATTGTGGGGTCACCAGTCCGGTATTTATATATTGTGGGGTCACCAGTCCGGTATTTATATATTGTGGGGTCACCAGTCCGGTATTTATATATTGTGGGGTCACCAGTCAGGTATTTATACATTGTGGGGTCACCAGTCCGGTATTTATATATTGTGGGGTCACCAGTCCGGTATTTATATATTGTGGGGTCACCAGTCCGGTATTTATATACTGTGGGGTCACCAGTCCGGTATTTATATATTGTGGGGTCACCAGTCCGGTATTTCTATATTGAAATCATATCCCCTCTCAAGCGTCTCTTCTCCAGAGAGAATAAGTTCAGTGCTCACAACCTTTCCTCATCACTAATATCCTCCAGACCCATTAGCTTTGTTGCCCTTCTCTTCTCCAGAGAGAATAAGTTCAGAACTGGACACTCCAGGTGCGGCCGGACCAGAGTCTAGGACGGGTGCTCAGAACTGGACAGCATACTCCAGGTGCGGCCGGACCAGAGTCTAGGACGGGTGCCCAGAACTGGACAGCATACTCCAGGTGCGGCCGGACCAGAGTCTAGGACTGGTGCCCAGAACTGGACAGCATACTCCAGGTGCGGCCGGACCAGAGTCTAGGACGGGTGCTCAGAACTGGACAGCATACTCCAGGTAATAAACACCAGAAATGCCGGGTTTTTGGTGTCAGACATGAACTCACCAGAATGATTAATCCCGAGGATAAGGTGTGAATTCTCCGAAGTTCTGCCGGATTGGCGATTCCGGGAGGATATTTCGCTTTTGAACTTCTGAGGAAAGTTACTCCCAAAAAGATCAGAATACAAAGCAAGAGAATCCCCGCCACAGACATTGAGAGCGACATTGCCTCCCCCGTCCTTCCTGTATTACACTTCCTGGAACAAAGGACAACCTTTGCCCCCCGAGAGACGGACAATTCCATCCAAACACATAAACCAACCAACTCACCAAACAACTACGACACAAGGGGGCTGATTTACAAACGGTTTGCGCCATGAGTTGCGGCGCACGTCGATGCGCAATGGCCGTTTTCTTATTTACAAAACATTTGCGCCTGTAACACAGCGCAATTCCCCATTTACTATTGTATTCTCGGCGCATGGGAGGCGGCGATCGGTGCGCCACTATAGACATGGCACACGCCACCTTCAACTCAGAATGTAAAGAAGCTGGAAGTGGCGATATTATGGGGGTGAGGGGGGGGGGTGAGGAAGTGTAGATACGACTCTCCAACTAACAAATATGTTGCGCCGGCAAATACACTTAGAACTGCGTGAGGTCAATTTATGTACTGCGCATGCGCAAGCGGCATTTGCGCCCGTTCATGTGCTCTGGTTCACTGCGCGGGCAAAATCTTAGTAAATGTCAAGCCATGGGCGCGCCTCTCAACTTGACTTTTTATTTTTCGCGCTGGTTCACTTCTATGGGGGTTTTTTTAAGGATATTTGCACACAGGTCATGTTAGCATTAAGAAAAAAAAATGTGTGGGTGTCCCCGCGAAATTCCATACCAGGCCCTCAGGTCTGGTATGGATTTTAAGGGGAACCAGACCCTTATCCGAGCACGCAACCTGGCGGTCATTTTTAAAATTTTTTACACTTTTTTGGTGAAATGGTAGGGGTACTTTTGTACCCCATTACCATTTCACACATGGGGGGGCAGTATCTGGGGGTCCCCTTGTTAAAGGGGGCTTCCATATTCCGATAAGCCCCCCGCCCGCAGACCCCCACAACCAATGGCCAGGGTTGTGGGGAAGAGGCCCTTGTCCTCATCAACATGGGGACAAGGTGCTTTGAGGGGTCACAGACCCCCAAAGCATCCTCCAATGTTGAGGGCATGTGGCCTGGTACGGTTCAGGAGGGGGTGGCGCTCTCTCGTCGCCCCTCTTTTCCTGCGGCCTGCCAGGTAGCGTGCTCGGATATAGGTCTGGTATGGATTTGAGGGGGACCCCACGCCATTTTTTTTCCATACCAGACCTGAAGGTCCTGGTATGCTCTTGGAGGGGAACCTATGCCGTTTTTTTATTTAAAATTAAAGTTGCCAGGCCTGGGAGCGAATTAAAGTCGCATTGAAGCCGCCCCAAGTCGCGCTGGGATTCACACAGTCGTGTCCAAGTTGCCTCCCAAAGTCGCGCTGGAAGTCGTGTTGCCCCGGTGTGAATGGACCCTTAATGATACGGCGTGCGCTATTATCACTTGCATATTATTATTGCTGTTGCGCTTATGTGTGCGCCGGTTCACACACTCAAATAATGATTTATCTGGTGCACCAAATATGGTATGAACCGGCGCGGCGCATTCATTTTAGTAAATCAGCCCCAATGTATCAGAACAAGAACACAAATATCCACTTACCGGAGACTTTATCAGGTACACCTGTTCTGTTGCTCGGTAACACCTCCACCTGCAGGAACTGCTCCGTCACCAACTCCTACTCCACCTCCACCTGCAGGAACTGCTCCGACACCAACTCCTACTCCACCTCCACCTGCAGGAACTGCTCCGACACCAACTCCTACTCCACCCCCCCCTGCAGGAACTGCTCCGACACCAACTCCTACTCCACCTCCACCTGCAGGAACTGCTCAGACACCAACTCCTACTCCACCTCCACCTGCAGGAACTGCTCCGACACCAACTCCTACTCCACCTCCACCTGCAGGAACTTCTCCGACACCAACTCCTACTCCACCTCCACCTGCAGGAACTGCTCCGACACCAACTCCTACTCCACCCCCGCCTGCAGGAACTGCTCCGACACCAACTCCTACTCCACCTCCGCCTGCAGGAACTTCTCCGACACCAACTCCTACTCCACCTCCACCTGCAGGAACTGATCCGACACCAACTCCTACTCCACCTGCAGGAACTGCTCCGACACCAACTCCTACTCCACCCCCGCCTGCAGGAACTGCTCCGACACCAATCCTACTCCACCCCCGCCTGCAGGAACTGCTCCGACACCAACTCCTACCCCACCTCCGCCTGCAGGAACTGCTCCGACACCAACTCCTACTCCACCCCCGCCTGCAGGAACTGCTCCGACACCAACTCCTACTCCACCTCCCCCTGCAGGAACTGCTCCGACACCAACTCCTACTCCACCTCCACCTGCAGGAACTGCTCCGACACCAACTCCTACTCCACCTCCACCTGCAGGAACTGCTCCGACACAACTCCTACTCCACCTCCACCTGCAGGAACTGCTCCGACACCAACGCCTACTCCACCTCCGCCTGCAGGAACTGCTCCGACACAAACTCCTACTCCACCTCCGCCTGCAGGAACTGCTCCGACACCAACTCCTACTCCACCCCCGCCTGCAGGAACTGCTCCGACACCAACTCCTACTCCACCTCCGCCTGCAGGAACTGCTCCGACACCAACTCCTACTCCACCTCCGCCTGCAGGAACTGCTCCGACACCAACTCCTACTCCACCTCCACCTGCAGGAACTGCTCCGACACCAACTCCTACCCCACCTCCCCCTGCAGGACCTGCTCCGACACCAACTCCTACTCCACCTCCCCCTGCAGGAACTGCTCCGACACCAACTCCTACTCCACCCCCGCCTGCAGGAACTGCTCCGACACCAATCCTACTCCACCCCCACCTGCAGGAACTGCTCCGACACCAACTCCTACTCCACCTCCGCCTGCAGGAACTGCTCCGACACCAACTCCTACCCCACCTCCGCCTGCAGGAACTGCTCCGACACCAACTCCTACTCCACCCCCGCCTGCAGGAACTGCTCCGACACAAACTCCTACTCCACCTCCACCTGCAGGAACTGCTCCGACACCAACTCCTACTCCACCTCCACCTGCAGGAACTGCTCCGACACCAACTCCTACTCCACCTCCACCTGCAGGAACTGCTCCGACACCAACTCCTACCCCACCTCCGCCTGCAGGAACTGCTCCGACACCAACTCCTACTCCACCTCCACCTGCAGGAACTGCTCCGACACCAACTCCTACTCCACCTCCACCTGCAGGAACTGCTCCGACACCAACTCCTACTCCACCTCCGCCTGCAGGAACTGCTCCGACACCAACTCCTACTCCACCTCCACCTGCAGGAACTGCTCCGACACCAACTCCTACTCCACCCCCGCCTGCAGGAACTGCTCCGACACCAACTCCTACCCCACCTCCGCCTGCAGGAACTGCTCCGACACCAACTCCTACTCCACCCCCGCCTGCAGGAACTGCTCCGACACCAACTCCTACTCCACCTCCACCTGCAGGAACTGCTCCGACACCAACTCCTACTCCACCCCCACCTGCAGGAACTGCTCCGACACAAACTCCTACTCCACCCCCGCCTGCAGGAACTGCTCCGACACCAACTCCTACTCCACCCACGCCTGCAGGAACTGCTCCGACACCAACTCCTACTCCACCCCCGCCTGCAGGAACTGCTCCGACACCAACCCCTACTCCACCTCCACCTGCAGGAACTGCTCCGACACCAACTCCTACCCCACCTCCACCTGCAGGAACTGCTCCGACACCAACTCCTACTCCTCCTCCACCTGCAGGAACTGCTCCGACACCAACTCCTACTCCACCTCCAACTGCAGGAACTGCTCCGACACCAACTCCTACTCCACCTCCACCTGCAGGAACTGCTCCGACACCAACTCCTACTCCCCCCCCGCCTGCAGGAACTGCTCCGACACCAACTCCTACTCCACCTCCGCCTGCAGGAACTGCTCCGACACCAACTCCTACTCCACCTCCGCCTGCAGGAACTGCTCCGACACCAACTCCTACTCCACCTCCACCTGCAGGAACTGCTCCGACACCAACTCCTACCCCACCTCCACCTGCAGGAACTGCTCCGACACCAACTCCTACTCCACCTCCGCCTGCAGGAACTGCTCCGACACCAACTCCTACTCCACCTCCACCTGCAGGAACTGCTCCGACACCAACTCCTACTCCACCTCCGCCTGCAGGAACTGCTCCGACACCAACTCCTACTCCACCCCCGCCTGCAGGAACTGCTCCGACACCAACTCCTACTCCACCTCCGCCTGCAGGAACTGCTCCGACACCAACTCCTACCCCACCTCCGCCTGCAGGAACTGCTCCGACACCAACTCCTACTCCACCGCCTGCAGGAACTGCTCCGACACCAACTCCTACTCCACCTCCGCCTGCAGGAACTGCTCCGACACCAACTCCTACTCCACCTCCACCTGCAGGAACTGCTCCGACACCAACTCCTACTCCACCTCCACCTGCAGGAACTGCTCCGACACCAACTCCTACTCCACCTCCACCTGCAGGAACTGCTCCGACACCAACTCCTACTCCACCTCCTCCTGCAGGAACTGCTCCGACACAACTCCTACTCCACCTGCAGGAACTGCTCCGACACCAACTCCTACTCCACCTCCACCTGCAGGAACTGCTCCGACACCAACTCCTACTCCACCTCCACCTGCAGGAACTGCTCCGACACAACTCCTACTCCACCTCCACCTGCAGGAACTGCTCCGACACCAACTCCTACTCCACCTGCAGGAACTGCTCCGACACCAACTCCTACTCCACCTCCGCCTGCAGGAACTGCTCCGACACAACTCCTACTCCACCTGCAGGAACTGCTCCGACACCAACTCCTACTCCACCTCCACCTGCAGGAACTGCTCCGACACCAACTCCTACCCCACCTCCACCTGCAGGAACTGCTCCGACACCAACTCCTACTCCACCTCCACCTGCAGGAACTGCTCCGACACCAACTCCTACTCCACCTCCACCTGCAGGAACTGCTCCGACACCAACTCCTACCCCACCTCCACCTGCAGGAACTGCTCCGACACAAATTCTACTCCACCTCCACCTGCAGGAACTGCTCCGACACCAACTCCTACTCCACCTCCGCCTGCAGGAACTGCTCCGACACCAACTCCTACTCCACCTCCACCTGCAGGAACTGCTCCGACACCAACTCCTACTTCACCTCCGCCTGCAGAAACTGCTCCGACACCAACTCCTACTCCACCTCCACCTGCAGGAACTGCTCCGACACCAACTCCTACTCCACCTCCACCTGCAGGAACTGCTCCGACACCAACTCCTACTCCACCTCCACCTGCAGGAACTGCTCCGACACCAACTCCTACCCCCCCTCCACCTGCAGGAACTGCTCCGACACCAACTCCTACTCCACCCCCACCTGCAGGAACTGCTCCGACACCAACTCCTACTCCACCTCCACCTGCAGGAACTGCTCCGACACCAACTCCTACTCCACCTCCGCCTGCAGGAACTGCTCCGACACCAACTCCTACTCCACCTCCGCCTGCAGGAACTGCTCCGACACCAACTCCTACTCCACCTCCGCCTGCAGGAACTGCTCCGACACAACTCCTACTCCACCTCCGCCTGCAGGAACTGCTCCGACACCAACTCCTACTCCACCTCCACCTGCAGGAACTGCTCCGAAACCAACTCCTACTCCACCTCCGCCTGCAGGAACTGCTCCGACACCAACTCCTACTCCACCTCCACCTGCAGGAACTGCTCCGACACCAACTCCTACCCCACCTCCACCTGCAGGAACTGCTCCGACACCAACTCCTACTCCACCTCCTCCTGCAGGAACTGCTCCGACACCCACTCCTACTCCACCTCCCCCTGCAGGAACTGCTCCGACACAACTCCTACTCCACCTGCAGGAACTGCTCCGACACCAACTCCTACTCCACCTCCACCTGCAGGAACTGCTCCGACACCAACTCCTACTCCACCTCCACCTGCAGGAACTGCTCCGACACCAACTCCTATTCCACCTCCACCTGCAGGAACTGCTCCGACACCAACTCCTACCCCACCTCCACCTGCAGGAACTGCTCCGACACAAATTCTACTCCACCTCCACCTGCAGGAACTGCTCCGACACCAACTCCTACTCCACCTCCACCTGCAGGAACTGCTCCGAAACCAACTCCTACTCCACCTCCGCCTGCAGGAACTGCTCCGACACCAACTCCTACTCCACCCCCGCCTGCAGGAACTGCTCCGACACCAACTCCTACTCCACCTCCACCTGCAGGAACTGCTCCGACACCAACTCCTACTCCACCTCCACCTGCAGGAACTGCTCCGACACCAACTCCTACTCCACCTCCGCCTGCAGGAACTGCTCCGACACCAACTCCTACTCCACCTCCACCTGCAGGAACTGCTCCGACACCAACTCCTACTCCACCTCCACCTGCAGGAACTGCTCCGACACCTACTCCTACTCCACCTCCGCCTGCAGGAACTGCTCCGACACCAATCCTACTCCACCCCCGCCTGCAGGAACTGCTCCGACACCAACTCCTACTCCACCCCCGCCTGCAGGAACTGCTCCGACACCAACTCCTACCCCACCTCCACCTGCAGGAACTGCTCCGACACCAACTCCTACTCCCCTCCACCTGCAGGAACTGCTCCGACACAAACTCCTACTCCACCTCCACCTGCAGGAACTGCTCCGACACCAACTCCTACTCCCCCTCCACCTGCAGGAACTGCTCCGACACCAACTCCTACTCCCCCTCCACCTGCAGGAACTGCTCCGACACCAACTCCTACTCCACCTCCACCTGCAGGAACTGCTCCGACACCAACTCCTACTCCACCTCCACCTGCAGGAACTGCTCCGACACCAACTCCTACTCCACCTCCGCCTGCAGGAACTGCTCCGACACCAACTCCTACTCCACCCCCGCCTGCAGGAACTGCTCCGACACCAACTCCTACTCCACCTCCACCTGCAGGAACTGCTCCGACACCAACTCCTACTCCACCTCCACCTGCAGGAACTGCTCCGACACCAACTCCTACTCCACCCCCGCCTGCAGGAACTGCTCCGACACCAACTCCTACCCCACCTCCGCCTGCAGGAACTGCTCCGACACCAACTCCTACTCCACCTCCACCTGCAGGAACTGCTCCGACACCAACTCCTACTCCACCCCCGCCTGCAGGAACTGCTCCGACACCAATCCTACTCCACCCCCGCCTGCAGGAACTGCTCCGACACCAACTCCTACTCCACCCCCCCCCGCCTGCAGGAACTGCTCCGACACCAACTCCTACCCCACCTCCGCCTGCAGGAACTGCTCCGACACCAACTCCTACTCCACCTCCGCCTGCAGGAACTGCTCCGACACCAACTCCTACTCCACCTCCGCCTGCAGGAACTGCTCCGACACCAACTCCTACTCCACCTCCACCTGCAGGAACTGCTCCGACACCAACTCCTACTCCACCTCCACCTGCAGGAACTGCTCCGACACCAACTCCTACCCCACCTCCGCCTGCAGGAACTGCTCCGACACCAACTCCTACTCCACCTCCGCCTGCAGGAACTGCTCCGACACCAACTCCTACTCCACCTCCACCTGCAGGAACTGCTCCGACACCAACTCCTACTCCACCTCCGCCTGCAGGAACTGCTCCGACACCAACTCCTACTCCACCTCCGCCTGCAGGAACTGCTCCGACACCAACTCCTACTCCACCCCCACCTGCAGGAACTGCTCCGACACCAACTCCTACTCCACCTCCGCCTGCAGGAACTGCTCCGACACCAACTCCTACTCCACCCCCGCCTGCAGGAACTGCTCCGACACCAACTCCTACTCCACCTCCACCTGCAGGAACTGCTCCGACACCAACTCCTACTCCACCCCCACCTGCAGGAACTGCTCCGACACCAACTCCTACTCCACCTCCGCCTGCAGGAACTGCTCCGACACCAACTCCTACTCCACCCCCGCCTGCAGGAACTGCTCCGACACCAACTCCTACTCCACCCCCTCCTGCAGGAACTGCTCCGACACCAACTCCTACTCCACCTCCACCTGCAGGAACTGCTCCGACACCAACTCCTACTCCACCCCCGCCTGCAGGAACTGCTCCGACACCAACTCCTACCCCACCTCCACCTGCAGGAACTGCTCCGACACCAACTCCTACTCCACCTCCACCTGCAGGAACTGCTCCGACACAAACTCCTACTCCACCTCCACCTGCAGGAACTGCTCCGACACCAACTCCTACTCCACCTCCGCCTGCAGGAACTGCTCCGACACCAACTCCTACTCCACCCCCGCCTGCAGGAACTGCTCCGACACCAACTCCTACTCCACCTCCGCCTGCAGGAACTGCTCCGACACCAACTCCTACTCCACCTCCACCTGCAGGAACTGCTCCGACACCAACTCCTACCCCACCTCCACCTGCAGGAACTGCTCCGACACCAACTCCTACTCCACCTCCGCCTGCAGGAACTGCTCCGACACCAACTCCTACTCCACCTCCACCTGCAGGAACTGCTCCGACACCAACTCCTACTCCACCTCCACCTGCAGGAACTGCTCCGACACAACTCCTACTCCACCCCCGCCTGCAGGAACTGCTCCGACACCAACTCCTACTCCACCCCCGCCTGCAGGAACTGCTCCAACACCAACTCCTACTCCACCCCCGCCTGCAGGAACTGCTCCGACACCAACTCCTACCCCACCTCCGCCTGCAGGAACTGCTCCGACACCAACTCCTACTCCACCCCCGCCTGCAGGAACTGCTCCGACACCAACTCCTACTCCACCCCCGCCTGCAGGAACTGCTCCGACACCAACTCCTACTCCACCTCCACCTGCAGGAACTGCTCCGACACCAACTCCTACTCCCCCTCTGCCTGCAGGAACTGCTCCGACACCAACTCCTACTCCCCTCCACCTGCAGGAACTGCTCCGACACCAACTCCTACTCCACCTCCTCCTGCAGGAACTGCTCCGACACAACTCCTACTCCACCTGCAGGAACTGCTCCGACACAAACTCCTACTCCACCTCCTCCTGCAGGAACTGCTCCGACACCAACTCCTACTCCACCTCCGCCTGCAGGAACTGCTCCGACACAACTCCTACTCCACCTCCACCTGCAGGAACTGCTCCGACACCAACTCCTACTCCACCTCCACCTGCAGGAACTGCTCCGACACCAACTCCTACTCCACCTCCGCCTGCAGGAACTGCTCCGACACCAACTCCTACTCCACCTGCAGGAACTGCTCCGACACCAACTCCTACTCCACCTCCACCTGCAGGAACTGCTCCGACACCAACTCCTCCCCCACCTCCACCTGCAGGAACTGCTCCGACACCAACTCCTACTCCACCTCCACCTGCAGGAACTGCTCCGACACCAACTCCTACTCCACCTCCACCTGCAGGAACTGCTCCGACACCAACTCCTACTCCCCCTCCACCTGCAGGAACTGCTCCGACACAAATTCTACTCCACCTCCACCTGCAGGAACTGCTCCGACACCAACTCCTACTCCACCTCCACCTGCAGGAACTGCTCCGACACCAACTCCTACTCCACCTCCACCTGCAGGAACTGCTCCGACACCAACTCCTACTTCACCTCCGCCTGCAGGAAACTGCTCCGACACCAACTCCTACTCCACCTCCACCTGCAGGAACTGCTCCGACACCAACTCCTACTCCACCTCCACCTGCAGGAACTGCTCCGACACCAACTCCTACTCCCCCTCCACCTGCAGGAACTGCTCCGACACCAACTCCTACTCCCCTCCACCTGCAGGAACTGCTCCGACACCAACTCCTACTCCACCTCCACCTGCAGGAACTGCTCCGACACCAACTCCTACTCCACCTCCACCTGCAGGAACTGCTCCGACACCAACTCCTACTCCACCTCCACCTGCAGGAACTGCTCCGACACCAACTCCTACTCCACCTCCGCCTGCAGGAACTGCTCCGACACCAACTCCTACTCCACCTCCACCTGCAGGAACTGCTGCGACACCAACTCCTACTCCACCTCCACCTGCAGGAACTGCTCCGAACAAATCTCTACTCCACCTCCACCAAATGCAGGAACTGCTTACTTAACTTAAACTCCTACTCCAGTCCGTGCTGCAGGAACTGCTCCGACACCAACTTCCTACCCCACCTCCACTGCAGGAACGCTCCGGACACCTAACTCCTAACTCAAAGCTCCGGCCTGCAGGAAAAACTACTCCGACCACTCCTACTAATACTCCGGCGGCAGGAACTGCTCGGACACTCCCACTCCAGCAAACTGCGCAGACAAAGCTACTCAACCTCCACCTGCAAATGAATGCTCCTACGAACACCTCCACTCCAATACTTGTGATTGCCACCTGCATGGAACTGGCTTACCGACATAGTGCCTCCCACCTGTCCGGCGCTGGCCCGACACATATGCACCTAAAGAACATTTTTTGTCTGCTGGGTGGGGGGCGGCACAAAAAGTGTGCATCCCCTCCACCTGCAGGAATCTGCTCGGGCCGCCAATGCTCAATTTCTCTGCTCCTGCAAAATGCCTCCTGACAAAACTCTACTCCACCTCCACTGCGGACACTGCTCCGACCTCACTACCACGATAAACACTGATTGCTCCTGTGTGCGTCACCTCCGCTGCTGCACTGGGGGGGGGGGGGGGTGCCCCATATATGCAGCCTCACTGTATCCGAACATAATAGACAGTTTTTTGGAGTGGTCGGTCATAGCATCGATATCAATGCCGAAACGTCACCATTTCTGCCGGGGGGGGGGGGGGGGGACGGGGGGGGGGGTGCGGCACAGCTGTATATATTGATGTAAAATTGTCTGTTTTATTTTCTTATTTAATATTTTCTAAATAATACATACATATATATATATATATATATATATATATATATACATATATATATACACACAATATTACCAAAAGTATTGGGACGCCTGCCTTTACACACACATGAACTTTAATGACCCCCCAGTCTTAGTCCGGAGGGTTCAATACTGAGTTGGCCCTTTGCAGCTATAACAGCTTCACCTCTTCTGGGGAGGATGTCCACAAGGTTTAGGAGGGTGTCTATGGGAATGTTTGACCATTCTTCCAGAAGAGCATTTGTGAGGTCAGACACTGATTTTGGATGAGAAAGCCTGGCTCGCAGTCTCCACTCTAATAATTCCTCCCAAAGGTGTTCTATTGGGTTGAGGTCAGGACTCTGTGCAGGCCACTCAAGTTCCTCCACCCCAAACTCGCTCATCCATGTCTTTATGGACCTTGCTTTGTGCTCTGGTGGGCAGTCATGTTGGAGCAGGAAGGGGCTGTCCCCAAACTCCTCCCACCAAGTTGGGAGCAAGAAATTGTCCAAAATGTCTTGGTATGCCGACGCCTTAAGAGTTCCCTTCACTGAAACTAATGGGCCAAGTCCTGAAAGACAACCCCCCCACCATAATCCCCCCCCCTCCCCCTCCCTACACCTCCCCCTCCCTCCCTCCTACACCGTAATCCCCCCTCCCCCTCCCCCCCCCCTCCCTCCCTCCTACACCGTAATCCCCCCTCCCTCCCCCCTCCACCAAGTGATTTGGACCAGTGGACAAAGCAAGGTCCATAAACTCATGGATGAGTGAGTTTGGGGTGGAGGAACTCAACCCAATAGAACACCTTTGTGATGAATTAGAGTGCAGACTGCGAGCCAGGCCTTCTCATCCAACATCAGTGCCTGACCTCACAAATGCTCTTCTGGAAGAATGGTCAAGCATTCCCATAGACACCCTCCTAAACCTTGTGGACGGCCTTCCCAGAAGAGTTGAAGCTGTTATAGCCGCAAAGGGCCAAATCAATATTGAACTTTTGGAAAGCTCTTCATCTCTGTTTTGGCCCTGAGGTAATCGTCCACCATGTGATGAAGACGCTGCCGATGGGATGTGGAAGCTGAGAGCCCTGGATGGCGAAAAAATTCCGAAATACCTCCCTTAGGCGGACGCCTTCTCCCACAATCCTCTCTTGGCCAACAGAAGACTCAGAATGACGTTTTCCACGACACTGTAACCTATCAGAGTCAGGAAAAACGTTCAATAAAATCCTCTTTAACGTGTTCTCAAGAGATTTCATCTTCTGCACTCTCTGTGGGGACGGAATGAGTTCTGAGACCTTCCCCTTATAACGTTGGTCAAGGAGGGCTGCCAACCAGTAATCATCCTTCTCCTATGCCAGGTATTCTTGGGTCCTTTCGCAGGCTTTGAAGCATGAGGCTGCCCATGCATCTCAAATTTGTCGAGGCTTGAGAAGCAGACTCCTCTGGGTCACTCAGGAGGACATCATCCAGAACTTCCTCCTCCCAGCCACGTACTACTCCCACGGGTCCTGGGGTTGGAAAGCCATCGCTTACAGATTGACGCATGTCTTCCTCTTCTCCAGAATCGTCCTCTTCCTCCTCCCCTCTCTCCTCCTGTGTGTTCTGTGACATAGGAATGATGGTGTCTGGATAAAGTGGGTCTTTAAAGGAAAAGAAGTCCTCCTCTTCCTCCTGCTGCTCTGCCTCCAGTGCCCTGTCCATAATGCCACGCAGAGTCTGCTCCAGCAGGAACACAAGAGGGATTGGGTCACTGATGCATGCACTGTCACGGCTCAACATCCTTGTGGCCTCCTCAAATGGTGACAATACAGTGTATGCATCCTTAGTGATCAGCCATTGGCGTGGGAAAAAAAGCCGAGGCGGCCTGAGCCTGTCATTGTGCCGTATTCACACAGGTTCTCGTTCACAGGCCCTCTGCTGCATGTATAACGCTGCACCACCAAACTGAGGATATGTCCCAGGCATGGCACATGTGTCAACTTTCCAGGTCTAAGGAAGGACAGGAGGTTTGAGCCATTATTGGACACCACCATTCCTGGCTCCAGCTGGCGTGGTGTGAACCACCTCTGGGCCTGCAAGAATCTCTGCTCTGGTGTGGTTCCTGTCCCCTAGACACACCAGCTGAAGCACTGCATGGCACCTTTTAGCCTGGCTCTGGGAATAGCCCTTTGAACGCTTAGGGGGTACCTGGTGTGGTTCTGTCCCCTAGACACACCAGCTGAAGCACTGCATGGCACCTTTTAGCATGACTCTGGGAATAGCCCTTTAAAACGCTTAGGAGGGCATGGAGGTGGCAGAGGAGGAGGAGAGGATAGAACTCACAGGTCTGGCATCATCACCACCAGCTGTATGGAGATGTGGGGGTACAGCAAGCTGCACCACTGAGCACTGTCCTGCATTCTTTCGAGTTGCAAGCAGCGTTACCCAGTGTGCTGTGAACGAAATATATCATCCCTGTCCATGCTTGCTGGACCACGTGTCAGCAGTAAGGTGGATTCTATGGCTGACTGCCTTGCCCAACGATGCCAGAACATTCACACGGCCTTTACGTGAAAAGTAGTAGCGACTGGGAACCTGCCATTGTGGTACAGCACATTGTGCGAATTCACGGAAGGGGGCAGAATCCACCAGGATGAAAGGCAGAAGTTGGAGAGCCAACAGCTTTGACAAGTTTGCATTTAGACGCTGGTCATGTGGGTGGCAGGGACTGTATTTTTTTTCCACTGCAGCAGATGGGGCAGAGAAATTTGCCGGCTACAGTCTACAGCTGGTGGTGTGTGGCTGGCAGATGTGCTGCTAGGACCTGGCATACCCTGTGCTATACCATCATCCATGTCAGTGGAGGCTGCTGAGAGGTAATGACTCGGTATAGCAGGGGCAGACTGAAGTGGGTAAGGAGGAGGACAGACAGATTTGTGCCCCTTTTGTGTGGCTTTTAGATGCTCTTGCCAACGGGCTGAGTGGTTGGATGGTAAATGCCTTGTTAAGCATGTGGTACCCAAATGGTTGCTGTTTTGTTTGATGTGCCTGAGACACAGTTTGCAGATAGCAACAGTGCGATCTGCTGCAGATGTGCTGAGAAAGGCCCAGACAGCTGAGCTGTGGGGGATGGGCCGGGAGATAACAGCTGCAGAATGTGATGGAATGGGGGGGCCGCTCTCTACTCTTTCTTGATGTTGGCCTCCTTGGGGTTGTGCCGCCTCACCTTCAGTTTCCTCCTCTGCTCTATCCGGCACCCAAGTCACATCAGTGACCTCATCATCATCATCTCCTCCATCTTCATCATTACCACTGGAGACAACCTGGCAATACGCTGGGGAACATGAATGCCAGTTTGTCTAACAGTGTTCCTCCCTCTCTCTAGGCTCATGTTCCTGTCATCCTCAACCTCAGAACCAACATCTGAATCCAGTAATGGCTGGGCATCATCAAGGAGTAAGTGGCTGATGCTGTGGTCACATAACTTTTATACCTGGGTCATAGGTCATTCTCTTATCTTTTATTCCTGGGGTCATAGGTCATTCTCTGCCCCTTTATACCTGGGGTCATAGGTCATTCTCTGCCCTTTAATACCTGGGGTCATAGGTCATTCTCTGCCCCTTTATACCTGGGTCATAAGTCATTCTCTTATCTTTTATTCCTGGGGTCATAGGTCCATTCCTCTGCCTCTTTTTTATTACCTGGGGTTCATAGGTCATTTCTCTGCTTTGCTCTTATTGACTGCGCCACCATTGTAATTGAATACCTTGGGGTGCATAGGTGGGGGGAAGGGAGAGTGGAGGGGGGAAGGTTCTTTAGGAGTGATGGGTCATCGGTTCCCCATTCTTCTCTTTTGCCCTTGTAAATTTTAATTATATAAAAATATAAATCTTTGCCCGTTTATATTGTTGGTTTGTAATAACCTGGAGGCCCATTATATAATAAGGTCATGTTGCGATTCCTTCCTTATCCTCCCCTTATTCCTCTTCCTTTGGTTTCCCATCTGCTGTCTATGTAACGTTTTCTTCTTCTCCTTCTGTCTCTGATAGGTCATTCTCTGCCCTTGGTTTCCCCCTCTGTGCCCCACTATACCTGGGGTGCCTGAGGTCATTGTCAGGAATGACTCTTCTTTATCTCTGGGGTCATAGGTCATTCTCTGCCCTTTTATACCTGGGGTCATAGGTCATTCTCTGCCCCTTTTATACCTGGGGTCATAGGTCATTCTTTGCCCTTTAATACCTGGGGTCATAGGTCATTCTCTGCCCTTTTATACCTGGAGTCATAGGTCATTCTCTGCCCTTTTATACCTAGGGTCAGAGGTCATTCTCTGCCCTTTTATACCTGGGGTCATAGGTCATTCTCTTCCCTTTTATAACTGGGGTCATAGGTCATTCTCTTGCTGTACATTTCCCTATCCTAGGAGGGTCCACATGTGTGACTTCTTGCAAGACCTCTGGACCTGGGATTTATCTTGAAGAGGTGGGAACGGCGTGTGGAGATTTTTGGACCGCTGGGATCTTTTTAAACAATTTATGGCTCTAGGGTAGAGTTCCATTTCCTGAGCGAGCCAAAAAAAAAAACCCTAAAGAAGACGATGACTGAATAAGTTGAAACGCGTTGGGGTGTTGGTGTGGATATCATTCTTGTACTGTCTATTGATAGTTGTGCTGTGTAATGGAACACGATTGTATACACCTGTACACAGAATTCATATTTCCATTCTGGTTCTAATTGTTTCCAATAAAGATTTTATAATATTATAAACTTCATAAACTTTCTTGATTAGAATAACTAGCTGCTAAAAAAAACCTTGGGGGGGGGGGGGGGGGGTCCTTCCATTTTTCTTATTTCTATGGGGTGTGCAGTGTGACTCTCGGATATGCGTTTTTCTATTCTATATATTTTTCGGGGAGGTTAAACACCCATCCCCCCCTCTCCAACACATGAGAGCTAAAATACGAGTTTTGTGGCCGTTAATATTCAAGTATTGAGGTGCAAATTTTGTTAGTTATTTTATTTTTTGATCATAACGAGTAACTTTCAAGGTGATGAATGAGAATATTCTGTCCGGTTAGAAAGGAAAGTTTTCTCACATTCTCCCTTTTCAGAAGAATTGCATTAGAAAAACATAATAGGAAAACTATTTTGGATTAACTAATAAAAACATTTTTTCATTCTAGAAAGATAAATTATTTAACAAGCTGGAGGCTCATGAAAATCTTCATGTTTTGGTATAAATAACATTATGAATATAATTATATATATATATAATGCTTTATATTGTATTGTAATTGGATTCTGTTGTTTTATTATTTATCTTCTCTCCTCATGGCCCCTTCTGCACCTCCTACGCTCCCGCTGCAGTGACAATATTGGCGACCGAGGGGGGGGGGGGGAAGTGTTATTGGGACCAGTGATGTAAGTAATTGAGTTAAAATAAACTCAGTAACTTTAGAGGGTAACGAGTATCTAACTGATTACTTTTCCCCTCATGGTAACTCAGTTCCCATTACTTTTGGCTTAGTTACCCCAATTACATCTACCGCCACTAGATGGCAGTAGTGTAATTCCGGTGTCCTGCCAAAAAAGTTCCCCCGCCGGATAAGGACCCCCCTGTACTGCGCAAGCGCAGGGCTTGCACAGTACGAAGGACTACGGAGCTTCCGAAAAATTGCCGAACCTAAACAGCTCTGAGTGAACTCTACACCGCGCAGGCGCAGTTATCATGTAATTGTACGAGGCGATGCCGCACGCTCCCGATGCTCGTGCTACTCTGCAAGGGGCGTCTATCGTATAAGTAAGGGGCGGGTCTAGTATTACTGTAACCAAGGGGCACATTTATTATTATTGTTATCTATCGAGCTCCGCCCATTAATTTAACATTCACCCTCTTCTGTAGCCACCCGCCCCTTACACGATATAATAATAATAGGCCCGCCCCTTACACGATATAATATTAATAATAATAGACCCGCCCCTTACACGATATAATAATAATAGACCCGCCCCTTGCTTACACGCTATAACAGATCTGCCCCTTGGTTACACGATATAATAATAATAGACCCGCCCCTTACACGATATATAATAATAGACCCGCCCCTTACACGATATAAAAATAATAGACCCGCGCCCCCCCCCTTGGGTTACAGTAATACTAGACCCGCCCCTTAGTTACACGTATAGAATATTTAAAAAAAAGTCAGTTACTTTTGCTGAGTAACTAATTACTTTTCCAATGTAGTAACTGAGTTAGTAACGCAATTACTTTTGGGAGAAGTAATTTGTAACTTAACTAAATTACTTTTTTAAAGTAAGATGACCAACACTGATTGGGACTTTGGGACCATCTTAAATTCAAACATCTCCTCCACCGTACTGTAACCCCATGGTCTCCTTCCTACGTAATCCTTCTTTCTACCCGGCATGGACTTCACCATCCTCCTTCCAGATATGGTCCTCCACCAACCTCATCCGAGCTTCTAAATTTATAACCCCTCCAATGGTAGATGACCTTTTCCTGCCCTCAGAGAGTCCAACGATGTTCCATCCTCCGAAATCTTCCGATACCTTCAGCTTAAACACTTCTACGCCCTTATTCCCCAAGGACTCCTCTTCCCATCCATGTCACACCGGGGGGGGGGGTCTAACTTCAGGCCTCTACATTCAATGGCTCCCCCACCCCCTCCTACACCTCTAATAGAAGAGACTTGGAAATCTCATTGGAGGGGGCAGACTGGGATCACATGTGGTCATCTACAAAGTCCTGCCCCATTGGGACTTGGTCCCGGTGTTGTATCATTATCCGTCCCCCATCACCAAGTGTCCGAGGTGTACTGCGCATGCGCAGTACACAGAACGCCCATATTCCGAAAATTGCCGAGGATGAACGGCGCCTGCGCCGTCAGTCCACTTTCAAGCCCCACCATCCCAGTGGACATAGAGTTAGAATATAAAAGTGCCGAGCGCAGCGAGGCCGTGCCCGATGCGTGGCGAGCGAAGCGAGCCCGCGAGGGGCCGTCTCAATTTGACTAACCCTATGTCCGCTTGGATGGTGGGGGTTTCTCCTCGACTCACGGCGCAGGCGCCGCTCATCTTCCGACAATTTCCGAAAATCTTCTGGATCCGGACTGCGCATGCGCTGCGCATGCGCAGGACACTTCGGACACCTAGTGACAGCCGGACACTTGGTGATAGAACACCGGCCAGAATCACCCAATATGTTCCTCACTACATTTCCTCTTCTGAATTTATCTTCCTGTGTGCTTCATTATCTTCTATAATAGATTTTTGATATTTTATTCACCAATATCATCTCCACCTCAGCATTAAAGTGATTATAAAGGCTCGTTTTATTTAAAAAACAAACATGTTATACTTACCTCCTCTATGCAGTTGGTTGTGCACAGAGTGGCCCTGATCCTCCTCTTCTCGGGTCCCTCTTTGCTGCTCCTAGCCCCTCCCTTCTTTGAGTGTCCCCTTAGCCAGAAGTTTGCTACAGGGGTCACCCAAGCTGAATCAGAGCTCCGTGTATCCATTCACACACGGAGTCCCGACCTGGCCCGCCCCCTCTCTTGGCTGGCTGACTTTGATTGACAGCTGTGGGAGCCAATAGCACTGCTGCTCTCTCAACCAATCAGGAGGAGTGTACTGGATGGCTGAGGGGATCGTGGACTTCACTGGAGAGAGAAGGGGTACAGGTAGGTAATTGGGGAGGGGGGTGCTGGGGGGGGGGGGGGCTACACACAGAAGGTATTTTATCTTAATGCATAGAATGCACCTTCTGTCTCCACAACTCCTTTAGTAATCTGAGTAAGTGAAGCAGCATTGACTCTTCCCTTTCATTCTGCTGCAGAAGAACCCGAGGGGAAGGTCTGATTGGGTGGACCTGGTTGTCTTCTAGTCCAATTGTTTCTACTCTGTAGAGTGGTGAGTGGAAAGTCAATGATCGAATTCACCCTCGTTCCTGGACCTAAATCTTTATTCGTACTAATTATTGTCATCACTGCATTCATTTAACGATGTCATACGAGAAATCAGACGATCGATGGGATTCTTAGTGACTTGATTGGTAAATACTTTTTTATTTTTTCTGTAGTCCAAACTTTCATACAATTTTATTGTGTTTAAAAATCTCTACACAGAGTTCAGGAAATGACCCGTCAGTGTAGCTGTATTTATTTATTTATTTTATGCTAATTAGCAAGCAGAAAACTGGAGGCACTGCTGTATATCGATTAATTAATTGATATCAATGACTTGATTAATCGTTCAAACTTCCTGACAGACTGGACGGTAGATGTGGATGGATGGTAAGTGTTACTGGATGGTAGGTGTGACTGGATGGTAGGTGTGACTGGACGGACGGTAGATGTGACTGGACGGTAGGTGTGACTGGACGGACGGTAGATGTGACTGGACGGTAGGTTTGACTGGATGGTAGGTGTGACTGGACGGACGGTAGGTGTGACTGGATGGACGGTAGGTGTGACTGGACGGACGGTAGATGTGACTGGACGGTAGGTGTGACTGGATGGTAGGTGTGACTGGACGGTAGGTGTGACTGGACGGTAGATGTGACTGGATGGACGGTAGGTGTGACTGGATGGACGGTAGGTGTGACTGGATGGACGGTAGATGTGACTGGATGGACGGTAGGTGTGACTGGATGGACGGTAGGTGTGACTGGACGGACGGTAGATGTGACTGGACGGACGGTAGATGTGACTGGACGGTAGGTTTGACTGGACGGACGGTAGATGTGACTGGACGGACGGTAGATGTGACTGGACGGTAGGTGTGACTGGATGGACGGTAGGTGTGACTGGACGGACGGTAGATGTGACTGGACGGACGGTAGGTGTGACTGGATGGACGGTAGGTGTGACTGGACGGTAGATGTGACTGGACGGACGGTAGGTGTGACTGGACGGACGGTAGGTGTGACTGGACGGACGGTAGGTGTGACTGGACGGACGGTAGGTGTGACTGGACGGACGGTAGGTGTGACTGGACGGAAGGTAGGTGTGACTGGACAGACGGTAGATGTGACCTGATGGACGGTAGGTGTGACTGGATGGACGGTAGGTGTGACTGGACGGACGATAGGTGTGACTGGACAGACGGTAGGTGTGACTGGACGGTAGATGTGACTGGATGGACGGTAGATGTGACTGGACGGTAGATGTGACTGGATGGACGGTAGGTGTGACTGGACGGACGGTAGGTGTGACTGGATGGACGGTAGTTGTGACTGGACGGTAGATGTGACTGGATGGACGGTAGGTGTGACTGGACGGAGGGTAGGTGTGACTGGACGGACGGTAGGTGTGACTGGACTGACGGTAGGTGTGACTGGAAGGAAGGTAGGTGTGACTGGATGGACGGTAGGTGTGACTGAATGGTAGGTGTGACTGGATAGACGGTAGGTGTGACTGGAGGGTAGATGTGACTGAATGGTAGGTGTGACTGGATGGACGGTAGGTGTGACTGGACGGACGGTAGGTGTGACTGGACGGACGGTAGGTGTGACTGGACGGACGGTAGGTGTGACTGGATGGAAGGTAGGTGTGACTGGACGGACGGTAGGTGTGACTGAATGGTAGGTGTGACTGGATAGACGGTAGGTGTGACTGGACGGTAGATGTGACTGGATGGACGGTATGTGTGACTGGACGGACGGTAGGTGTGACTGTGACTGGACGGACGGTAGGTGTGACTGAATGGTAGGTGTGACTGGATAGACGGTAGGTGTGACTGGACGGTAGATGTGACTGGATGGACGGTATGTGTGACTGGACGGACGGTAGGTGTGACTGGACGGATGGTAGGTGTGACTGGACGGACGGTAGGTGTGACTGGACGGATGGTAGGTGTGACTGGATGGTAGGTGTGACTGGATAGACGGTAGGTGTGACTGGATGGTAGGTGTGACTGGATAGACGGTAGGTGTGACTGGATGGTAGGTGTGACTGGACGGACGGTAGGTGTGACTGGATGGTAGGTGTGACTGGACGCACGGTAGGTGTGACTGAATGGATAGTAGATGGAATGTCCTTTTTATTGGGTGATCCAACCATTATCACACAGATATTCACACTCGTGTTCAGGACACATCTCAGGCATCTTTTATGAAGCCAACAATACTGTCCATGGCCTGCATCCCCGATTCACAGACCCACTGGTCATAGAAACTCATGACCCCATGGAAGCCATCTTTGATATGGTGCCAGGTGACGGACACCCCATTGTCCTCCAGACGTTTCTTGTAGAGAATCCCCTCATCACGAAGAACATCGAACTCACATGTTAGGATATAAGCTTTCGGTAGAAGGTGAAGCACGGGATCATCAGCCATCAGAGGAGAACACAAAGGTTTGCAGACTTCTTTGAGCTTCTCATATAGATTTTTGTCGAAGTTGGCCATGGTGTGTGGCGTGTACCCCGTGTGCCTCATGTACTCCGCGACCTCCTCTGGGATATGGTCCACACTCAGCCACTTGGAGAACTTCTTCCTCACATCTGGAGGGACATGGCTGCCGTTCTGCACGTCTGTGGAAACAGACAGGTCCCCTCTTCCTACATAGGTCAGCAGGTAGAACAATGCACGTTCCCGCAGTAGGAGAGGCACGGCCTGGTTTTGTTGATACGAAGGTAAGTTGAGGTCAACCATCTGGAGTACGGGGTAGATCATCACCTGAGCCAGAAGTCTGGGAATATCCTTCCTGGTCACCAGAGCTTGTGATATCGAAGCTGTGAGATTCCCACCCGCACTGTCCCCACAAGTGATTACTGAAGATGGATCGACACCGAAATCCAGAGCTGTCCTCAGGAAGTGGATGGAAGCGTTCAGACAATCTTCGAATGCGATGGGGTACAGGTGTTCTGGGGCCAGGCGATACCTAAAGAAACATCAGAGAGTTAACAAGGATTTCAATGTCTCATTAACCCCAGATTGTGGACCCTTCCAGTGGACCTTCCATCAGATATACTGTTTATGTGAATCGTTTGTGTGTCCGTGTCCCCCTTTACCTCTCACAGAGATCCCAGGACTCCCCCTCACAATGCCTTCATCTCTATAAAAGAACAGCACCAATTGGATTCAAAGGCCACCCTGGACATCCATTTTCCTGGCTACAGACCCCAACCCAAGGTGTTTCCCGGTGAGCCGGTAGGCGGGTTGTATTGCCGTGTGTAATGTGAACCATGATAAAGTTCTATTTTACTGGGGTGTGTGATGCAATCTGTAGTAAGACAGCAAGCTGCTCAGAGTGAGGAAAGGGTTAAGCTATTTTTTCTCTTTCCCGGGGGTGTACATGTCCCCCCCCTTGTTGAGGGTCCATTAATACAAGGTGAGGACTGCTGCATCATGTAGTCCTGCTGGAGAACGTGGCCTCCCTATTGGGGACACCCTTTAGGGATTCAACTGCAAAGCATTCCACCTGAAATGCACTTGTGCTGATTGGACTTTGCTTTCCGGTGAAGGTTTGCTATGGGCAGCTGGAGTTGGGTGGTGCAGGAATGTGAATGGAAGAACTGTAAGAGACTGTGTCACATTCACTTGTTCTGTTCAATGCCTGGTCTGAAGTCGCTGCAATGGGGTGCATGGTGGTGTATGGCACATGACAAAGACCAAGGCCCATCACATACACGTGGGGGGGAGGACATGTGGTTGCTAAAGGCAACAAACACAAGGGAGTGAGATGGCAGGACAGCAGAAGGACAGTACTGGCAGGGCTGATGGGTTCTCTATAGCGAGGGGGGGGCGGTTTTCAATTCCCTCCCTAGCGGTTGGTGCCCCAGCAGCCGGGACTGAACCTACATGGCGGAGACCTCGGGGACCTAGCTACGGGTAGGGTAAGAGTTAATGTAATAAGATGAGCACCAGGGGCACAGTTCACTTCTAAGTCAGGGTGTTGCCTGAACGTGACTCCACCTGTTCCCAGGCATTGGTGAGGGCATTCCCCAAAAGGAGAGGAGACCCTGCATGCCAGGCGACTAGGCTCCGCCCACAAGTTGGGGGGGTCTTATCTCTTCGGCATGTTCTGGTTCTGTCCCTGTGACCACCTCCCAGCCGATTCCAGTTCCAGAGAACCTTGGTATAAGATTACCAGATTATTTCACCTGGGATGGGAGGGGTGGCCTACCCTAAGACAAGCCCAGAATGGGAGGTGTCACAGACCTAGCCGGGACACAGGCTTTTTGAGAGGACTAAATTCGAGCCTCTTGCCAACCGATTATGGGCCTGGATTTTAAGGGGCACAGGGTGAATGAGGACCCCACTATAATCTGTGCTAGTCAGATTCAATTGCAGGGTTAATTAGCACATACAACAATAGGTGAAATACTCTTTAGAATCTGTGTCAGGACAGACTGGACTCATTTGCATTACACAAGACAACAGACAGGTGGCTGGAGTTGATGATATTAGCATCTAACATGTGTGAAGCTCGGTGACAACAAGTCTGACCTGTAGTGAAATACTGATGGGCACAGAGTCACATCGGCTGCTTAAAGGGATTAGTTAATTAGCTCATGTTAATTTGTTACAGGTGTTTAGTTAGAGTAAAATGAGCAGGAGGGGGATCTCCTCTTCTACTGTATATAAATACTTGTCAGTTTGGTTCTAATAAAACAGTCCATGCTAGCACTAAGCAAGTCTCGTCTCGTTTAGTGCTTGGGAGCGGTTGGAATATCTGAGATCTATATTCAGACTGGGAGGAAGTGGTATATGACGAAAGCACTCAAGAGGAGTGTGGGAGCGTTCCGTCACATTGTTGGCAAGCAGTGGGATGCTTCCTGCAGTCTGGGACATCCAAACCTCCACCTGGATGCAAGGTCCGTATAGCAGGAGAGGAGGAGAGGTACAGATACCAGCCGCCATGGAAGAGGAATTCGGAAGGAGGTTGCGAGAGATGCGGATACAACACAGAGGACCAGTATCGGTGCAGGTCCTGCTGGGATGGTATGATTCTGTCCGCCTACAACTCTGGAAGGAAGCGCTAGCCTGTGAGCAGCGACACCAGGGAAAAGTTCTCCCCTCCATCCATGTAAGGTACTGGTCGCAGTATGAAGTACGATTGCTGTTATTGAGGGAACAACCGAAGCAGGAGTGGACAGCTGAGTTAAGCAGGCTGATCCGGGCAGAACTGCGGTTGGACGAGAGCTACAGAGCCCTCCGGTGGTATGTAGCCCAAGTGTGCCCGTGGACAGCGGATGACAGCCCCACGGAAGGCTTTGACTATGATGGCCTGGGATTGTTGTACTGGAGGTTGTCCAAGGACCCTGACTTTGGGAGTGATCTGGAGTGGCATTTGGAGGAAATAATGGAGCACAGAGAGCAAAGATTGAACGTCTCGGAAGTGCTCTGGGCACAGGAAGATTTGGAGTTCCTGGCCGCTCAGGGATGGGAGCTGGAGATCGCCTACAGACGTCTGCTAGACTCTGCTCAGTGCCAGGGCTGGGCTCCCTTTGCCTGGGACTATTAAGAAATACCAGTGGACAACTCTGGTCTGGCTGAAGAGTCGGCAATGTGGCATAGTAACAGTGTGCTTTGCCAACCTGCCCCTGCAGCTATGGACGCGGAGGTCTTATGGCGGATGCAGAAAGTGCTGACTGACCTTGATGATCCTGTTTCTGCATGGGATGATCTTGGATGGAGGAATGTGCCTGTCCAGCAGTATGCCAGAGAATCACAGGCTTTTTGAGAGGACTAAATTCGAGCCTCTTGCCAACCGATTATGGGCCCTGGATTTTAAGGGGCACAGGGTGAATGAGGACCCCACTATAATCTGTGCTAGTCAGATTCAATTGCAGGGTTAATTAGCACATACAACAATAGGTGAAATACTCTTTAGAATCTGTGTCAAGCCAGACTGGACTCATTTGCATTATACAAGACAACAGACAGGTGGCTGGAGTTGATGATATTAGCATCTAACATGTGTGAAGCTCGGTGACAACAAGTCTGACCTGTAGTGAAATCCTGATGGGCACCAAGTCACATCGGCTGCTTAAAAGGATTAGTTAAGCACTAGCACTAAGCAAGTCTCGTCTCGTTCAGTGCTTGGGAGCTTGGAATATCTGAGATCCATATTCACACTGGGAGGAAGTGGTATATGACGAAAGCACTCAAGAGGAGTGTGGGAGCGTTTCGTCACAGGAGGTTTTCACGTGATCCCTCCTTCACAGAGAGTGCCCCCTTCCCACCCATGTGGAATCTCCTGACGTCCAGTGCTGAACCCCAGATTAGGACATGACCCCAACCACATGAAGACAATTTCCCGCACAGCACTTCTTTGATGTTCCATATTCTTGTACAATTGTGGGATTCATGTGTTGGAATAGCAATAGAAGAGATAAGAGAATGAAGACTTCTCACCCGACTGACACCAGCACAACTCCGGCCCTCTTTGAGATGTGTCGGCAAAGTTTGTCATAGACATCTACAAAAAAAACGGACAATAATGAGCTGAGGAGGCGACGATTTTTCAGCCACTGAAAATCCAATGAATACAATTCACATCATAGAAGTAAAAAGAAGTTGTACCGGAATCTCTGATCGTATGGTCACACAAAATGGAAAATCGTTGCCACTAACACCACTGACTGCCACCAATTCCACTGACTGCCACAGACAACCAATGACTGCCACCAACTCCTCTGACTGCCACCAAGCCCACCGACTGCCACCAACACCACCGACTGCCACCAAGCCCACCGACTGCCACCAACACCACCGACTGCCACCAACACCAATGACTACCACTGACAAGTGTAGGCCTACTGGACTGGAGGAACTCCAACCTGTGTAGAGTGGAGTGTAGATAGCGGTCCATTCTCTGCTATAAGTGGCAGCCAGGCATGTACTGGCCATCGGGACTACCAGGAGTTTCCCCGTGGGCCGATGGCTCAGTGGGCCGGTTTCAGTGACAGCCATGAATTTGATCACTGCTGTACTGCCCAGGGCCGGCCCTACCATGGGACCGAGACGGCTATTCAGGGGTGGACTGGGCCGGGATGGTGGGAGTTTGCTGGGTGCTTCAGTGTTTCACTGCTTCTTATTGTTGCCGGCCCGCCCACCACCTGTAGTACAGAGCCGACAGCCTTTTGGAGCACTTCCTTTGGCTCTGCCGCTGCGATAGGTGTTTGAAAGGTCACGCTGGTGGGTGGGGACTGAAGTCCTCCGATATCCGCTGCCGCTCCATCCTCCGGATCATTCCTGTTGTCAGTGTGAGGGCAGCGGGTGACAACTGGCTTGGTGCAACCGCCCTAGAAGAGGGGATACGCACACTGCTCCGTCCAGCATGCCTGAGCCAGCTTGTGATGCACAAGGATCGCCCCCACCCCTCTCTCCCGGCCCCGCCCCTCTCTCCCGGCCCCGCCCCTCTCTCCCGGTCCCACCCCTCTCTCCCGGCCCCGCTCCTCTCTCCCGGCCCCACCCCTCTCTCCCGGTCCCACCCCTCTCTCCCGGCCCCACCCCTCTCTCCCGGCCCCGCTCCTCTCTCCCGGTCCCACCCCTCTCTCCCCGGTCCCCCCTCTCTCCCTGCCCCACCCCTCTCTCCCGGCCCCGCCCCTCTCTCCCGGTCCCACCCCTCTCTCCCGGCCCCCGCCCTCTCTCTCCCGGTCCCACCCCTCTCTCCCGGTCCCACCCCTCTCTCCCGGTCCCACCCCTCTCTCCCGGCCCCGCCCCTCTCTCCCGGCCCCCGCCCCTCTCTCCCGGTCCCACCCCTCTCTCCCGGCCCCCACCCCTCTCTCCCGGTCCCACCCCTCTCTCCCAGCCCCACCCCTCTCTCCCGGTCCCACCCCTCTCTCCCGGCCCCTCCCCTCTCTCCCGGTCCCCCACCCCTCTCTCCCGACCCCACCCCTCTCTCCCTGCCCGTGCATTGCATCTATGGAGAGCAAAAGAAAGCGGGAAGATTAAACAAGCAGCCGACAGACACATTAAAGCCCCCCCCCGGACCATTCAAGTGAGTGAGCTGAGCACTGTCACTGACCGGACCCCTCTCTCTGCCCCTCCTCCCTCTCTCCCCGCCCCCTTCCCCCCCCCCTCTCTGGTGGCAGGCGATGGTGGCAAATGGCACATTTCATCTGGTGGCAGACAAACTCAGGGTCCCCACTGATTCTGCATTATGGTGAGTTGAACTATTTCATTATATATTACAAGTAATAGAAATAATGTAATTTGATCATCCTGACACCATAGTAAGCATGGTGTCAGGATGTTTTCAGTGCTAGCACCAGCCATTCATCTGACAAATCCCCCCACCGCTGAATTCCCCGTCAACCCTGAGACTACATTCCCCCCCTGGTCCTTGGCAAAATTGTCCCTGAATGGCAGTCTGGGAATGTGGTCACCCTACCGGGGGGTAAGATATCAGTTTTCCCCCGAGCCGCTCTGATGCCCCATAGAAAGGCCGAACCGCTTCCCTCAGATCCATCCATGACTCAATAAGTATCCAAATCGCACATTGCGTATAGTTTTATATACTGCTTTTGTGCATTTTTGCAAAATTCACGTGGGCCGGTCTGGGTGAAGTCCAGGGCAGAATTCTTGTCCCAGTCCAGCCCTGGTGGCAGCGATGATACATTGTAACCGACATGGAAATGACAGTTGGTATCTGAGAGGAAACATACCAAGATTTCCGTGGACGAAGCCTCCTCCATGGAAGAAGAGGACTCCTTTCCGGGGCCGGGCGGAGGGCTCTGTGGGCTGGTAGACTCTCACAGGGACACCTTCAAATTCCAAATCCTTTGTGAAGAGCTCGGGATCATCTTCTGACCTTTTCTGATTCAATCTTTCCAAAAGCTGGAAAAGACGCAACTCCGTG
>CM053035.1:206039089-206106589 GCA_028564925.1 Lithobates sylvaticus | reverse complement strand
CCCTCATATCCCTGCCAGTTGGCTGGGCCCCTCCAGACACTGGGGCCCCTTACAAGTGTATGGGCTGTACCCCCCTGATGGCGGCCCTGGGCGCATGCACAGTAGGGAACCAGGCTGTGAAGCCTCCACCCAGAGCCAAAGGAATTGTTGGCTTCAGATGCCGCCATCGCGGGCGCCCTGGACAGGTGATTCGACAGTCGCAGGAATTGTTGGCTTCAGATGCCGCCATCGCGGGCGCCCTGGACAGGTGATTCAGCAGTCGCAGGATTTGTAGCTGCTGACTTTTCTTTTTTTTTTTTAGGCAGAACTCAAATTACATCTGTAAAGAGAAAGGGAAGTATTTTTATGAGTAGGCGGAGCTAATAGTTGGAGAACAGGTTCTTTCTTTTCTCTGCCAATGATCTGAGCCCGCCCCCAATCAGATCGCAGCTTGTCATTGGCTGATTGAAGCCGGCCACAAATGCTTTGATCTGACAGGTGACAGAACCGTCTCGTGACATGTGAGCTCCTCTGCCAATAAAAACCCTCGCCTGGGGTCACCTGGGGTCACCCCAGTACAGCGAAGATTTCTATAATCTGGATTTGGTTACAATTTATCTTTATAAACCGCAAATATCACCAACAGAGCTGACAATCTAATCACCAACGTGATTACATTCATTCCTCCACAGAGATCCCAGAGAACATACAAACTCCATGCAGACGTTGTACTTGGAGTGTGAACCCGACCCTGCAAGACTACAGTGCTAATTACCAAGCCACGCCCCCCTGTGATTACACCCTATCCATGAATAGTCGGAGGAATTATCTCCGGTGACCGACTCCGAAGAGTTCACTCCTCCATGCAGAATTCTGCAATACTCTGCGAGAGATAAATAGAAAGTACAAAGATTGCAGATTTTCCACTGCTGATCACTCTGCATGTGTTACACACAAAGCTTTTCTATAGGAAGCATTTCCGGGATCTCCTGTATGGAGCCGAATTCCATCGTATTCCGAGTCACATATACTAGATGGGGCTTGTGTGATTATTTAAAGGTACAGTCCACCCAATAAAGATATATAGGTGGGTGGAGTCAGCCCCAAATTTCCTATATGTCCTGGGTGCCCCGACAGTCAGATCTCCCGGCTGGAATTTCCCAACCCCCAAAGAAGTTTTGGGTGCCCCCGCTCACCTGTATGTGTCTTGGCTCCGCCTCCTACATTCCCCATGATATAAATATGAAAATCCAACATGGACAATGAGGGCGCCCCTAACAGGAGGACCCCGGAATATCCCCCCACAGAGACTCTCCCAAAACCTGAGATCTCTGTTCTGGGCGGAGTGCCACTTCAGGACGACATTCAGGAACTCACCAGGACTGAAATAGCGCTCATAATTCTCTGGAGACTTCGCAGTTCTGCTGAACAGGCAATTCCCGGAGGATATTCCGCTTTAGAGGACTCCATGTACACCGCGCCAAAGAAGAGCAAAATACAAAGTAACAGAAAAACACCAAAAATACAGAGAAGAGACAACATGGCTGCCACCTCTGTCCTCCCAAATCCTTCCACCTCGGTCCACCGTCCTCCAACCTCCTCCCAACTCCGGGTCACCCTCGCCTTCCTGGGCTCTGCACAATGAACTTTACACTTTGTCCTTTCCAGGATCACCCATCATCGCCCCCTACCAGATATAGACATTACTGCAGCTTATCTCACCACCTCCAACCCTTCACAATGTGTCCATCCATCTGTCCATCCCTCCAATCCATTCATCTTATCCGTCCTACCTTCCATCCACCCATCCATCTCATTCATCCCATCCATCCACACTTGGGTATATACTGCCCCCTGGTGTAATCTCTAGGTTCACCAGATACGTCATAATCTGACCACACAAACCTTCTACAATCAACTTTAGATTTACCAAAACTCTGTAATATGAGACCTTGATGTAAAGGGGACTCTGTGGACTCTGGTATAAAGGGGAACTCTGATAAAAGGGGGGGGGGCTCTGGAGACCAGAGAACCTCTTACATCAGAGTTCACAGAGTTCCTCCTTACCTCAGAGTCTGCAAAGTCCTTGGACTGTAAGGGTGAAGATTTAAGGGTAAATTCTGGGAACTCTGTTGTGGGGGAGCTCTGGTGACCACAGACCCCCTTATATCCGATTTCCCCTTTACACCAGAGTCCGCAGAGTAAATACACCGGGGTAAAGGGGTTCACTGATGTAAGAAGTGAGTGAGGACACTGGAGCCATCACACGCTGACCTCCTTAAGTCTGGGTCCTCCTCTCACCCTGCACCCCCTCCTTGCATTCGCTTTCATATTCTCCTGACCAGCGGCCCGAGCCCAGTCCAGCCCAGCCGAGAGAGAGCCGAGAGAGAGCCGAGAGAGAGCCGAAATTACTAATCAGCTAGCTCCAGAACTGGGCATGAGCAGTTTTGGAACCAGCAGATTAGCAACCGGCTCAGCTTGGCTTGGGGGTGGGGGGTGGCCCACTGGTCAGGGGCGCAGTGATGTTATGGTGCTTGGCACTTTTCCTATACATTCTAAAGAGACTGCGAAGACAGGGGGGGGGGCGAGGAGGCCTGGCACGGGACACCTGATCGCAAGTGCCACCTTTGTGACCCTGGAAATTTCACCACTGCCGCAGATCCCAACACAGCAATGTACTAGATGAACAGAGGACCAGACCAGACAACAGGACCGAAGATCCCAGCACAGCAATGTACTAGATACTAGATGAACAGATGACCAGACCAGACAACAGGACCGAAGAGGACCGAAGATCCCAGCACAGCAATGTACTAGATGAACCAAGGACCAGACCAGACAACAGGACCGAAGATCCCAGCACAGCAATGTACTAGATGAACAGAGGACCAGACCAGACAACAGGACCGAAGATTCCAGCACAGCAATGTACTAGATGAACAGAGGACCAGACCAGACAACAGGACCGAAGATCCCAGCACAGCAATGTACTAGATGAACCGAAGACCATACCAGACAACAGGACCGAAGATCCCAGCACAGCAATGTACTAGATGAACAGAGGACCAGACCAGACAACAGGACCGAAGATCCCAGCACAGCAATGTACTAGATGAACCAAGGACCAGACCAGACAACAGGACCGAAGATTCCAGCACAACAATGTACTAGATGAACAGAGGACCAGACCAGACAACAGGACCAAAGATCCCAGCACAGCAATGTACTAGATGAACAGAGGACCAGACCAGACAACAGGACCGAAGATCCCAGCACAGCAATGTAGTAGATGAACAGAGGACCAGACCAGACAACAGAACTGCAGATCCCAGCACAGCAATGTACTAGATGAACAGAGGACCAGACCAGACAACAGGACCGAAGATCCCAGCACAGCAATGTACTAGATGAACAGAGGACCAGACCAGACAACAGGACCAAAGATCCCAGCACAGCAATGTACTAGATGAACAGAGGACCAGACCAGACAACAGGACCGCAGATCCCAGCACAGCAATGTACTAGATGAACCGGGGACCAGACCAGACAACAGGACCAAAGATCCCAGCACAGCAATGTACTAGATGAACAGAGGACCAGACCAGACAACAGGACCGCAGATCCCAGCACAGCAATGTACTAGATGAACCGGGGACCAGACCAGACAACAGAACTGCAGATCCCAGCACAGCAATGTACTAGATGAACAGAGGACCAGACCAGACAACAGGACCGCAGATCCCAGCACAGCAATGTACTAGATGAACCAAGGACCAGACCAGACAACAGGACCGAAGATCCCAGCACAGCAATGTACTAGATGAACAGAGGACCAGACTGTTGTTGAAATATTTATTAATGTATGTTGTCAGATGCCCCCAGTGTCAGTTTTGTTGTAATGTGAGCGTATTCGAACATACAGACGCTGGTGGAAGACCATTGGCTGTGGAAACCTTCCCGTGGACACGGCAGATCTGTTTGGTCTTTTAAGGATGTTTGTTTATGCCTCACCAAGGGACTGGCCCCTCCATGGCGATCGCATCTAAACTCCTAAGTAAGCAGATCTGCGTACATGGGAACCATAGCATAGATAAAAATCAATAGGTGGTGTTGTGCTCCAAAAACTGTGTCAACATAAATAGTCCTGATGACACTAAAAAGGAATATTATGCAGGACACAGCTTAAAAAGTACTACCGTGTTTCCCCGAAAAAAAATCCCCCGAAAATAAGACCTACTTACAGTTTTGCCTCTCGTTGTAATATAAGGCATCCCCCCGATAATAAGACCTCCCCGATAATAAGGCATCCGCGATAATAAGGCATCCCCGATAATAAACGATAATAAGGCATCCACCGATAGACTCTCGTACGGTAGCGGCAGCCAACGCCGCACAGCTCACTGATTGGCCGCAGCTGTTCAGGCAGTGCGAGGTCTCTTCAAATCAGTGAGCTGCGGCGGGCTCTCTATTATGCAGGACACAGAGAGCCCGTGCCGCCGCTGCCAGACACAGGAGTCGGGAGTCGGGCACATTGGAGACACAGGAGTCGGGCACAATCCACAGGGGTGACTGAGGTGTGGGGGGGAGTGTGGGAGGGGGGGAGAGACTAAAAACTGGCACAGGGGTGGGGGGAGGGGGGCATAAATCCATTGATCGATGGTAGCGCATCAGCAAAAATTAATATAAGACACTGTCTTATTTTCGGGGAAACAGGATAGTATCACTTGAAGTGTAAAGAAAATCGCATAAATCCATTGATCGATGGTGATCAGCACAGTAAAAAAAAATGACTGTTGTGCATCAATGGCTAAAACGACAACTAAAGCAGTGGTAAGAAAATATATAAAGTGACTATTTAGGTGTAAAAATCAACCATAAAGTCAACCATAAAATATAAGTGAGAATAAAAGCAACAAATAATCGTGAATGATGGTGGTCTGAGCAACGAATAAAAATAAATCAGCAAATGGATGGATCCATCAATCATTGGCAACTGTTCATATAAATATGTGCCAAGCGGGGGAGGATGGTGCAACTGTAATCTGGTCTGAGGATTCCAGTGATATGAAGGTGCCGGTCTAAAGGTGCTGATTACCTTACACAGGGTGGCACTGTGATAAAAGTGCTGTGCGTCTTCAGTGCTAGCGACACCCGTGGGTGTCCTAACTTCTTACCTTACTGCTGTAAGGTAAGCAGCGTTTGTAGAAAACAGGGAGATGGTCACTCAGGGAGAGGATTTCTAGGGTCTCCTATTGGTTCTTCCTCTGTGTTTCCAGTGTGTATGGAGTCATTGGAGCCTATGGGGGGATTGGGTCTGGATACTTTCTCTCAGGTTTGGGCCAGGCACCGCTCAGCATGCAGCATACATCAATCAGGTTGGTATAAGGGAGACCTCTATGGTGTAGTATTTTTGGTAAAACAACTTGCTTTATTAAAACAAAGAAGCAGGTACTCACATTTGGACAGTAAAACAGTGTGTAAAAGGAAGCGAGCGGCGAGCTCGTGACCAGTGCGTCACTTCCGGGGTCCGTGTATCCAACGCGTGTCGTCACCGTCACGTGACTTCATCGGGGAACCATAGCATAACCATACAAAAATGATGGCCCATGATAGAGTACGGCTCGCGTCATTGGTAGCGGTGGGAATGTGCACACGATCGTGTTCAGAGCGATGTAAGTAGTGTTCAAAATGAAGACGCTTGCCGCATGGCTCTGCACATGACTATCTGCACACGTCACTACTGGATTTCTATTTGAATATATACATGTGTGTGATTGGTTCTTTTGAAAGAATACAAGTGTCTGATTGGCTGATTCTGAAGCCACCACCTTCCTTTGTTTATTCATGTTGACAGTATAAATAAAAGGAGTAAAGCATTCAATGGAGGATTGTGCTGAGCTCCACGTGATCCCGGCGTCTGTGTTACTTGGAGACATACAAGCGCGCTTCCCCGCGATTATATAAGAGAGACGTATTTGTGCTTTTAATTGCAAAGAAATGATTTGCTTATAGGGAGAGGCTTAAAATTTCCCGGACAACTGAGATCTCCACCCCCGCCGGGCATCGAACCTACAAATTTAATGAGGATTGGGGATTGTACCGTGTGTGTGCAAGACAAGTTTCGGCCAAAATCCGTCGGGAAAAATCAGAGGTATTTTGTGGTCGGAATGTCTGACTGTGTGTACGGCATTATACTCAACAAGACAATCCACGGGTACTCAACAATAGAGGCCGACCCATATGGGGTTTTCTCTGGCCGATGCCGATATTTAGAAATTTCAGATTCTATTTACCGATATAATATGATGCCGATTTTTTTGGGCCGATATGTTTGGCCGATTTTTTTTTTTTTCCTTCATCTCATAAAATCTAACAGTCAGACCCCTTTCACACTGAGGCGCTTTTCAGGCGCTTTTGGGCTAAAAAAAATAGCCCCTGTAAAGTGCCTGCAAAACGTCTTCCCTGCAGTGTCAGTGTGATATCCCGAGTGCTTTCACTCCGAGGCGATGCGCTGCCAGGATGTTAAAAAGAAGTCCTGCCAGCAGCACCTTTGGAGAGGTGTATACCCCTCCTCCACCACTCCTGCCCATTCAAATGAATGGGCACCGCTGCCAAAGTGCCTGTGAAGTGATTCGGCAGTGGCGCTACACGGGCGCATTTAACCCCTTCATTGGCCGCTAGCTTAAAAAAAATGATGGTAAATCGCTGCTAAAACTAGCAGAGTTTTACCGCCAACGGCGGCCCGCTCCAGTATGAAAGCAGCCTTAAGTAATACAGAAAATTTCTTACATTTAAACATCAAACAAAACAAACCTCCAATCAGTTCACTAGTATGTATAATTTAGATAATATATATATATATAGATATATATATATATATATATATATATATATATCTTAAATATTAAATACACAAAAACAGGTAATCAAAACTTCTGGATGAAAAAAAATGGGCTAACTTTACTGTTTTAGTTTTTTTTTTATTCATTCGTGTATTTTTTCCAAAAAAATAGCGTTTGAAAGACCGCTGCGCAAATGCTGTGTGAAAATATTGCAACAAACGCTATTTTATTCTCTAGGGTCTCTGCTAAAAAGATATATATATATATAATGTTTGGGGATTCTAAGTGATTTTCTAGCAGAAAATACAGGATTTTTACTTGTAAGCAACAAGTGTCAGAAAAGATTTTGTCTTTAAATGGTTAAACTGAGAACTCCTCCCACACAGAGTTCAGTTCATCGATAAGAAGAAACTTTGTATCTTTTTGCTTCTTTTCTCAGACTTGGCTGCCCAGACAGGAGACGCAAGTCGCTCCGCGGAAGACTTCAGGCACCTTTCATTGACTTCTATTATAGAAGTTATTTGCAAATCGCGCTGAAGTTTTAAAGAGGAAGTAAAGCCAATCAATAAATTAAAAAAAATGCACCCTGCAAGGCAAAGGCATAATGAGCTAGTAAAAAAAGCAGATTTAAAGTGGTTGTAAACCCTCTGGGACCACTTTGACCTACAATTATACCTGGATTATTATTGGATCAGGTACTCCACAATACACACACAATACTCAGGTACTCCCAATACTCCACAATACACACACAATACTCAGGTACTCCCAATACTCCACAATACACACACAATACTCAGGTACTCCCAATACTCAGGTACTCCCAATACTCCACAATACACACACAATACTCAGGTACTCCCAATATTCCACAATACACACACAATACTCAGGTACTCCCAATACTCCACAATACACACACAATACTCAGGTACTCCCAATACTCCACAATACACACACAATACTCAGGTACTCCCAATATTCCACAATACACACACAATACTCAGGTACTCCCAATACTCACAATACACACACAATACTCAGGTACTCCCAATACTCCACAATACACACACAATACTCAGGCACTCCGAATACTCCACAATACACACACAATACTCAGGTTTACTCACACACACACACAATACTCAGGTACTCCCAATACTCCACAATACACACACAATACTCAGGTACTCCCAATACTCCACAATACACACACAATACTCAGGTACTCCCAATACACACACAATACTCAGGTACTCCCAATATTCCACAATACACACACAATACTCAGGTACTCCCAATACTCCACAATACACACACAATACTCAGGTACTCCCAATATTCCACAATACACACACAATACTCAGGTACTCCCAATACTCCACAATACCCACACAATACTCAGGTACTCCCAATATTCCACAATACACACACAATACTCAGGTACTCCCAATACTCCACAATACACACACAATACTCAGGTACTCCCAATATTCCACAATACACACACAATACTCAGGCACTCCCAATACTCCACAATACACACACAATACTCAGGTACTCCCAATATTCCACAATACACACACAATACTCAGGTACTCCCAATACTCCCAATACACACACAATACTCAGGTACTCACTATACAATACACACACAATACTCAGGCACTCCGAATACTCCACAATACACACACAATACTCAGGGACTCCCAATATTCCACAATACACACACAATACACACACAATACTCAGGTACTCCCAATACTCCACAATACACACACAATACTCAGGTACTCCCAATATTCCACAATACACACACAATACTCAGGTACTCCAATACTCCACAATACACACACAATACTCAGGTACTCCCCAATATCCACAAATACACACACAATACTCAGGTACTCCGAATAATCAACACACACACACAATACTCAGGTACTACCTCACAATACTCACACAATAATCAGGTACTCACAATACACACAATACTCAGGTACTCCCAATTCTCCACAATACACACACAATACTCAGGTACTCCGAATAATCCACAATACACACACAATACTCAGGTACTCCCAATATTCCACAATACACACACAATACTCAGGTACTCCCAATACTCCACAATACACACACAATACTCAGGTACTCCCAATACTCCACAATACACACACAATACTCAGGTACTCCCAATATTCCACAATACACACACAATACTCAGGTACTCCCAATACTCCACAATACACACACAATACTCAGGTACTCCCAATAATCCACAATACACACACAATACTCAGGTACTCCCAATACTCCACAATACACACACAATACTCAGGTACTCCCAATACTCCACAATACACACACAATACTCAGGTACTCCCAATACTCCACAATACACACACAATACTCAGGTACTCCCAATACTCCACAATACACACACAATACTCAGGTACTCCCAATACTCCACAATACACACACAATACTCAGGTACTCCCAATACTCCACAATACACACACAATACTCAGGTACTCCCAATATTCCACAATACACACACAATACTCAGGTACTCCCAATACTCCACAATACACACACAATACTCAGGTACTCCCAATACTCCACAATACACACACAATACTCAGGTACTCCCAATACTCCACAATACACACACAATACTCAGGTACTCCCAATACTCCACAATACACACACAATACTCAGGTACTCCCAATACTCCACAATACACACACAATACTCAGGTACTCCCAATACTCCACAATACACACACAATACTCAGGTACTCCCAATACTCCACATTCACACACAATACTCAGGTACTACCAATACTCAGGTACTCCAATACTCCACAATACACACACAATACTCAGGTACTCCCAATAATCCACAATACACACACAATACTCACACAATACTCAGGTACTCCCAATACTCCACAATACACACACAATACTCAGGTACTCCCAATATTCCACAATACACACACAATACTCAGGTACTCCCAATACTCCACAATACACACACAATACTCAGGTACTCCCAATACTCCACAATACACACACAATACTCAGGTACTCCCAATACTCCACAATACACACACAATACTCAGGTACTCCCAATATTCCACAATACACACACAATACTCAGGTACTCCCAATATTCCACAATACACACACAATACTCAGGTACTCAGAATACTCCACAATACACACACAATACTCAGGTACTCCCAATACTCCACAATACACACACAATACTCAGGTACTCCCAATACTCCACAATACACACACAATACTCAGGTACTCCAATACTCCACAATACACACACAATACTCAGGTACTCCCAATACTCCACAATACACACACAATACTCAGGTACTCCCAATACTCCACAATACACACACAATACTCAGGTACTCCAAATACAATACACACACAATACTCAGGTACTCCACAATACACACACAATACTCAGGTACTCCCAATACTCCACAATACACACACAATACTCAGGTACTCCCAATACTCCACAATACACACACAATACTCAGGTACTCCGAATAATCCACAATACACACACAATACTCAGGTACTCCCAATACTCCACAATACACACACAATACTCAGGTACTAATACTCCACAATACACACACAATACTCAGGTACTCCCAATACTCCACAATACACACACAATACTCAGGTACTCCCATTACTCCACAATACACACACAATACTCAGGTACTCCCAATACTCCACAATACACACACAATACTCAGGTACTCCCAATACTCCACAATACACACACAATACTCAGGTACTCCCAATATTCCACAATACACACACAATACTCAGGTACTCCCAATACTCCACAATACACACACAATACTCAGGTACTCCCAATACACACAATACACACAATACTCAGGTACTCCCAATACACACACAATACACACACTCAGGTACTCCCAATACTCCACAATACACACACAATACTCAGGTACTCCCTATATTCCACAATACACACACAATACTCAGGTACTCCCAATAATCCACAATACACACACAATACTCAGGTACTCCCAATATTCCACAATACACACACAATACTCAGGTACTCCCAATACTCCACAATACACACACAATACTCAGGTACTCCCAATACTCCACAATACACACACAATACTCAGGTACTCCCAATACTCCACAATACACACACAATACTCAGGTACTCCCAATATTCCACAATACACACACAATACTCAGGTACTCCCAATACTCCACAATACACACACAATACTCAGGTACTCCCAATACTCCACAATACACACACAATACTCAGGTACTCCCAATAATACTCCACAATACACACACAAACACAATACTCAGGTACTCCCAATACACCACAATACACACACAATACTCAGGTACTCCCAATACTCCACAATACACACACAATACTCAGGTACTCCCAATACTCCACAATACACACACAATACTCAGGTACTCCAATACTCCACAATACACACACAATACTCAGGTACTCCCATACTCCACAATACACACACAATACTCAGGTACTCCCAATACTCCACAATACACACACAATACTCAGGTACTCCCAATACTCCACAATACACACACAATACTCAGGTACTCCCAATACTCCACAATACACACACAATACTCAGGTACTCCCAATACTCCACAATACACACACAATACTCAGGTACTCCCAATTAACTCCACAATACACACACAATACTCAGGTAATACTCCACAATCCACAATACTCAGGTACTCCACAATACACACACAATACTCAGGTACTCCCAATATTCTACACACACAATACTCAGAATACTCCACAATACACACACAGGTACTAATACTCAGGTACTCCCATACTCCACAATACACACACAATACTCAGGTACTCCCAATATTCCACAAATACACACACAATACTCAGGTACTCCCAATACTCACAATACTCAGGTACTCCCACACACACACAATACTCAGGTACTCCCAATATTCCACAATACAATTATAGAATAAAATTATTTGTGTCCACACAATACTCAGGTACTCCCAATACTTGGACAATACACATACTCCCGTGATGGCACACAATACACACACAATACTCAGGTACTCCCATTCAATACTCCACAATACACACACAATACTCAGGTACTCCCAATATTCCACAATACACACACAATACTCAGGTACTCCCAATACTCCACAATACACACACAATACTCTCAGGTACTCCCAATACTCCACAATACACACACACAATACTCAGGTACTCCCAATACTCCACAATACACACACAATACTCACTCACAATACTCAGGTACTCCCAATACTCCACAATACACACACAATACTCAGGTACTCCCAATACTTCCACAATACACACACAATACTCAGGTACTCCAATAACTCCACAATACACACACAATACTCAGGTACTCCACAATACACACACCTCACAATACACACACAATACTCAGGTACTCCCAATATTCCACAATACACACACAATACTCAGGTACTCCCAATACTCCACACATACACACACAATACACACACTAATACTCAGGTACTCCCACAATACACATTTGTACACCAATACCTCAGGTTACTCCAATACTCCACAATACACACACAAATACTCAGGTACTCCCAATACTCCACAATACACACACAATACTCAGGTACTCCCAATACTCCACAATACACACACACATACTCAGGTACTCCCAATTAATCCACAATACACACTCAGTACACTCCATACTCAGGTACTCCCACAATAATCCACAATACACACACAATACTCAGGTACTCCAATACCCACAATACTCACACAATACTCAATACCACACAATACACACAATACTCAGGTACTCCCAATACTCCACAATACACACACAATACACTCCACTCCACAATACACACACAATACTCAGGTACTCCCAATACTCACAATACACACACAATACTCAGGTACTCCCACAAATACACACACAATACTCAGGTACTCCCAATACAATACACACACAATCCACAATACACACACAATACTCAGGTACTCCCAATACTCCACACAATACTCACACAATACTCAGGTACTCCCAATACTCACACAATACACACACACAATACTCAGGTACTCCAATACTGCTACATACTCAATACACACACAATACTCAGGTACCCCATTGAATCCACAATACACACAATACTCAGGTACTCCGATACCTCCACAATACAATATTAAACAAACTCCACTAATGACGACAATACACACACAATACTCAGGTACTCCCAATACTCCACAATACACACACAATACTCAGGTACTCTCCAATAAACAGCAGTTCACAATAGGTACACCTCCACCACAATACAGATCAGGTACTCCGAATAATACATACAGTTTATGTTAAAAATGATTATATTCATGCGACTTACTTAAGTCGGACAAGTGGACACACAATACTCAGGTACTCCAATACAATTACTACACACAATACACCACAATACAGGTACTCCCAATACTCCACAATACACACTCAGGTACTCCCAATACTCCACAATACACACACAATACTCAGGTACTCCCAATACTCCACAATACACACACAATACTCAGGTACTCCCAATACTCCACAATACACACACAATACTCAGGTACTCCCAATACTCCACAATACACACACAATACTCAGGTACTCCCAATACTCCACAATACACACCACAATACTCAGGTACTCCCAATACTCCACAATACACACACAATACTCAGGTACTCCCATATCCACAATACACACACAATACTCAGGTACTCCCAATATTCCACAATACACACACAATACTCAGGTACTCCCAATACTCCACAATACACACACAATACTCAGGTACTCCAATACTCCACAATACACACACAATACTCAGGTACTCCCAATACTCCACAATACACACACAATACTCAGGTACTCCCAATACTCCACAATACACACACAATACTCAGGTACTAATATTGCTACACACACAATACTCAGGTACTCCCAATACTCCACAATACACACACAATACTCAGGTACTCCAATATTCCACAATACACACACAATACTCAGGTACTCCCAATACTCCACAATACACACACAATACTCAGGTACTCCCAATACTCCACAATACAACACAATACAGGTACACACAATACTACTCAGGTACTCCCAATACTCCACAATACACACACAATACTCAGGTACTCCCAATACTCCACAATACACACACAATACTCAGGTACTCCCAATACCACAATACACACACAATACTCAGGTACTCCCAATATTCCACAATACACACAATACTCAGGTACTCCCAATACTCCACAATACACACACAATACTCAGGTACTCCCAATATCCACAATACACACACAATACACAATACACAATACACACACAATACTCAGGTACTCCCAATACTCCACAATACACACACAATACTCAGGTACTCCCAATACTCAGGTACTCCCAATACTCCACAATACACACACAATACTCAGGTACTCCCAATACAATACACAATACACACACAATACTCAGGTACTCCCAATACTCCACAATACACACACAATACTCAGGTACTCCCAATACTCCACAATACACACACAATACACACCACAATACTCAGGTACTCCCAATACTCCACAATACACACACAATACTCAGGTACTCCCAATACTCCACAATACACACACAATACTCAGGTACTCCCAATATTCCACAATACACACACAATACTCAGGTACTCCACAATACACACACAATACTCAGGTACACACAATACACAATACACACACAATACTCAACAATACACAACAATACTCAGGTACTCCCAATACTCCACAATACACACACAATACTCAGGTACTCCCAATACTCCACAATACACACACAATACTCAGGTACTCCCAATACTCCACAATACACACACAATACTCAGGTACTCCCAATACTCCACAATACACACACAATACTCAGGTACTCCCAATACTCCACAATACACACACAATACTCAGGTACTCCCAATACTCCACAATACACACACAATACTCAGGTACTCCGAATACTCCACAATACACACACACAATACTCAGGTACTCCCAATACTCCACAATACACACACAATACTCAGGTACTCCCAATATTCCACAATACACACACAATACTCAGGTACTCCCAATAATCCACAATACACACACAATACTCAGGTACTCCCAATACTCCACAATACACACACAATACTCAGGTACTCCCAATATTCCACAATACACACACAATACTCAGGTACTCCCAATACTCCACAATACACACACAATACTCAGGTACTCCCAATATTCCACAATACACACACAATACTCAGGTACTCCCAATACTCCACAATACACACACAATACTCAGGTACTCCAATACTCCACAATACACACACAATACTCAGGTACTCCCAATACTCAACAATACACACACAATACTCAGGTACTCCCAATATTCCACAATCCACACAATATACTCCCACACAATACAACACAATACTCAGGTACTCCCAATACTCCACAATACACACACAATACTCAGGTACTCCCAATATACACACACAATACTCAGGTACAATATACACACACAATACTCATGTACTCCCAATACTCCACAATACACACACAATACTCAGGTACTCCCAATATTCCACAATACACACACAATACTCAGGTACTCCCAATACTCCACAATACACACACAATACTCAGGTACTCCCAATATTCCACAATACACACACAATACTCAGGTACTCCCAATACTCCACAATACACACACAATACTCAGGTACTCCGAATACTCCACAATACACACAATACTCAGGTACTCCCAATACTCCACAATACACACACATCCACAATATACACACACAAATACTCAGGTACTCCCAATACTCCACAATACACACACAATACTCAGGTACTCCCAATACTCCACAATACACACACAATACTCAGGTACTCCCAATATTCTCAATACACACACAATACTCAGGTACTCCCAATACTCCACAATACACACACAATACTCAGGTACTCCCAATACTCCACAATACACACACAATACTCAGGTACTCCCAATACTCCACAATACACACACAATACTCAGGTACTCCCAATATCCACAATACACACACAATACTCAGGTACTCCCAATATTCCAATACACACAACAATACTCAGGTACTCCCAATACTTCCACAATACACAGGTCAAATACTCAGGTACTCCCAATACTCAAGGTACTCCCACAATACACACACAATACTCAGGTACTCAATACTCCCAATACTCCACAATACACACACACATACTCAGGTAATCCCAATATTCCACAATACTCACACAATACTCAGGTACTCCGAATAATATCCACAATACACACAATACTCAGGTACTCCCAATATTCCACAATACACACACAATACTCAGGTACTCCCAATTACACAATACTCAATACTCCACAATACTCAGGTACTCACACAATACACAATACTCAGGTACTCCCAATACTCCACAATACACACACATACTCAGGTACACATATACTAGGTACTCTGCAATATTCACACACACACAATACTCAGGTACTCCCAATACTCCACAATACACACACAATACTCAGGTACTCCCAATACTCCACAATACACACACAATACTCAGGTACTCCCAATACTCCACAATACACACACAATACTCAGGTACTCCCAATACTCCACATACTCCCAATACTCCACAATACACACACAATACTCAGGTACTCCCAATATTCCACAATACACACACAATACACAACAATACAACACAATACAGGTACTCCCAATACTCCACAATACACACACAATACTCAGGTACTCCCAATACTCCACAATACACACACAACATACTCAGGTACTCCCAATACTCCACAATACACACACAATACTCAGGTACTCCCAAATACTCCACAATACACACACAATACTCAGGTACTCCCAATACTCCACAATACACACACAACCTAAATACTCAGGTACTCAGGTACTCCACAAATACACAATACAGGTCCACAATACACACACAATACTCAGGTACTCAATACACAACAATCCACAAATACTCAGGGTACTCCAATACACCACAATAACACACACAATACTCAGGTACTCCCAATATTCCACATACACACACAATACTCAGGTACTCCCAATACTCCACAATACACACACAATACTCAGGTAATCCCAATCCCAATACTCCACAAATACACACACACAATACTCAGGTACTCCCAATACTCCACAATACACACACAATACTCAGGTACTCCCACTCCACACAATACTCCACAATACACACACACAATACTCAGGTACTCCCAATACTCCACAATACACACACAATACTCAGGTACTCCCAACAATACACACACAATACTCACAATACACACACAATACTCAGGTACTCCCAATACTCCACAATACACACACAATACTCAGGTACTCCCAATACTCCACAATACACACACAATACTCAGGTACTCCCAATACTCCAATACTTGGTACTTCCCAATACACACACACATACTCAGGTACTCCCAATACTCCACAATACACACAATACTCAATACTCAGGTACTCCGAATATCCACAATACACACAATACTCAGGTACTCCAATACTTCACACAATACACACAATACTCAGGTACTCCCAATACTCCACAATACACACACAATACTCAGGTACTCCCAATATTCCACAATACACACACAATACTCAGGTACTCCCAATACTCCACAATACACACACAATACTCAGGTACTCCCAATACTCCAAAATAATACCACAATACCACACACAATACTCACAATACTCACTCGGTACTCCCAATACTCCACAATACACACACAATACTCAGGTACTCCCAATAATCCACAATACACACACAATACTCAGGTACTCAGGTACTCCCAATACTCCACAATACACACACAATACTCAGGTACTCCCAATACTCCACAATACACACACAATACTCAGGTACTCCCAATACTCCACAATACACACACAATACTCAGGTACTCCCAATACTCCACAATACACACACAATACTCAGGTACTCCCAATACTCCACAATACACACACAATACTCAGGTACTACCAAAATACTCCACAATACACACACAATACTCAGGTACTCCCAATACTCCACAATACACACAATACTCAGGTACTCCACAATACACACACAATACTCAGGTACTCCCAATACTCCACAATACACACACAATACTCAGGTACTCCCAATACTCCACAATACACACACAATACTCAGGTACTCCCTATATTCCACAATACACACACAATACTCAGGTACTCCCAATACTCACAATACACACACAATACTCAGGTACTCCCAATAATCCACAATCCACACACACTCAGGTACACCCAATACTCCACAATACACACACAATACTCAGGTACTCCCAATACTCCACATACACACACACAATACTCAGGTACTCCCAATACTCCACAATACACACACAATACTCAGGTACTCCCAATACTCCACAATACACACACCATACTCAGGTACTCCCAATATCCACAATACACACACAATACTCAGGTACTCCCAATACACACACACAATACTCAGGTACTCCCAATACTCCACAATACACACACAATACTCAGGTACTCCCAATACTCCACAATACACACACAATACTCAGGTACTCCCAATACTCCACAATACACACACAATACTCAGTTACTCCCAATACTCCACAATACACACACAATACTCAGGTACTCCCAATACTCCCAATACACACACAATACTCAGGTACTCCCAATATTCCACAATACACACACAATACTCAGGTACTCCGAATAATCCACAATACACACACAATACTCAGGTACTCCGAATACTCCACAATACACACACAATACTCAGGTACTCCGAATATTCCACAATACACACACAATACTCAGGTACTCCACAATACACACACAATACAATACAAATTACACACACAATACTCAGGTACTCCCAATACTCCACAATACACACACAATACTCAGGTACTCCCAATACTCCACAATACACACACAATACTCCTCCCAATACACAATACACACACAATACTCAGGTACTCCCAATACTCCACAATACACACACAATACTCAGGTACTCCCATACAATACACACAATACTCAGGTACTCCCAATACTCCACAATACACACACAATACTCAGGTACTCCCAATACTCCACAATACACACACAATACTCAGGTACTCCCAATACTCCACAATACACACACAATACTCAGGTACTCCCAATACTCCACAATACACACACAATACTCAGGTACTCCCAATACTCCACAATACACACACAATACTCAGGTACTCCCAATACTCCAGGTACAATACACACACAATACTCTCAGGTACTCCCAATACTCCACAATACACACACAATCACTCAGGTACTCCCTCCCTATACTCCACAATACACACACAATACTCAGGTACTCCAATACTCCACAAATACACACACAATCAGGTACTCCGACTCCACAATACACACACAATACTCAGGTACTCCCAATACTCCACAATACACACACACAATACTCAGGTACTCCCAATACTCCACAATACACACACAATACTCAGGTACTCCGGTATCCCAATACTCCACAATCACACAATACTCATACTCCAATACTCCACAATACACACACATACTCAGGTACTCCCATAATACTCCACAATACACACACAATACTCAGGTACTCCCAATACTCCACAATACACACACAATACTCAGGTACTCCCAATACTCCACAATACACACACAATACTCAGGTACTCCAATACTCCTCAATACTCCACAACTCAGGTACTCCCAATACTCCACAATACACACACAATACTCAGGTACTCCCAATACTCCACAATACACACACAATACTCAGGTACTCCCAATACTCCACAATAATCACACACAACACAATACTCAGGTACTACCCAATACTCCACAATACAATACACACAATACTCAGGTACTCCCATACTCCACAATACACACACAATACTCAGGTACTCCCAATACTCCACAATACACACACAATACTCAGGTACTCCCAATAATCCACAACAATACACACACAATACTCAGGTACTCCCAATACTCCACAATACACACACAATACTCAGGTACTCCCAATACTCCACAATACTCACACAATACTCAGGTACTCCCAATACTCCACAATACACACACAATACTCAGGTACTCCCAATACTCCACAATACACACACAATACTCAGGTACTCCCAATACTCCACAATACACACACAATACTCAGGTACTCCCAATACACACACATCCACAATACACACACAATACTCAGGTACTCCAATACTCCACAATACACACACAATACTCAGGTACTCCCAATACATCCACAATACACACACAATACTCAGGTACTCCCAATACTCCACAATACACACACAATACTCAGGTACTCCCAATACTCCACAATACACACACAATACTCAGGTACTCCCAATACTCCACAATACACACACAATACTCAGGTACTCCCAATAATACACAACAATACTCACACAATACTCAGGTACTCCCAATACTCCACAATACACACACAATACTCAGGTACTCCCAATACTCCACAATACACACACAATACTCAGGTACTCCAATACTCCACAATACACACACAATACTCAGGTACTCCCAATACTCCACAATACACACACAATACTCAGGTACTCCCATAACTCCACAATACACACACAATACTCAGCTACTCCCAATACTCCACAATACACACACAATACTCAGGTACTCCCAGTACTCCACAATACACACACAATACTCAGGTACTCCCAATATTCCACAATACACACACAATACTCAGGTACTCCCAATACTACACACACATACTCAGGTACTCCCAATACTCCACAATACACACACAATACTCAGGTACTCCCAATACTCCACAATACACACACAATACTCAGGTACTCCACAATACTCCACAATACACACACAAATACTCAGGTACTCCCAATATTCCACAATACACACACAATACTCAGGTACTCTCCACATACTCCAAATAATCACAATACACACACCATACTCAGGTACTCCCAATATCACAATACACACACAATACTCAGGTACTCCAATACTCCACAATACACACACAAATACTCAGGTACTCCCAATACTTCCACAATACACACACAATACTCAGGTACTCCCAATACTCCACAATACACACACAATACTCAGGTACTCCCAATAATCCACAATACACACACAATACACACACAATACTCAGTACTCCCAATACTCCACAATACACACACAATACTCAGGTACTCCCAATATTCCACAATACACACACAATACTCAGGTACTCCCAATACTCCACAATACACACACAATACTCAGGTACTCCCAATACTCCACAATACACACACAATACTCAGGTACTCCCAATACTCCACAATACACACACAATACTCAGGTACTCCCAATACTCCACAATACACACACAATACTCAGGTACTCCCAATATTCCACAATACACACACACAATACTCAGGTACTCCGAATACTCCACAATACACACACAATACTCAGGTACTCCCAATACTCCACAATACACACACAAACTACTCAGGTTACTCCCAATACTCCACAATACACACACAATACTCAGGTACTCCCAATAATCCACAAATACACACACAATACTCAGGTACACACAATACTCACACAATACTACACACACACAATACTCAGGTACTCCCAATACTCCACAATACACACACAATACTCAGGTACTCCCAATACTCCAATACACACACAATACTCAGGTACTCCCAATATCCACAATACACACACAATACTCTCCAGGTACTCCAATACACCACAATACACACACAATACTCAGTACTCCAAATACTCCACATACACACACAATACTCAGGTACTCCCAATACTCCACAATACACACACAATACTCAGGTACTCCCAATACTCCACAATACACACACAATACTCAGGTACTCCCAATACTCCACAATACACACACAATACTCAGGTACTCCAATACTCCACAATACACACACAATACTCAGGTACTCCCACAAATACACACACAATACACACACAATACTCAGGTACTCCCAATACTCCACAATACACACACAATACTCAGGTACTCCCAATACTCCACAATACACACACAATACTCAGGTACTCCAATACTCCACAATACACACACAATACTCAGGTACTCCCAATACTCCACAATACTCACACAATACTCAGGTACTCCCAATACTCCACAATACACACACAATACTCAGGTACTCCCAATATTCACAATACACACACAATACTCAGGTACTCCCAATACTCACAAATACACACACAATACTCAGGTACTCCCAATATTCCACAATACACACACAATACTCAGGTACTCCCAATACTCCACAATACCACACAATACTCAGGTACTCCCAATACTCCACAATACACACACACATACTCAGGTACTCCCAATACTCCACAATACACACACAATACTCAGGTACTCCCAAACTCACAATACCACACACAATACTCAGGTACTCCCAATACTCCACAATACACACACAATACTCAGGTACTCCCAATACTCCACAATACACACACAATACTCAGGTACTCCCAATACTCCACAATTACACACACAATAATCAGGTACACAATACACACACAACACACACTCAATACTCAGGTACTCCCAATACTCCACAATACACACACAATACTCAGGTACTCCAATACTCCACAATACACACACAATACTCAGGTACTCTCCCAATACTCCACAATACACACACAATACTCAGGTACTCCACAATACTCCACAATACACACACAATACTCAGGTACTCCCAATACTCCACAATACACACACACATACTCAGGTACTCCCAATACTCCACAATACACACACAATACTCAGGTACTCCCAATACTCCACAATACACACACAATACTCAGGTACTCCCAATACTCCACAATACACACACAATACTCAGGTACTCCCAATACTCCACAATACACACTCAGGTACTCCCAATACTCCACACACACAACAATACTCAGGTACTCAATATACAATACACCCAATACTCTCCACAATACACACACAATACTCAGGTACTCCCAATACAATCCACAATACTCAGGTACTCCAATATTCCACAATACACACACAATACTCAGGTACTCCCAATACTCCACAATACACACACATCAGGTACTCCGAATAATCCACAATACACAATACACACACATACTCAGGTACTCCGAATAATCCACAATACACACACAAAATACTCACACAATACACACACAATACTCACACAATACTCAGGTACTCCCAATACTCCACAATACACACACAATACTCAGGTACTCCAATACTCCACAATACACACACAATACTCAGCTACTCCCAATAATCCACAATACACACACAATACTCAGGTACTCCCAATACTCCACAATACACACCCAATACTCAGGTACTCCCAATACACACACAAAACTCAGGTACTCCCAATACTCACAATACACACACAATACTCAGGTACTCCCAATACTCACAATACACACACAATACACACAATACTCAGGTACTCCCAATACTCCACAATACACACACAATACTCAGGTACTCCCAATACTCCACAATACACACACAATACTCAGGTACTCCCAATACTCCACAATACACACACAATACTCAGGTACTCCCCTCCCAATACACCACAATACACACACAATACTCAGGTACTCCCAATACTCCACAATACACACACAATACTCAGGTACTCCCAATACTCCACAATGCACACACAATACTCAGGTACTCCCAATACTCCACAATACACACACAATACTCAGGTACTCCGAATACTCCACAATACACACACAATACTCAGGTACTCCGAATACTCCACAATACACACACAATACTCAGGTACTCCGAATAATCCACAATACACACACAATACTCACACAATACTCAGGTACTCCCAATACTCCACAATACACACACAATACTCAGGTACTCCGAATAATCCACAATACACACACAATACTCAGGTACTCCCAATACTCCACAATACACACACAATACTCAGGTACTCCAATACTCCACAATACACACACAATACTCAGGTACTCCGAATACTCCACAATACACACACAATACACAGGTACTCCCAATACTCCCAATACACACACAATACACACACAATACTCAGGTACTCCCAATACTCCACAATACACACACAATACTCAGGTACTCCCAATACTCACAATACACACACAATACTCAGGTACTCCCAATACTCCACAATACACACACAATACTCAGGTACTCCCAATACTCCACAATACACACACAATACTCAGGTACTCCCAATACTCCACAATACACACACAATACTCAGGTACTCCCAATGCTCCACAATACACACACACACACACAATACTCAGGTAATCCCAATACTCCACAATACACACACAATACTCAGGTACTCCCAATACTCCACAATACACACACAATACTCAGGTACTCACAATACACAATACACACACAATACTCAGGTACTCCCAATACTCCACAATACACACACAATACTCAGGTACTCCCAATACTCCACAATACACACACAATACTCAGGTACTCCCAATACTCCACAATACACACACAATACTCAGGTACTCCCAATACTCCACAATACACACACAATACTCAGGTACTCCCAATACTCCACAATACACACACACAATACTCAGGTACTCCCAATACTCCACAATACACACACAATACACACACAATACACCACAATACACACACAATACTCAGGTACTCCCTCCAATACTCCACAATACACACACAATACTCAGGTACTCCCAATACTCCACAATACACACACAATACTCAGGTACTCCCACACAATACACACACAATCAGGTACTTACCCTCACTCCACAATACACACACAATACACACACTCAATACTACTCAGGTACAATACACACACAATACACACACAATACTCAGGTACTCCCAATACTCCACAATACACACACAATACTCAGGTAACACACAATACACACAATACACACACAATACTCAGGTACTCCCAATACTCCACAATACACACACAATACAGGTACACAATACTCAGGTACTCCAAATACTCACAATACACACACAATACTCAGGTACTCCCCAATACTCAATAATACTACACACACAATACACAGGTACTCCCAATACTCACAATACACACACACAATACTCCCAATACTACCCACAAATACTCAGGTACTCCCAATACACATACACACACAATACTCAGGTACTCCGAATACTCCACAATACACACACAATACTCAGGTACTCCCAATACTCCCAATACACACACAATACTCAGGTACTCCGAATACTCCACAATACACACACAATACTCAGTTACTCCGAATAATCCACAATACACACACAATACTCACACAATACTCAGGTACTCCCAATACTCCACAATACACACACAATACTCAGGTACTCCCAATACTCCACAATACACACACAAAACTCAGGTACTCCGAATATTCCACAATACACACACAATAATCAGGTACTCCGAATACTCCACAATACACACACAATACTCAGGTACTCCCAATACTCCACAATACACACACAATACTCAGGTACTCCCAATACTCCACAATACACACACAATACTCAGGTACTCCGAATACTCCACAATACACACACAATAATCAGGTACTCCGAATACTCCACAATACACACACAATACTCAGGTACTCCCAATACTCCAAAATACACACACAATACTCACACAATACTCAGGTACTCCCAATACTCCCAATACACACACAATACTTAGGTACTCCGAAAACTCCACATTACACACACAATACTCAGGTACTCCCAATATTCCACAATACACACAATACTCAGGTACTCCCAATACTCCACAATACACACACAATACTCAGGTACTCCGAATACTCCACAATACACACACAATACTCAGGTACTCCCAATATTCCACAATACACACACAATACTCAGGTACTCCCAATACTCCACAATACACACACAATACTCACACAATACTCAGGTACTCCCAATACACACACAATACTTAGGTAATCCCAATACTCCACAATACACACACAATACACACACAATACTCAGGTACTCCCAATACACACACAATACTCAGGTACTCCACAATACACACACAATACACACACAATACACACACAATACTCAGATACTCCCAATACACACACAATACTCAGGTACTCCCAATACTCCACAATACACACACAATACTCAGGTACTCCCAATACACACACAATACTCAGGTACTCCCAATACTCCACAATACACACACAATACTCAGGTACTCCCAATACACACACAATACTCAGGTACTCCCAATACACACACAATACTCAGCGTCCCGCTAGACACAGTCAGTCTCTTTTTATTTTACCTGGTTCTCAGCGCTCTGCTCAATCTCCCATGCAATGTGACAGTCGCAGGGCTTGTCAGCGTCTATGGTCACCCCTACGGTTACAATAATAATATTACTAACAGGAAATTTCAGATTCTACTTCCAGGTTTGATGACTCCTGTTTTCAACTCTGTTTTTTTAACTCACCACTTATGCCCCGTACACACGATCGGACTTTCCGGCAGACTTGGCCGGGTGGACCGGAATCCGTCGGACAATTCGATCGTGTGTGGGCTCCAGCAGACTTTTTCTTCCCAAAAGTCAGACGGACCTAGAAATAAAACATGTTTTAAATCTTCCCATAGGAAGTCCGTCGGGCCCAGTTCATATTGGGAAGTCTGCTTGTCTGTATGCTGGTCCGACGGACCAACTACGACGCAAGGGCAGCTACAGCACCTGCCCGCGAGAATGTTTCCAGCGCGATGCTATCGCGCTGATTCTCAGCTGCAGCAGACTGTACATCTCACGCTCGATGCAATAGGAAAAACACATTTTCCTATTGCAGCGAGCATGAGAGAAAGGCAACAATGTCTCTTAGGTCTGGTATGGATTTTAAGGTCGAACCCCCCCCCACACTGGAAAAAACAACGTGGGGGTCCCCCCAATGTCCATACCAGACCCTTATCCGAGCACGCAGCCTGGCCGGTCAGGAAAGGTGGTGGGGATGAGCGAGCACCCCCCCCCTCCTGAACCGTACCAGGCCACATGCCCTCAACGTGGGGTGGGTGCTTTGGGGAAGGGGGGCTTATCGGAATCCGGGAGCCCCCTTTAATAAGTGTCAATAAAAAAAACACACTAGACAGGTTTTTAAAGTAATTTATTAGTCAGCTCCGGCCTCTTCTCCTGCTCAGTGGGTCAGCGGGTACAAGTGATAGGGTGGGAGCTCAGTGGGTCAGCGGGTACAAGTGATAGACTGGGAGCTCAGTGGGTCAGCAGGTACAAGTGATAGACTGGGAGCTCAGTGGATCAGTGGGTACAAGTGATAGACTGGGAGATCAGTGGGTCAGCAGGTACAAGTGATAATCTGGGAGCTCAGTGGATCAGTGGGTACAAGTGATAGACTGGGAGCTCAGTGGATCAGTGGGTACAAGTGATAGACTGGGAGCTCAGTGGATCAGTGGGTACAAGTGATAGACTGGGAGCTCAGTGGGTCAGCAGGTACAAGTGATAGACTGGGAGCTCAGTGGATCAGTGGGTACAAGTGATAGACTGGGAGCTCAGTGGGTCAGCGGGTACAAGTGATAGACTGGGAGCTCAGTGGATCAGTGGGTACAAGTGATAGACTGGGAGATCAGTGGGTCAGCGGGTACAAGTGATAGACTGGGAGCTCAGTGGATCAGTGGGTACAAGTGATAGACTGGGAGCTCAGTGGATCAGTGGGTACAAGTGATAGACTGGGAGATCAGTGGGTCAGCGGGTACAAGTGATAGACTGGGAGCTCAGTGGATCAGCGGGTACAAGTGATAGACTGGGAGCTCAGTGGATCAGTGGGTACAAGTGATAGACTGGGAGCTCAGTGGATCAGTGGGTACAAGTGATACACTGGGAGCTCAGTGGGTCAGCGGGTACAAGTGATAGACTGGGAGATCAGTGGGTCAGTGGGTACAAGTGATAGACTGGGAGCTCAGTGGATCAGTGGGTACAAGTGATAGACTGGGAGCTCAGTGGGTCAGCGGGTACAAGTGATAGACTGGGAGCTCAGTGGATCAGTGGGTACAAGTGATAGACTGGGAGATCAGTGGGTCAGCGGGTACAAGTGATAGACTGGGAGCTCAGTGGATCAGTGGGTACAAGTGATAGACTGGGAGCTCAGTGGATCAGTGGGTACAAGTGATAGACTGGGAGATCAGTGGGTCAGCGGGTACAAGTGATAGACTGGGAGCTCAGTGGATCAGTGGGTACAAGTGATAGACTGGGAGATCAGTGGATCAATGGGTACAAGTGATAGACTGGGAGCTCAGTGGGTCAGCGGGTACAAGTGATAGACTGGGAGCTCAGTGGATCAGTGGGTACAAGTGATAGACTGGGAGCTCAGTGGGTCAGCGGGTACAAGTGATAGACTGGGAGCTCAGTGGATCAGTGGGTACAAGTGATAGACTGGGAGATCAGTGGGTCAGCGGGTACAAGTGATAGACTGGGAGCTCAGTGGATCAGTGGGTACAAGTGATAGACTGGGAGCTCAGTGGGTCAGCGGGTACAAGTGATAGACTGGGAGCTCAGTGGATCAGTGGGTACAAGTGATAGACTGGGAGCTCAGTGGGTCAGCGGGTACAAGTGATAGACTGGGAGCTCAGTGGATCAATGGGTACAAGTGATAGACTGGGAGCTAACTGGGTCAGCTGGTACAAGTGATAGACTGGGAGCTCAGCGGGTACAAGTGATAGACTGGGAGCTCAGTGGGTCAGTGGGTACAAGTGATAGACTGGGAGATCAGTGGGTCAGCGGGTACAAGTGATAGACTGGGAGCTCAGTGGGTACAAGTGATAGACTGGGAGCTCAGTGGGTCAGCGGGTACAAGTGATAGACTGGGAGCTCAGTGGGTACAAGTGATAGACTGGGAGCTCAGTGGATCAGTGGGTACAAGTGATAGACTGGGAGCTCAGTGGGTCAGTGGGTACAAGTGATAGACTGGGAGCTCAGTGGGTCAGCGGGTACAAGTGATAGACTTGGGAGCTCAGTGGGTCAGCGGGTACAAGTGATAGACTGGGAGCTCAGTGGATCAGTGGGTACAAGTGATAGACTGGGAGATCAGTGGATCAATGGGTACAAGTGATAGACTGGGAGCTCAGTGGGTCAGCGGGTACAAGTGATAGACTGGGAGCTCAGTGGATCAGTGGGTACAAGTGATAGACTGGGAGCTCAGTGGGTCAGCGGGTACAAGTGATAGACTGGGAGCTCAGTGGATCAGTGGGTACAAGTGATAGACTGGGAGATCAGTGGGTCAGCGGGTACAAGTGATAGACTGGGAGCTCAGTGGATCAGTGGGTACAAGTGATAGACTGGGAGCTCAGTGGATCAGTGGGTACAAGTGATAGACTGGGAGCTCAGTGGGTCAGCGGGTACAAGTGATAGACTGGGAGCTCAGTGGATCAGTGGGTACAAGTGATAGACTGGGAGCTCAGTGGGTCAGCGGGTACAAGTGATAGACTGGGAGCTCAGTGGATCAATGGGTACAAGTGATAGAATGGGAGCTAACTGGGTAAGCTGGTACAAGTGATAGACTGGGAGCTCAGCGGGTACAAGTGATAGACTGGGAGCTCAGTGGGTCAGTGGGTACAAGTGATAGACTGGGAGATCAGTGGGTCAGCGGGTACAAGTGATAGACTGGGAGCTCAGTGGGTACAAGTGATAGACTGGGAGCTCAGAGGGTCAGCGGGTACAAGTGATAGACTGGGAGCTCAGTGGGTACAAGTGATAGACTGGGAGCTCAGTGGATCAGTGGGTACAAGTGATAGACTGGGAGCTCAGTGGATCAGTGGGTACAAGTGATAGACTGGGAGCTCAGTGGGTCAGTGGGTACAAGTGATAGACTGGGAGCTCAGTGGGTCAGCGGGTACAAGTGATAGACTGGGAGCTCAGTGGGTCAGCGGGTACAAGTGATAGACTGGGAGCTCAGTGGATCAGTGGGTACAAGTGATAGACTGGGAGCTCAGCGGGTACAAGTGATAGACTGGGAGCTCAGTGGATCAGTGGGTACAAGTGATAGACTGGGAGATCAGTGGGTCAGCGGGTACAAGTGATAGACTGGGAGCTCAGTGGGTCAGCGGGTACAAGTGATAGACTGGGAGCTCAGTGGGTCAGCGGGTACAAGTGATAGACTGGGAGCTCAGTGGGTACAAGTGATAGACTGGGAGCTCAGTGGGTCAGCGGGTACAAGTGATAGACTGGGAGCTCAGTGGGTACAAGTGATAGACTGGGAGCTCAGTGGATCAGTGGGTACAAGTGATAGACTGGGAGCTCAGTGGGTCAGTGGGTACAAGTGATAGACTGGGAGCTCAGTGGGTCAGCGGGTACAAGTGATAGACTGGGAGCTCAGTGGGTCAGTGGGTACAAGTGATAGACTTGGAGCTCAGTGGGTCAGCGGGTACAAGTGATAGACTGGGAGCTCAGTGGATCAGTGGGTACAAGTGATAGACTGGGAGCTCAGTGGGTCAGCGGGTACAAGTGATAGACTGGGAGCTCAGTGGATCAGTGGGTACAAGTGATAGACTGGGAGATCAGTGGGTCAGCGGGTACAAGTGATAGACTGGGAGCTCAGTGGATCAGTGGGTACAAGTGATAGACTGGGAGCTCAGTGGATCAGTGGGTACAAGTGATAGACTGGGAGATCAGTGGGTCAGTGGGTACAAGTGATAGACTGGGAGCTCAGTGGATCAGTGGGTACAAGTGATAGACTGGGAGCTCAGTGGGTCAGCGGGTACAAGTAATAGACTGGGAGCTCAGTGGATCAGTGGGTACAAGTGATAGACTGGGAGCTCAGTGGATCAATGGGTACAAGTGATAGACTGGGAGCTAACTGGGTCAGCGGGTACAAGTGATAGACTGGGAGCTCAGTGGGTCAGCGGGTAAAAGTGATAGACTGGGAGCTCAGTGGATCAGTGGGTACAAGTGATAGACTGGGAGATCAGTGGGTCAGCGGGTACAAGTGATAGACTGGGAGCTCAGTGGGTCAGCGGGTACAAGTGATAGACTGGGAGCTCAGTGGGTCAGCGGGTACAAGTGATAGACTGGGAGCTCAGTGGGTACAAGTGATAGACTGGGAGCTCAGTGGGTCAGCGGGTACAAGTGATAGACTGGGAGCTCAGTGGGTACAAGTGATAGACTGGGAGCTCAGTGGATCAGTGGGTACAAGTGATAGACTGGGAGCTCAGTGGGTCAGTGGGTACAAGTGATAGACTGGGAGCTCAGTGGGTCAGCGGGTACAAGTGATAGACTGGGAGCTCAGTGGGTCAGCGGGTACAAGTGATAGACTGGGAGCTCAGTGGGTCAGCGGGTACAAGTGATAGACTGGGAGCTCAGTGGGTCAGTGGGTACAAGTGATAGACTGGGAGCTCAGTGGGTCAGCGGGTACAAGTGATAGACTGGGAGCTCAGTGGATCAGTGGGTACAAGTGATAGACTGGGAGCTCAGTGGGTCAGCGGGTACAAGTGATAGACTGGGAGCTCAGTGGATCAGTGGGTACAAGTGATAGACTGGGAGCTCAGTGGATCAGTGGGTACAAGTGATAGACTGGGAGCTCAGTGGATCAGTGGGTACAAGTGATAGACTGGGAGATCAGTGGGTCAGCGGGTACAAGTGATAGACTGGGAGCTCAGTGGATCAGTGGGTACAAGTGATAGACTGGGAGCTCAGTGGATCAGTGGGTACAAGTGATAGACTGGGAGCTCAGTGGATCAGTGGGTACAAGTGATAGACTGGGAGCTCAGTGGGTCAGCGGGTACAAGTGATAGACTGGGAGCTCAGTGGATCAGTGGGTACAAGTGATAGACTGCGAGCTCAGTGGATCAATGGGTACAAGTGATAGACTGGGAGCTCAGTGGGTCAGTGGGTACAAGTGATAGACTGGGAGCTCAGTGGGTCAGCGGGTACAAGTGATAGACTGGGAGCTCAGTGGGTCAGCGGGTACAAGTGATAGACTGGGAGCTCAGTGGGTCAGCGGGTACAAGTGATAGACTGGGAGCTCAGTGGGTACAAGTGATAGACTGGGAGCTCAGTGGGTCAGCGGGTACAAGTGATAGACTGGGAGCTCAGTGGGTACAAGTGATAGACTGGGAGCTCAGTGGATCAGTGGGTACAAGTGATAGACTGGGAGCTCAGTGGGTCAGTGGGTACAAGTGATAGACTGGGAGCTCAGTGGGTCAGCGGGTACAAGTGATAGACTGGGAGCTCAGTGGGTCAGCGGGTACAAGTGATAGACTGGGAGCTCAGTGGGTCAGCGGGTACAAGTGATAGACTGGGAGCTCAGTGGGTCAGTGGGTACAAGTGATAGACTGGGAGCTCAGTGGGTCAGCGGGTACAAGTGATAGACTGGGAGCTCAGTGGATCAGTGGGTACAAGTGATAGACTGGGAGCTCAGTGGGTCAGCGGGTACAAGTGATAGACTGGGAGCTCAGTGGATCAGTGGGTACAAGTGATAGACTGGGAGCTCAGTGGATCAGTGGGTACAAGTGATAGACTGGGAGCTCAGTGGATCAGTGGGTACAAGTGATAGACTGGGAGATCAGTGGGTCAGCGGGTACAAGTGATAGACTGGGAGCTCAGTGGATCAGTGGGTACAAGTGATAGACTGGGAGCTCAGTGGGTCAGCGGGTACAAGTGATAAACTGGGAGCTCAGTGGATCAGTGGGTACAAGTGATAGACTGCGAGCTCAGTGGATCAGTGGGTACAAGTGATAGACTGGGAGATCAGTGGGTCAGCGGGTACAAGTGATAGACTGGGAGCTCAGTGGATCAGCGGGTACAAGTGATAGACTGGGAGCTCAGTGGATCAGTGGGTACAAGTGATAGACTGGGAGCTCAGTGGATCAGTGGGTACAAGTGATAGACTGGGAGATCAGTGGGTCAGCGGGTACAAGTGATAGACTGGGAGCTCAGTGGATCAGTGGGTACAAGTGATAGACTGGGAGCTCAGTGGGTCAGCGGGTACAAGTGATAGACTGGGAGCTCAGTGGATCAGTGGGTACAAGTGATAGACTGCGAGCTCAGTGGATCAATGGGTACAAGTGATAGACTGGGAGCTAACTGGGTCAGCTGGTACAAGTGATAGACTGGGAGCTCAGCGGGTACAAGTGATAGACTGGGAGCTCAGTGGGTCAGCGGGTACAAGTGATAGACTGGGAGCTCAGTGGATCAGTGGGTACAAGTGATAGACTGGGAGATCAGTGGGTCAGCGGGTACAAGTGATAGACTGGGAGCTCAGTGGGTCAGCGGGTACAAGTGATAGACTGGGAGCTCAGTGGGTACAAGTGATAGACTGGGAGCTCAGTGGGTCAGCGGGTACAAGTGATAGACTGGGAGCTCAGCGGGTACAAGTGATAGACTGGGAGCTCAGTGGGTCAGCTGGTACAAGTGATAGACTGGGAGCTCAGCGGGTACAAGTGATAGACTGGGAGCTCAGTGGGTCAGCGGGTACAAGTGATAGACTGGGAGCTCAGTGGGTCAGCGGGTACAAGTGATAGACTGGGAGCTCAGTGGGTCAGCGGGTACAAGTGATAGACTGGGGGCTCAGTGGGTCAGCGGGTACAAGTGATAGACTGGGAGCTCAGTGGGTCAGCGGGTACAAGTGATAGACTGGGAGCTCAGTGGGTCAGTGGGTATAAGTGATAGACTGGGAGCTCAGTGGGTCAGCGGGTACAAGTAATAGACTGGGAGCTCAGTGGATCAGTGGGTACAAGTGATAGACTGGGAGCTCAGTGGGTCAGCGGGTACAAGTGATAGACTGGGAGCTCAGTGGATCAGTGGGTACAAGTGATAGAATGGGAGCTCAGTGGGTCAGCGGGTACAAGTGATAGACTGGGAGCTCAGTGGGTCAGCGGGTACAAGTGATAGACTGGGAGCTCAGTGGGTCAGCGGGTACAAGTGATAGACTGGGAGCTCAGTGGGTCAGTGGGTACAAGTGATAGACTGGGAGCTCAGTTGGTCAGCGGGTACAAGTGATAGACTGGGAGCTCAGTGGGTCAGCGGGTACAAGTGATAGACTGGGAGCTCAATGGGTCAGCGGGTACAAGTGATAGACTGGGGGCTCAGTGGGTCAGCGGGTACAAGTGATAGAATGGGAGCTCATTGGGGCAGTGGGTACAAGTGATAGAATGGGAGCTCATTCGGGCAGTGGGTACAAGTGATAGACTGGGAGCTCAGTGGGTACAAGTGATAGAATGGGGGCTCAGTGGGTCAGCGGGTACAAGTGATAGACTGGGAGCTCAGTGGGTCAGCGGGTACAAGTGATAGACTGGGAGCTCAGTGGGTCAGCGGGTATAAGTGATAGACTGGGAGCTCAGTGGATCAGTGGGTACAAATGATAGACTGGGAGCTCAGTGGGTCAGCAGGTACAAGTGATAGACTGGGAGCTCAGTGGATCAGTGGGTACAAGTGATAGACTGGGAGCTCAGTGGGTCAGCGGGTACAAGTGATAGACTGGGAGCTCAGTGGATCAGTGGGTACAAGTGATAGACTGGGGGCTCAGTGGGTCAGCGGGTACAAGTGATAGACTGGGAGCTCAGTGGATCAGTGGGTACAAGTGATAGAATGGGAGCTCAGTGGGTCAGCGGGTACAAGTGATAGACTGGGAGCTCAGTGGGTCAGCGGGTACAAGTGATAGACTGGGAGCTCAGTGGGTCAGCGGGTACAAGTGATAGACTGGGAGCTCATTCGGGCAGTGGGTACAAGTGATAGACTGGGAGCTCAGTGGGTACAAGTGATAGACTGGGAGCTCAGTGGGTCAGCGGGTACAAGTGATAGACTGGGAGCTCACTGGGTCAGCGGGTACAAGTGATAGACTGGGAGCTCAGTGGGTCAGCGGGTACAAGTGATTGAATGGGAGCTCATTCGGGCAGTGGGTACAAGTGATAGACTGGGAGCTCAGTGGGTACAAGTGATAGACTGGGAGCTCAGTGGATCAGTGGGTACAAGTGATAGAATGGGGGCTCAGTGGGTCAGCGGGTACAAGTGATAGAATGGGAGCTCAGTGGATCAGTGGGTACAAGTGATAGAATGGGAGCTCAGTGGGTCAGCGGGTACAAGTGATAGACTGGGAGCTCAGTGGGTCAGCGGGTACAAGTGATAGACTGGGAGCTCAGTGGATCAGTGGGTACAAGTGATAGACTGGGAGCTCAGCGGGTACAAGTGATAGACTGGGAGCTCAGTGGATCAGTGGGTACAAGTGATAGACTGGGAGATCAGTGGGTCAGCGGGTACAAGTGATAGACTGGGAGCTCAGTGGGTCAGCGGGTACAAGTGATAGACTGGGAGCTCAGTGGGTCAGCGGGTACAAGTGATAGACTGGGAGCTCAGTGGGTACAAGTGATAGACTGGGAGCTCAGTGGGTCAGCGGGTACAAGTGATAGACTGGGAGCTCAGTGGGTACAAGTGATAGACTGGGAGCTCAGTGGATCAGTGGGTACAAGTGATAGACTGGGAGCTCAGTGGGTCAGTGGGTACAAGTGATAGACTGGGAGCTCAGTGGGTCAGCGGGTACAAGTGATAGACTGGGAGCTCAGTGGGTCAGCGGGTACAAGTGATAGACTGGGAGCTCAGTGGGTCAGTGGGTACAAGTGATAGACTGGGAGCTCAGTGGGTCAGCGGGTACAAGTGATAGACTGGGAGCTCAGTGGATCAGTGGGTACAAGTGATAGACTGGGAGCTCAGTGGGTCAGCGGGTACAAGTGATAGACTGGGAGCTCAGTGGATCAGTGGGTACAAGTGATAGACTGGGAGATCAGTGGGTCAGCGGGTACAAGTGATAGACTGGGAGCTCAGTGGATCAGTGGGTACAAGTGATAGACTGGGAGCTCAGTGGATCAGTGGGTACAAGTGATAGACTGGGAGATCAGTGGGTCAGCGGGTACAAGTGATAGACTGGGAGCTCAGTGGATCAGTGGGTACAAGTGATAGACTGGGAGCTCAGTGGGTCAGCGGGTACAAGTAATAGACTGGGAGCTCAGTGGATCAGTGGGTACAAGTGATAGACTGGGAGCTCAGTGGATCAATGGGTACAAGTGATAGACTGGGAGCTAACTGGGTCAGCGGGTACAAGTGATAGACTGGGAGCTCAGTGGGTCAGCGGGTAAAAGTGATAGACTGGGAGCTCAGTGGATCAGTGGGTACAAGTGATAGACTGGGAGATCAGTGGGTCAGCGGGTACAAGTGATAGACTGGGAGCTCAGTGGGTCAGCGGGTACAAGTGATAGACTGGGAGCTCAGTGGGTACAAGTGATAGACTGGGAGCTCAGTGGGTCAGCGGGTACAAGTGATAGACTGGGAGCTCAGTGGGTACAAGTGATAGACTGGGAGCTCAGTGGATCAGTGGGTACAAGTGATAGACTGGGAGCTCAGTGGGTCAGTGGGTACAAGTGATAGACTGGGAGCTCAGTGGGTCAGCGGGTACAAGTGATAGACTGGGAGCTCAGTGGGTCAGCGGGTACAAGTGATAGACTGGGAGCTCAGTGGGTCAGCGGGTACAAGTGATAGACTGGGAGCTCAGTGGGTCAGTGGGTACAAGTGATAGACTGGGAGCTCAGTGGGTCAGCGGGTACAAGTGATAGACTGGGAGCTCAGTGGATCAGTGGGTACAAGTGATAGACTGGGAGCTCAGTGGGTCAGCGGGTACAAGTGATAGACTGGGAGCTCAGTGGATCAGTGGGTACAAGTGATAGACTGGGAGCTCAGTGGATCAGTGGGTACAAGTGATAGACTGGGAGCTCAGTGGATCAGTGGGTACAAGTGATAGACTGGGAGATCAGTGGGTCAGCGGGTACAAGTGATAGACTGGGAGCTCAGTGGATCAGTGGGTACAAGTGATAGACTGGGAGCTCAGTGGGTCAGCGGGTACAAGTGATAAACTGGGAGCTCAGTGGATCAGTGGGTACAAGTGATAGACTGCGAGCTCAGTGGATCAGTGGGTACAAGTGATAGACTGGGAGATCAGTGGGTCAGCGGGTACAAGTGATAGACTGGGAGCTCAGTGGATCAGCGGGTACAAGTGATAGACTGGGAGCTCAGTGGATCAGTGGGTACAAGTGATAGACTGGGAGCTCAGTGGATCAGTGGGTACAAGTGATAGACTGGGAGATCAGTGGGTCAGCGGGTACAAGTGATAGACTGGGAGCTCAGTGGATCAGTGGGTACAAGTGATAGACTGGGAGCTCAGTGGGTCAGCGGGTACAAGTGATAGACTGGGAGCTCAGTGGATCAGTGGGTACAAGTGATAGACTGCGAGCTCAGTGGATCAATGGGTACAAGTGATAGACTGGGAGCTCAGTGGGTCAGTGGGTACAAGTGATAGACTGGGAGCTCAGTGGGTCAGCGGGTACAAGTGATAGACTGGGAGCTCAGTGGGTCAGCGGGTACAAGTGATAGACTGGGAGCTCAGTGGGTCAGCGGGTACAAGTGATAGACTGGGAGCTCAGTGGGTACAAGTGATAGACTGGGAGCTCAGTGGGTCAGCGGGTACAAGTGATAGACTGGGAGCTCAGTGGGTACAAGTGATAGACTGGGAGCTCAGTGGATCAGTGGGTACAAGTGATAGACTGGGAGCTCAGTGGGTCAGTGGGTACAAGTGATAGACTGGGAGCTCAGTGGGTCAGCGGGTACAAGTGATAGACTGGGAGCTCAGTGGGTCAGCGGGTACAAGTGATAGACTGGGAGCTCAGTGGGTACAAGTGATAGACTGGGAGCTCAGTGGATCAGTGGGTACAAGTGATAGACTGGGAGCTCAGTGGATCAGTGGGTACAAGTGATAGACTGCGAGCTCAGTGGATCAATGGGTACAAGTGATAGACTGGGAGCTAACTGGGTCAGCTGGTACAAGTGATAGACTGGGAGCTCAGCGGGTACAAGTGATAGACTGGGAGCTCAGTGGATCAGTGGGTACAAGTGATAGACTGGGAGATCAGTGGGTCAGCGGGTACAAGTGATAGACTGGGAGCTCAGTGGGTACAAGTGATAGACTGGGAGCTCAGTGGGTCAGCGGGTACAAGTGATAGACTGGGAGCTCAGTGGGTCAGCGGGTACAAGTGATAGACTGGGAGCTCAGTGGGTCAGTGGGTACAAGTGATAGACTGGGAGCTCAGTGGGTCAGCGGGTACAAGTGATAGACTGGGAGCTCAGTGGATCAGTGGGTACAAGTGATAGACTGGGAGCTCAGTGGGTCAGCGGGTACAAGTGATAGACTGGGAGCTCAGTGGATCAGTGGGTACAAGTGATAGACTGGGAGCTCAGTGGATCAGTGGGTACAAGTGATAGACTGGGAGCTCAGCGGATCAGTGGGTACAAGTGATAGACTGGGAGATCAGTGGGTCAGCGGGTACAAGTGATAGACTGGGAGCTCAGTGGATCAGTGGGTACAAGTGATAGACTGGGAGCTCAGTGGGTCAGCGGGTACAAGTGATAAACTGGGAGCTCAGTGGATCAGTGGGTACAAGTGATAGACTGCGAGCTCAGTGGATCAGTGGGTACAAGTGATAGACTGGGAGATCAGTGGGTCAGCGGGTACAAGTGATAGACTGGGAGCTCAGTGGATCAGCGGGTACAAGTGATAGACTGGGAGCTCAGTGGATCAGTGGGTACAAGTGATAGACTGGGAGCTCAGTGGATCAGTGGGTACAAGTGATAGACTGGGAGATCAGTGGGTCAGCGGGTACAAGTGATAGACTGGGAGCTCAGTGGATCAGTGGGTACAAGTGATAGACTGGGAGCTCAGTGGGTCAGCGGGTACAAGTGATAGACTGGGAGCTCAGTGGATCAGTGGGTACAAGTGATAGACTGCGAGCTCAGTGGATCAATGGGTACAAGTGATAGACTGGGAGCTAACTGGGTCAGCTGGTACAAGTGATAGACTGGGAGCTCAGCGGGTACAAGTGATAGACTGGGAGCTCAGTGGATCAGTGGGTACAAGTGATAGACTGGGAGATCAGTGGGTCAGCGGGTACAAGTGATAGACTGGGAGCTCAGTGGGTACAAGTGATAGACTGGGAGCTCAGTGGGTCAGCGGGTACAAGTGATAGACTGGGAGCTCAGTGGGTACAAGTGATAGACTGGGAGCTCAGTGGGTCAGCGGGTACAAGTGATAGACTGGGAGCTCAGTGGGTCAGCTGGTACAAGTGATAGACTGGGAGCTCAGCGGGTACAAGTGATAGACTGGGAGCTCAGTGGGTCAGCGGGTACAAGTGATAGACTGGGAGCTCAGTGGGTCAGCGGGTACAAGTGATAGACTGGGAGCTCAGTGGGTCAGCGGGTACAAGTGATAGACTGGGGGCTCAGTGGGTCAGCGGGTACAAGTGATAGACTGGGAGCTCAGTGGGTCAGCGGGTACAAGTGATAGACTGGGGGCTCAGTGGGTCAGCGGGTACGATCAGGCAGTAGCATCAGTACTTCCCTGTGCGCCTGCGGGGTAGAGTGGCGCAGCGGCGCACACGGGTGAGCGAAAGAAATAGTCCTCTCGCGCACAGTAACACAACACAGCGCGCTCCCTTACACAGCTTTGTACAAACACGGGCGCGCACGGTAAGGCACACCATGTGACCCTGACAGGCCTATAAAAGGAGACAGGGTGCTCTGTCTCATTGCTGGTGTATCTCTTCAGCTCCTGTATTTCCAGTGCCTGATCTTGCTTCCAGTACCTACCTGTTGTGACCCGGACTGTACCTGGCTTCTCTTGAATCCCTCCTGTGATTTGACCTCGGCTTGCCTTCTGGATATCCCTCTCTTGATCATTACTGTGTTTGACCCTCGGCCTCCACCTGGACTTGTCTCAGCCTTATCCCCTGTACTTGATGCTTGCTCCTCCTGATTGACCTTCCTGTGTTTGACTACGGCTTGCTTCCACAGACTCTGTACCATTGGAACTTCCTCGGTGTTGGAACCCCAGCCTCCTGTTGTGCTAGAGCTCAGCCGGGCTTCCTCTTCTCCAAGTACCAAGGTTCCTCCTGCACGGGTGTCTCAGCCTCCAGAATCCTTCTCTTCACCTGCTGGCAACCCGTGCCCCTCTGTGCCCAGTGCCCCTGTTCCACCTCCAGGGGCACTGTGCACCTAGTTGAAAGGGGAGCTGTTCTCAGCAACTTGGCCTCGGTGAGTACCTGACACACATGCAGAGTTCATTTATTTCCGGGGTCCTTTATTATTCATATTGAGGTTTATTACTTTGTCGACCTGGGCCTTCCTATCAGTCGGGTTTTCCCAGGTCGACACAAGACTACCTGGGAAGCCCCGAAAGAAGAGAGGTACCAGAGGCGGGTGGAGGGTCCAAAGCAAAAAGAAAAAGGGCCTAACCTGCCCTGGCATCTTTCATTTAAGTTCAGTGACCCTGACGGATGAGGAAAAATCGGTGTTGGATAAGGGATTAAAATATGTTCCCCCCAAGACACTCAATACATTTTCTACGTTTATTGATATCCAAAAATTCATTAGAAAATGAAGTATTCAGAGAAATTTTCTCTCCTTTCCGTCCAATACTGTTCCTGCCATTGACGATGGTTATACACATACAGGTCTTTCAAACCCGTCTTTGTTTAACCCTCCAGGGACTATGGCACCGGCCATCAGTGTTTTTCGTAGTCTTGAGCTGTGAGAATTAGATGCGTTGCCTAATAAAATATCAAAAAGGAACTCAAATTACTGTCTGAACAGAAGAATTTGATTATACGCCTCGGCAATAAAGGCGGAGCAATAGTCATACTAGATAAGGACAAATATATAGCCAAAATGGATGAGATTCTCAGTGATTCTAATACTTATAGTCTCATTCATTCTGACCCTACTACCAGTTTTAAACGGTCCTTGACTGAACTTGTTAATGAGGGCTATGCCCTAGGGATTCTGGATAAGAAAGAGCAAAGTCATTTGGTTCCTCTTGCACCTTGGATCCCGACTATATACTATCTTCCGGCAGGATAAAGATCCTGTCGATCCCCCTGATTTGGTGACATCTAGAATCGTGAAATATGTAGATTTTCACCTACAGACGTTAGTTTGTCTTGTGCCCTCATATTTGCAGGACACTGGCGATACTATTAGGCTATTAGAGTCCATCGATTACAAGGATGGCATGCTTTTAGTCAAAGCGCATGTGGCTGCCTTATATAGCTGCATTCCACATAATTTGGGGTTTGGTGCTGTGGACTATTATTTACTCAAAAACACCACCCTTTCCTTACTCCAGCGTAATTTTATTATGGAACTTCTTAAATTTGCCGCTCAGCACAATTATTTTTGGTTTCAAGAAAAAACATTTTTACAGACCAGGGGTGTGGCCATGGGGGCAAAATTTGCCCCCAGTTTGGCCAACTTATTCATGGCCAAATGGGAGGAGGATGTCGTCTATGCCCTTGAGAGACTTGAATTGGTCCTCTGGGCCAGGTATATAGACGACACCCTCCTCCTATGGAATGGTGACCGTGAGTCTCTTGACGATTTCATGTCCCTTCTCAATACGAATAACAGAGGTTTATGTCTGAGCTATGAGGCTAGTCTCACCTCTGTTCATTTTTTAGACTTGGAGATCCATGTTGTTGACAAACACCTTGAGTTTAAGACCCATTTTAAATCTACCGACCGGAATGGTTATTGTGACGAAACGCTCCCACACTCCTCTTAAGTGCTTTCGTCATATACCACTTCCTCCCAGTCTGAATATGAATCTCAGATATTCCAACCACTCCCAAGCACTAAACGAGACAAAACTTGCTTAGTGCCAACATGGACTGTTTATTTAGAACCAAAATAACAGTATTTATAATACAGGAGAAGAGGAGATCCCCACTCCTGCTCATATTACTCTAACAATACACCTGTAACAAATTAACATGATCTAATTAACTAATCCCTTTAAGCAGCCGATGTGACTCTGTGCCCATCAGGATTTCACTACAGGTCAGACTTGTTGTCACGAGCTTCACACAGTTGATTATAAATTATCATAATAACAACCACAAGACAGCAGGAGCTCCATTAGGAGGCGGCCCGTCTCCTACATTGTACAGAGGACAATGTGATCAGCTCTCTCAATTAACATCTTGAGTTCATCAACAAACTAAGAATAGTCTTTACATATATCCTGCATTGAATCTGACTAGCACAAATTATAGGGGGGGGGGTCTCATTCACCCTGTGCCCTAGAGACACAGGGTGATTTACACATAAGAGGGTCCGGGGAAGCTGGACAAGGAGCCTCCAGAACTCTCCATGGCAAGCTGAGTTCCACAAACCCCCGACCCAAAGTCACTCCTGTCACAGTTATATTGCGGTCGACAGTTGTCACTATCCTCAATGGCTGAAATCTGTCCCTCTGAGTCAGTTCCTTAGATTGAGGAGAAACTGTACCCGATTGGATGATTTCTATACTCAATCTACCATCTTGAAAAATAGGTTCCTTGAAAAAGGCTATCAGTCTATTGCTTTGGATGTTGAGATAGATAGGATTTCCAAACTTGACAGAAATTCACTATTCAAGGAAGATAAATCCAGATGGTCCTTTTTTACATCCTTTTCGGTTCAATCTAGACAAATAAAAGGCATTATCCAAAAACATAGGTGTATTCTCCATAGTGATCAATTTTTGGGTTCTGCCATCCCTGATAGTGCTGGTGTCATTTTCAGGGGAGCTCGCTCTATCCAAGGGCAGATTGCATCGATCGATCCACCTAAACATACCCCCTTCTTTCAGCAATGCAATGGGTACTGTCCCTGTGGTAGATGTAATGTCTGTCTACACAATGTTTGTGGCAGACGTAAGAGTGAGACTTTTATCTCTATGGTTACTCAACGCATCTTCCACATGGAGCATTTTACCACTTGTGCTACTAAATTTGTAGTCTATATGCTGACTTGTCCTTGTAACAAGCAGTATATATATATATATATATATATATATATATATAGTATATAGGACGCACTATCAGAACATTTTCCATTTGGACAAATTAACATCTGACAAATATAAAAAATGGTGAGACTAATCATAGTGTCCCTCATCACTATGTGAACATAACAATCATGACCCCACAGTTTGTCATTATTGTCCCGACTTCGGGGGGTATCTCGCCTTGACACTCAATGGATTTATCATCTTATGACCTACTCACCGTTCGGCTTGAACGTCGAGTGGGATAATAATTCATTCATTAATAAGGCCTAATTTTGCTGGTTATTATTCATTTTCATTTTCACTGTATTTTTATTTTTTATTGTTTATTCATTTGATATTCAATCTTTACCTATAGGGTTTGTTTATGCCGGGGAAGGAGAGATACATTTTCAGTGTAGGAGTTCTCATTGTTGTGATATAAGGCCTCTTTGAATATGGCCCCAACATGCTATTCAATTACATTTATACCTATTTTATTATTCATTTCTCTTTTCTAGAGAGATATTGGTTGTCACCACTAGGTGTCAGTAAACACTTTCTTCCTGACATTGCGTGCCATGGCTTCCCGCTATTGTCTGGATGCCACGGATATCTTTATGTGGAAGTGTTCAATGTGGGGAATGTGTTCAGATATTGCTTATCCGATTCTGGCCATAGTTACAGCCGGTGTTCTGCCGAGAAAGTTCCCCCGCCGGATTAGGATCCCCCTCTACTGCGCAGGCGCAGCGCTTGCGCAGTACGAAGGACTAGGCATCTTCCGAAAATTGCCGAAGCTAAACAGCTGCGAGTGTAGTGTACACCGCGCACGCGCAGTTAACGTGTCGGTGTACGAGAGACGATGCCGCACGCTCCTGATGCTCGCGCTACTCTGCAAGGTGCCCGTCTAAGGGGCGGATCTGTAACCAAGGGCGACATTTGATATTATTATTACTGTTACCAAGGGCCAGATTTTTTATTAATACATTTATTATTAATGTTCTAGTAACTTAAATAGATCGTGCAAACCCCGCCCATCAACATTGCAAAACCCGCCCATCAACATTGCAAAACCCGCCTTTCTTGTATTTAAACACGCCTTTGCCCCTTGCTTAGAGTAATAATAGACCCGCCCCTTAGTTAGACTCCCCTTGCAGAGAAGCGCGAGCATCGGGAGCGTGCGTCATTGTCTCGTACACCGACTGCGCCTGCGCGGTGTACACTTCACTCCCACTTGCTTACCTTCGGCCATTTTCGGAAGATCACTAGTCCTTCGTACTGCACCTGCGCAGTACAGAGGGGTCCTTATCCGCCGAGGGGAACCAACTCGGCAGAACACCGGCGTCGGACTTCCTCCAGACATGACGTCACTTCCATTAGCGTGTGGCCGCTTCGAGCCTCATTGTGAGGCGGGCGTAGACACGCGCCGGATGTTGCGATTCATCCCGGGTGTCTGATTTTTTCGGAATTCGTCACTTCTGACTCCAATCCTCGTTGTGAGGCGCACGCGGACACGTGTTTGATCTGACGCTACTTCCACTTTTTAAGCTTGTTTTTCGCAGACTTTTGTGTTTATGAGCCACATGCAGATTTCATTAATTTATTTCCGGGGCCCATTATTATTCATTTTCAGGTTTATTAGGCGGTGTCTGATTGGCTCCTGCTAGGGGGTTGGAGCAAGGTACATCATGTGACCAGTTCCCCCATCATAGAATTCACTTTCACCGATTATTAATGGAGATTTCTGATTGGTGTAAAGGCTTTTAGATATTTATTTATATGTGCAATAAGGGGGAGCTGTTAGATGCCCCAGCAGAAGTTCCTTAGGACGAAACGCGTAGGGCCTGGTTTCTCCGCTCCCCGTATTGCTTTTATATATTTATATATCGTGATCACTATTTTATTTTATTTGTATGCTGGTTTTTATGAAAATAAATAGCCATCTTTTTTTGACCTGCACCATTGGAAGTCCTTTTCCTTTTGTTTTACATATCACCTGCTCTATGGGCTTTGCGTGATTCCCATTTGGTGATTTATTGTTTGGTGGTCACTTTTCCACATCTGGATTCCATTGAGAGAGATTTCCTGAGGACAGCGTGGATCGTTCCATACCGATCGAGGGATCCTCTGTGACCTGTCGCATTGTTCCTGTATGATGGTGGTTCCATCCCTTTATGCCCGTTTGACCCGCTGACTCCCAGGTCCATTGGCTCCGGTCAGAGTACCGACCTTTATCATACCATCGGTGTCATTATCTTCAGATATCCATTCACCCATCCCTTGTTTCTTACTATGAAGCGCTGTGTCTGTGGTGGATCTACTGATTATTGGCGCTTATTTCCATTTTTCACGGACTTACGTTTCCATCTGACCTGTTCATTCAGGTTGTATTTTATTTCTCTATTTGTTCTGATCACATGGTATTCATCTACCTTACATTATACTAGTCCTGTCTAATCTCTAGCGCTACATTTCTCTTTACTTATGAATTTTGTCACATTCGTCTGTAGCAGCTTTTCTATGTTTTTTCACAGGTTAGCGCAATAATATTCTACACTTTTATCACCATCCCCCACTCTACACAGAAGGATGTCAGCTGTCCCTAACTCTGGAGGTCACCATTAGGCTTGGAGAGACCCGGAACCTGCAGAGCAGACTCCCCCATCTCTTTCTGCATGCAGACACCCCATCCCATCTCTTTCTGCATGCAGACACCCCCATCCCATCTCCTTTTGCATGCAGACTCCCCCATTTCTTTCTGCATGCAGACACCCCATCCCATCTCTTTCTGCATGCAGACTCCCCCATCTCTTTCTGCATGCAGACACCCCATCCCATCTCTTTCTGCATGCAGACTCCCCCATCTCTTTCTGCATGCAGACACCCCATCCCATCTCTTTCTGCATGCAGACACCCCCATCCCATCTCCTTTTGCATGCAGACTCCCCCATCTCTTTCTGCATGCAGACACCCCATCCCATCTCTTTCTGCATGCAGACACCCCATCCCATCTCTTTCTGCATGCAGACTCCCCCATCTCTTTCTGCATGCAGACACCCCATCCCATCTCTTTCTGCATGCAGACTCCCCCATCTCTTTCTGCATGCAGACACCCCATCCCATCTCTTTCTGCATGCAGACTCCCCCATCTCTTTCTGCATGCAGACACACCCCATGCAAACACCCCCATCTCTTTATGCATGCAAACACCCCCATCTCTTTCTGCATGCAAACACCCCCATCCCATCTCTTTATGCATGCAGACACCCCCATCTCTTTCTGCATGCAGACACCCCCATCCCATCTCTTATGGGGAGATCTGGGGTCATAGGTCATTCCCTTCCCTTTTCTATCTGGGGTCATACTCTTCCCTTTTCTATCTGGGGTCATAGGTCATTCTCTTCACTTTTATACCTGGGGTCACAGGTCATTCTCTTCCCTTTTCTATCTGGGGTCACAGGTCATTCCCTTCCCTTTTCTATCTGGGGGTCACAGATCATTCTATTCCCTTTTCTATCTGGGGGTCACAGGTCATTCTCTTCCCTTTTCTACCTGGGGTCACAGGTCATTCTCTTCCCTTTTCTATCTGGGGGTCACAGGTCATTCCCTTCTCTTTTCTATCTGGGGGTCACAGGTCATTCTCTTCCCCTTTATACCTGGGGTCATAGGTCATTCCCTTCTCTTTTCTATCTGGGGGTCACAGGTTCTCCCAGGACCTGCTGGTTTCTACTGTTTGACTGTTGTGGAAATTTTTAATATGTATTTTCATAGTGTCTCCCACAACCCGCTGTAAAGAGCTGACCGGGGCAGACTGATGATGGTTGAGTTCTGTCTGGTAGTGGAAAACGTCCTGAGGTTGGAGCGAGGTGTTTGCAGAGTGAGAACGATCGTCTGGTGGGGATATGTCCGCCAGTGAAGGGCCCCTGTGTGATGCACAGACGATCGTCTGGTGGGGATATGTCCGCCAGTGAAGGGCCCCTGTGTGATGCACAGACGATCGTCTGGTGGGGATATGTCCGCCAGTGAAGGGCCCCTGTGCGATGCACAGACGATCATCTGGTGGGGATATGTCCGCCAGTGAAGGGCCCCTGTGCGATGCACAGACGATCGTCTGGTGGGGATATGTCCGCCAGTGAAGGGCCCCTGTGCGATGCACAGACGATCGTCTGGTGGGGATATGTCCGCCAGTGAAGGGCCCCTGTGCGATGCACAGACGATCGTCTGGTGGGGTGTTCGCTCTGCATAGACATTATCGGTTATGGGGGGATGTGCGCTCGTGTCACCCCTGTATGTCTGATCATTGGGGGGGGGGGGGGCGTGGCAGATAATACCTGCAGATAATCTCCGATCAGCAGGAACGATTGTTTTCTTCTCTGAACAATGCAGAATAAGAATTCACAAACGGTAAAGAAGGGAGTCTTTGAATGGTTGTGGTTGGGAAAAGCGTTCATGATCTCAGACTTCCTGAGGATAGTTTACATAGACAGGGGGCGGGAGATCGTACACGCTGCCCCCGCCCACCATTGTTCATTGGTTGTTGTATAACCCCTCCTGTTTGATGGAATGCCTGTGGATCTATTAGCTCTATTGTTTATATGAATAAAGTTGTCTCCCGGGAAGAGATGAGGGCGGATGAAGGAGCGATGGATCTGAGATGGTGATGATGTCCGATTACTGGGGAAATGCGGGAGACCTGGGTTAGGTAACATGCATTATATCATTAGACCAAATGGGCGCTTATTAGTACAAAAGGGTTTGGTGGGTTTTTCCACGACAAAGACTTATTGTGATTTTTTTTGCATTGCATCCCCTTTGTATATTTACAGAGAATCTGAGACTGAAAGACATTCTTCTTCTGATCTGCTTCAAGAATCTTAATGTGGTTCTAAATGCATTGTATGCAGAGCCGATCCTGGGTGGGTGCACCGCGCCCAGGTGCCGCAAGTTGCCGCAAAGGGGGGGCGCCAAAGCTGCTGTAGTCAGTTACTGTTACATTCAGCAGCAGCGGCACCACCCCGACTCTCTAGACTCTCTTATTGTACCGTCCGTTGGCCTCTCTGCTGCTCACTGCACTGGTTGCTAGACCCACCTATTGCCTGGCCTCTAGCAACCAGTAATATCACATAATGAGGCTGAGGCAAGGCCCCAGCATTCAGAGCGGAGAAGCAGGGCTGTCTTAATGAGAGAGCACACCTGGGCACTGCCCAGGGGCCCCAGCTGCATGGGGGGCCCCTGCACTTTCCCAAAAGAAGCTGCTCCTTGGGCCCACACTGCCCGGAAATTGGGGGCCCCATGCTGGCTGTTAGGTACCTGGTAGTGCTGAGCCTGACTTGATGGTTGGAGACCTCTCTTACAACTCTGGTTCAGGGCCTGCTGGATTGGGGACAGCGTAGCCGTGAACTCAGCGGGTAGGAGTGTCCGTGTGGATGCAGCAGGCTGATGCAGGGTAGATGCAGGGCTTGCTCAGAGGGTAGGTCTGCAGATGAAGGTTCGGCAGAAAACCAGGAGGCAGGAGGTAAACCGACAACAGGAGCAGCAGCAGACGGCTGAAGTAGCTGACAGCAACGGCAGAAGATCAGCAGATGACGGCAGCAGCGAAGACCTGTGCAGGGACACTGGAGCAGGGATGGTCAGGCAAGCCGGGTCACAACAGGTAAGGCAGACAGGTAAGGACGGCAGGCAGGAGGATGGTCAGGAGGCAAGCCGGGGGTACAGCAACAGTAACACAGTCCAGAGCAGGGTCAAACAAGCCGGGGTCAAGGAACGGAGAAAGTAGCGGAGTCAAACAAGCCGGGTCACAGGTAGGGAGCTCAGACAGGTTCAGGTTGGGGTCACAGGTGGGAGCTGAGACGGACAGCGCCGCATGCAGGCAGCTGTCCCCTTTAAATAAGGCCACTGGCGCCAAAGCGGCGCCGATCGCGCACGTGCACGCGCACGGGGCGCGCGCGCCCGCTATTTGCGCACGGGAGCGCGCGCACGAGTCCCGCCGCGGGCGCGCGCACGCGCCCGCGGCGCGCGCCGACGCGCGCGCCGGCGTTCAGAGGGACCAGGGCTGCCCAGGTGCCCGCGCACCCTCCGGCTAGGGTGCCCAGGGCGGCTAGAGCCCTGGGGCCCTCCGGGTGCCCATTACACTTTCTGCCTCTTGGCATGAAGGTTGCATTCTGGCTCCCATGAATTACTCTCGGCCCCATACCCCTTCCACTTAATCAGGAACTGCCTCTCCCCCCTCCGTCTCCTGCAATCAAGGATGGCCTGGGGTCCGGGTGGGTTTGTACCCCTATCATGCTGGCAAGACTGGGTGGACTCTCATAGAGTCGGGCAGGGACAGCTGATTCATTGATCCTCCTCTTCACAGGGAAAGGTCCTATACACAGGGGAGGTCAGGCTGGCACCTGCAAGTTCAGCTCACCCCTCCTCTTCCGATCAAAGAATGCTGTCCTCCTGTGCCTTGGTGATTGCCTCCTGAAGAATCCTGTTGTTGCGGCTGAGGAACGAAGCTGTATCAGGGACTGATAGAAAGTACCTATTAAAAAATGGGGATTCACTGGCAGCCAGCAGGGGTAATAGGGACACCCAATCGTCCTGCACAAAGGACGTGAAGCACCTTATGGCTCTAAAGTCGTTGGTGCACCGTCTGCCCATTAGTTTGGGGGTGGTATGCTGATCTCACAAAGGGCTCTGGGACCCCCCCCTATCTGCCCCTCTGTGGCATGCCCCTTAAAGCTGGGGCCATGAATGCTAGCAGATCACCCCTCTGAGCACGGAAGCTCGACTATAAAGTCCATGGACAACATTCGCCAAGGTCGATCAGGTGCAGGAAGAGGCTTCAAAAGTCCCCAAGCTCGGTTCCTAGACGTCTTGCTGCGGTTACAAACAGGGCAGGAGTCAACATAAGACTTGCAGAATTCCTTTAGTTTGGGCCACCAAAGGTGCGTTGCACCAGCTCCACAGTTTTTTTTACGGCTCCCGAAGTGTCCTGCCAGTGGATGGTCGTGTAGAAGGGTCAGGACCTTCACCCTTACAGATTCGGGGACGAAGACTTGACTTCCCCTCCAGAGAAGTCCATCACTGGAAGTTAGGGTGACCCCATGGGTCCCTGGGAACTGGCGGATGCCTCCCGGATTTGAGATAGCAGATCTGGCTGTAAAAGTAGAAAGTTTCCGGAAGATAGGATGGTGTCTGGGGTGGTGGAGTCCTTGGGACTGTCAAACATCCGGGAAAGGGCGTCAGGTTTCACATTCTTGGAACCGGGACGATACGTAATATGAAAGCAGAACCTTGAGAAAAACAGAGCCCAGCGGGCTTGTCGGGGTTTGAGTCGCTTGGCAGTTCGTAGCCCTAGCGACCATCCAAGCTGGGCGACTGGGCAAAGCAGAGCGTTCAGCTCGGCGCTCCCGTAGGCGACGGTCCAATTGGATTGTCAGAGTGACAAGGTCCTCAAGATCCTCAGGAACTCCTACACGGGCCAGTTCGTCTTTCAACCCCTCTGAGAGGCCCATGCGGAACTGGTGTCTGAGGGCTGCATTGTTCCATTGAGTATCCGCGCTCCAGCGCCTAAAGTCCGTGATATAGTCCTCAGCCGTCCTGCGGCCTTGCTGGAGCGTGGATAGGGCAGATTCAGCTGTAGCCGTGCGTTGAGGGTCGTCATACAACTGTGCCATTGCCTGGAAGAAGGCGGCTAGGGACTGGGTCATGACACTGTTGGCTCCCAGAAGACGGTGGGCCCAGGACTGGGGTTCTCCTTGTAGAAGGGACACCACGAATCCCACCTTGGTGACTTCCAGGGAGAAGGTCCGGGGTTGCAGGGCAAAGTAAAGCTGGCAGGCATCTCGGAAAGCTTGAAACTTGGACCGGTCGCCCGAGAACCTTTCTGGGATAGGTACTCTAGGTTCAGGGGGAAGCATCACCACTGTTGGTTGGGAGGCAGGTTGCACTGGTGGTGGAGGTGCAGCAGCCATGGGGCTGGCAAGTTGTTGAACTTGGCCTTCCAGCTTGGTGTATCCCTCCTGCAGGGATTTCACGGCTTGTGTGAGGGCTGCCAGGTGGGAGCACATTTCCCGCATGGTTGAGGCTCCATCCGCAGGCTCAGTCATATTGGCTGTCCGTACTGTTAGGTACCTGGTAGTGCTGAGCCTGACTTGATGGTTGGAGACCTCTCTTACAACTCTGGTTCAGGGCCTGCTGGATTGGGGACAGCGTAGCCGTGAACTCAGCGGGTAGGAGTGTCCGTGTGGATGCAGCAGGCTGATGCAGGGTAGATGCAGGGCTTGCTCAGAGGGTAGGTCTGCAGATGAAGGTTCGGCAGAAAACCAGGAGGCAGGAGGTAAACCGACAACAGGAGCAGCAGCAGACGGCTGAAGTAGCTGACAGCAACGGCAGAAGATCAGCAGATGACGGCAGCAGCGAAGACCTGTGCAGGGACACTGGAGCAGGGATGGTCAGGCAAGCCGGGTCACAACAGGTAAGGCAGACAGGTAAGGACGGCAGGCAGGAGGATGGTCAGGAGGCAAGCCGGGGGTTCAGCAACAGTAACACAGTCCAGAGCAGGGTCAAACAAGCCGGGGTCAAGGAACGGAGAAAGTAGCGGAGTCAAACAAGCCGGGTCACAGGTAGGGAGCTCAGACAGGTTCAGGTTGGGTCACAGGTGGGAGCTGAGACGGACAGCGCCGCATGCAGGCAGCTGTCCCCTTTAAATAAGGCCACTGGCGCCAAAGCGGCGCCGATCGCGCACGTGCACGCGCACGGGGCGCGCGCGCCCGCTATTTGCGCACGGGAGCGCGCGCGCACGAGTCCCGCGGGCGCGCGCACGCGCCCGCGGCGCGCGCCGACGCGCGCGCCGGCGTTCAGAGGGACCAGGGCTGCCCAGGTGCCCGCGCACCCTCCGGCTAGGGTGCCCAGGTGGCACTGAGAGTGAGTAGCATTGTGGATGGTGTCATGGTGATCCCAGCTGTCCAGCACTGTTTGCACCAAAAGGTGGATGGTGTCTGTGGTTTGCACCAAAGGGCTTGGAATGCCCTGAGGGATGCTCCCTCCTCCACCCCTCCTTCTGCCTGCATGACTTGGTTGGTATAGGTGAGTCCTTGTCCCACTGGAGGTGGGCACAGAGCCAGGGTGTTGGCATTTTCAGAAAGAAGAGTCAGTGGTGGAAACCTCTGTAAACATAAAAACAGATTAGAAATCTTTAAATTACTGTAATCCCATGGTCTCCTTCCTACGTAATCCTTCTTTCTACCCGGCCTGGACTTCACCATCCACCTTCCAGATATGGTCCTCCACCAACCTCATCCAAGCTTAGAAATTTATAACCCCCCCAATAGTAGATGACCTTTTCCAGCCCTCAGAGAGTCCAACGATGTTCCATCCTCCGAAATCTTCCGATACCTTCAGCTTAAACACTTCTACGCCCTTATTCCCCAAGAACTCCTCTTCCCCTTCCATGTCCATTTATGAACAAGCCTGTAAAAATGATCCACACAGGAGAGGTCTAATTTCAGGCCTCTACATTCAATGGTTCTCCCACCCCCTCCAACACCTCTAATAGAAGAGACTTGGAAATCACATTGGAGGGGGCAGACTGGGATCACATGTGGTCATCTACAAAGTCCTCCTCTCAAAATATTGTGGCATTTGAAACGACCTACTAAGTCCTGCCCCGTTAGGACTTGGTCCCAGCCAGGATCACCCAATATGTTCCTCACTACTAGGGATGAGCTTCGAGTTCGAGTCAAACATTGCCTGTTCAGCGAACAGCGAACAATTTGGGGTGTTCGCGGCAAATTTAAAAAGCCGCAAACACCCTGTAAAAGTCTATGGGAGAAATCTAAAGTGATAATTTTTAAGGCTTATATGCAAGTTAATGTCATAAAAAGTGTTTGGGGACCCGGGTCCTGCCCCAGGGGACATGTATCAATGCAAAAAGAAGGTTTTAAAAACTGCTGTTTTTTCGGGAGCAGTGATTTTAATAATGCTTAAAGTGAAACAATAAAAGTGTAATATTCCTTTAATTTCGTACCTGGGGGGTGTGTATAGTATGCCTGTAAAGGGGCGCATGTTTCTCGTGCTTAGAACTGTCCCTGCACAAAGTGTCATTCTTGCAGGAAAAAAAGTCATTTAAAATCACTCGTGGCTAATGAATTGCCGACTCCCGTAACATAGAACAGTCATTGAAAGTCATTGAAAGTGTCTCCATGGAGACAGGATGCGCTGGACGTCATCGGAAGAGATCAGCCATCGCTGGACCCCGGAGAAGAGATCACCCATCGCTGGATAGCAAGAGTGGATTACCACCGCTGTAATCTTTTTTTTATTCTTTTCCCAATAGTGTCAGTGTGTTTTTTAACAATTTTTTACACTTTCTTTGTGAAATGGTAGGGGTACCCCCTTACCATTTCAAACAGGGGGGGGGGTCTGGGGGTCCCCTTGCTAAAGGGGGCTTCCAGATTCTGATAAGCCCCCCGCCCGCAGACCCCCAATGACCACTGGCCAGGGTTGTGGGGATGAGGCCCTTGTCCCCATCAACATCCTCCCAATGTTGAGGGCATGTGGCCTGGTACGGTTCAGGAGGGGGGGGGGGGTGCTGCCAGGTTGCGTGCTCGGATAAAGGGTCTGGTATGGATTTTTGGGTGGAACTCCACGCGATTTTTTTTTTTAATTTGGCATGGAGTTCCCTTAATATCCATACCAGAGCTGAAGGGCCTGGTAATTGAATTTCGGGGGAACCCCACATAATTTTTTTTATCAATGACTTTCAATGACTGTTCTCTGTATTACGGGAGCCGACAATTCATTATAGAGTGATTTTTAAATAGCTTTTTTTCCTGCAAAAATGACACTTTGTGCAGGGACAGTTCTAAGCACAGGAAACATGCACCACTTTACATGCCACCTATACACACCCCCACATACGAAATTTAAAGGAATATTACACTTTTATTGTTTCACTTTAAGCATTATTAAAATCACTGCTCCCGAAAAAACGGCCGTTTTTAAAACTTTTTTTTGCATTGATACATGTCCCCTGGGGCAGGACCCGGGTCCCCAAACACTCCCCTGGGGCAGGACCCGGATCCCCAAACACTCCCCTAGGGCAGGACCCGGATCCCCAAACACTCCCCTGGGGCAGGACACGGGTCCCCAAACACTCCCCCGGGGCAGGACCCGGGTCCCCAAACACTCCCCTGGGGCAGGACACGGGTCCCCAAACACTTTTTATGACAATAACTTGCATATAAGCCTTTAAAATTAGCACTTTTTTGATTTTGAACTTTCGAGTCTCATAGACTTTAATAGGGTTCTAAAGTTCACACGAACTTTAGGTCTGTTCACAGGTTCTGGTGCGAACCGAACCGGGGGGTGTTCAGCTCATCCCTATCACTACATTTCCTCTTCTGAATTTATCTTCCTGTGTGCTTCATTATCTTCTATAATACATTTTTGACATATTTTATTCACCAATATCATCTCCACCTCAGCATTAAAGTGATTATAAAGGCTCGTTTTATTAAAAAAACAAACATGTTATACTTACCTCCTCTATGCAGTTGGTTTTGGCCCGATCCTCCTCTTCTCGGGTCCCTCTTTGCTGCTCCTAGCCCCTCCCTTCTTTGAGTGTCCCCTTAGCCAGCAGTTTACTACAGGGGTCACCCAAGCTCAGTCAGGGCTCCGTGTATCCATTCACACACAGAGCTCCGACCTGGCCCGCCCCCTCTCTCCCCTGATTGGCTGACTGACTTTGATTGACAGCCGTGGGAGTCAATAGCACTGCTGCTCTCTCAGCGAATCAGGAGGAGTGTACTGGATGGCTGAGGGGATCGTGGACTTCACTGGAGAGAGAAGGGGCTCAGGTAGGTAATTGGGGGGGGGGGGGGGCTACACACAGAAGGTATTTTATCTTAATGCATAGAATGCACCTTCTGTCTCCACAACTCCTTTAGTAATCTGAGTAAGTGAAGCAGCATTGACTCTTCCCTTTCATTCTGCTGCAGAAGAACCCGAGGGGAAGGTCTGATTGGGTGGACCTGGTTGTCTTCTAGTCCAATTGTTTCTACTCTGTAGAGTGGTGAGTGGAAAGTCAATGATCGGATTCACCCTCGTTCCTGGGCCTAAATCTTTATTCGTACTAATTCATTTAACGATGTCATACGAGAAATCAGACAATCGATGGGATTCTTAGTGACTTGATTGGTAAATACTTTTTTATTTTTTCTGTAGTCCAAACTTTCATACAATTTTATTGTGTTTAAAAAATCTCTACACAGAGTTCAGGAAATGACCCGTCAGTGTAGCTGTATTTATTTATTTATTTTATGCTAATTAGCAAGCGGAAAACTGGAGGCACTGCTGTATATTGATTAATTAATGGATATCAATGACTTGATTAATCGTTCAAACATCCTGACAGACTGGACGTCACAGTAGGTGTGGCTGGGTGGACGGTAGGTGTGACTGGACGGACGTCAGGTGTGACTCGTGTTCAGGACACATCTCAGGCATCTTTTATGAAGCCAACAATACTGTCCATGGCCTGCATCCCCGATTCACAGACCCACTGGTCATAGAAACTCATGACCCCATGGAAGCCATCTTTGATATGGTGCAAGGTGACGGACACCCCATTGTCCTCCAGACGTTTCTTGTAGAGGATTCCCTCATCACGAAGAACATCGAACTCGCATGTTAGGATATAAGATTTCGGTAGAAGGTGAAGCACGGGATCATCAGCCATCAGAGGAGAACACGAAGGTTCAAAGACTTGTTTAAGCTTCTCATACAGATTTTTGTCGAAGGTGGCCATGGTGTGCGGCGTGTACCCCGTGTGCCTCATGTACTCCGCGACCTCCTCTGGGATATGGTCCACGCTCAGCCACTTGGAGAACTTCTTCCTCACATCTGGAGGGACATGGCTGCCGTTCAGCACGTCTGTGGAAACAGACAGGTCCCCTCTTCCTACATAGGTCATTAGGTAGAACAGGAGACGTTCTCGCAGTAGGAGGGGCACGGCCCGGTTTTGTTGATACGAAGGTAAGTTGAAGTCAACCATCTGGAGTACGGGGTAGATCATCACCTGAGCCAGAAGTCTGGGAATATCCTTCCTGGTCACCAGAGCTTGTGATACCGCAGCCGTGAGATTCCCACCCGCACTGTCCCCACAAGTGATGACTGAAGATGGATCGACACCGAAATCCAGAGCTGTCCTCAGGAAGTGGATGGAAGCGTTCAGGCAATCTTCGAATGCGATGGGGTACAGGTGTTCTGGGGCCAGGCGATACCTAAAGAAACATCAGAGAGTTAACAAGGATTTCAATGTCTCATTAACCCCAGATTGTGGACCCTTCCAGTGGACCTTCCATCAGATATACTGTTTATGTGAATCGTTTGTGTGTCCGTGTCCCCCTTTACCCCTCACAGAGATCCCAGGACTCCCCCTCACAATGCCTTCATCTCTATAAAAGAACAGCACCAATTGGATTTATAGGCCACCCTTGACATCCATTTTCCTGGCTACAGACCCCAACCCAAGGTGTTTCCCGGTGAGCCTGTAGGCGGGTTGTATTGCCGTGTGTAATGTGAACCATGATAAAGTTCTATTTTACTGGGGTGTGTGATGCAATCTGTAGTAAGACAGCAAGCTGCTCAGAGCGAGGAAAGGGTTAAGCTAATTTTTCTCTTTCCTGGGGGGGTACATGGACCCCCCCCCTTAATACAAGGTGAGGGCTCAGGGCCTGGCTCTCTTCCACATGGGATTACAAGGGGAAGGACTGCTGCATCATGTAGTCCTGCTGGAGAACGTGGCCTCCCTATTGGGGACACCCTTTAGGGATTCAACTGCAAAGCATTCCACCTGAAATGGACTTGTGCTGAATGGACTTTCCGGTGAAGGTTTGCTATGGGCAGCTGGAGTTGGGTGGTGCAGGAATGTGAATGGAAGAACTGTAAGAGACTGTGTCACATTCACTTGTTCTGTTCAATGCCTGGTCTGAAGTCGCTGCAATGGGGTGCATGGTGGTGTATGGCACATGACAAAGAACAAGGCCCATCACATACACGTTGGGGGGGTGAGGAGGAGGACATGTGGTTGCTAAAGGCAACAAACACAAGGGAGTGAGATGGCAGGACAGCAGAAGGACAGTACCGGCAGGGCTGATGGGTTCTCTATAGCGAGGGGGGCGGTTTGCAATTCCCTCCCTAGCGGTTGGTGCCCCAGCAGCCGGGACTGAACCTACATGGCGGAGACCTCGGGTACCTAGCTACGGGTAGGGTAAGAGTTAATGTAATAAGATGAGCACCAGGGGCACAGATCACTTCGAAGTCAGGGTGTTGCCTGAACATGACTCTGCCTGTTCCCAGGCATTGGTGAGGGCATACCCCAAAAGGAGAGGAGACCCTGCATGCCAGGCGACTAGGCTCCGCCCACAATTTGGGGGGGGGTCTTATCTCTTCGGCATGTTCTGGTTCTGTCCCTGTGACCACCTCCAGCTGATTCCAGTTCCAGAGAACCTTGGTGTAAGACGACCAGATTCCTTCACCTGGGATGGGAGGGGTGGCCTACCCTAAGACAAGCCCAGAATGGGAGGTTTTCACGTGATCCCTCCATCACAAGAGTGCCCCCTTCCCACTCATGTGGAATCTCCTGACGTCCAGTGCTGAACCCCCCCGGATTAGGACATGACCCCAACCACATGAAGACAATTTCCCACACAGCACTTCTTTGATGTTCCATATTCTTGTACAATTGTGGGATTCATGTGTTGGAATAGCAATAGAAGAGAGAAGAGAGCGATACGATACGGTACGGTAATGTCTATTTTTCAATTAATGTTAAAGGATGGGATACCCCCGAACTTGGAAATTGACAGAGTTCATAGAGCCCCGGGCCCCATGTCTAAAGATTCAAGTCGCCCGAATCGCCCTCGTGATGTGATATGCCGCTTACACTATTTTTCACATAGAGAGGTGGTTTTGAGGAAAGCATGGGAGATGGAAGTAATAGACTTTAAAGGTGAATAGTTGAAAATTCTTCCGGACCTGTCTAGAGCCACTTTGCAGCGCAGAGCACTATTGCGTCCAGTACTGGATCAGATACTGGATGGGGGGGGGGGGGGGGGGGTACTTACCATTGGAGATTCCCTGTGTCAGTCTTTATACGGAAGGGGGGGTGCCTCATTTTGGCTCCGCTCTAAATTAGATCTCCCAGACTTGTTTTTGTTCCTGGGTGTGGAGCCATTCCTGGTATTGGACTGGCTGCAGATAATACCACAGTGGCCTAACCGTAAAGAGACTAGACCAAGAGACTAGATCAATATAAATCCGATCAACCAAGTCTATGACTCTATTGTAGGAACCTATGAACAGTGTCTGTTTTCTGGAGTCGGGTGTTTTGCTAAAAAAAAAATTCTTCTCCTTTCTTTTTTTCCTCAGGGGCAGATGAGTTGACAAAACACATGTAGGAATAGATAGAGTGTTGGTTTGTGTAGAAGACATATGTATACACATGTATATCAGCAGTGATGTAAGTAACTGAGTTAAAATAAACGGAGTTACGTAACGCAGTTACTTTAGAAGGTAACGAGTATCTAACTGATTACTTTTCCCCTCATGGTAACTCAGTTCCCATTACTTGGGCGGCGTTACCTCAAATACATCTACCGCCACTAGATGGCAGTAGTGTAATTCCGGTGTCCTGCCGAAAAAGTTCCCCCGCCGGATAAGGACCCCCTGTACTGCGCAGGCGCAGGGCTTGCGCAGTACGAATGACTACGGAGCTTCCGAAAATTGCCGAACCTAAACAGCTCTGAGTGAACTCTACACCGCGCAGGCGCAGTTATCATGTAATTGTACGAGGCGATGCCGCACGCTCCCGATGCTCGTGCTACTCTGCAAGGGGCGTCTATCTTGTAAGTAAGGGGCGGGTCTAGTATTACTGTAAGAAAGGGGCGCATTAATTATTATTGTTATATATCGAGCTATTAATTTAACATTCGCCCTCTTCTGTAGCCATCCGCCCCTTACACGATATAATAATAATAATAGACCCGCCCCTTACACGCTATAACAGATCTGCCCCTTGGTTAGAGTAATAATAGAGCAGCCCCTTGTGGTTACACGATATATAACAATAATAATAAATGCGCCCCTTGGTTACAGTAATACTAGACCCGCCCCTTAGTTACACGTATAGAATATAAAAAAAAAGTTACACAGTTACTTTGCTGCGTAACTAATTACTTTTCCAATGTAGTAATTTGGGAGAAGTAATTTGTAACTTAACAAATCACTTTTTTAAAGTAAGATGACCAACACTGTATATCAGTGTATGTGGTGTATATAAATGTTAAAATGGATAGATGGGTGGTGGATAGATGGGCCTTGTCTAGACCTTTTTTTTTATTCGCCTTGGTGTTCTGTTTTTTGGGATAAAATAAAAGGGGGAGATGAAGGAAATAACATTATTTCATATATCAAATGTATTGGAGAGGGAGGAGGGGAGGTAGGGAGGGAAAGGATAAAGGAATATGTATATGTATAATAGTATAATATGTATACTAATGAAATAGGATGAGAAGACCGTCCATAGATGCACGGTCCGCCCCCCCCCCCCCCTGCTCTCCCCCCTATGGGTTTCATAGTGTTGGGGCACTGGGGGGAGAGGAAGAGGGGTAGATTAATTAATTTTTTTTTTGTATTTTTGATTTTTTTTTTTTTTTTCCACACTAACACATTAGCACACTAATTACACAATTTTTTTTTTAAAAATAATTAGAGATTATTTTGGGGTGGGAGGGAGAGGAGGAAGGGCGGGGGTGAAATTGCACTTTTTCTGGGGTAGAGTTCCCCCCTTTTTTTTTTTGGGACACAAGAAGACACTACAGTGTCTATTATATATGGTAGTATGTATAAAGGAAACACATTTTATATGGTAAAGAGATCACTAAAACACACAAATACACAAAACATAGGGAATTGGGTCAGAATGTAAGGCACTCACATATTATTATATAATGAGTGGATCACTTGGGCAAAAATGGGGGGGGGGGGGGGGAGCTCGGGAGGGTGGAGGGTGTACCCGTGGCAATGGGATTTAGTAATAAAGGGTAATATCTGTAACATCTGTAACAAAGGTTGTATATCTGTGGGTCTTTTTTCTTGTTTTTGTTTTTTCCCTCTTCTTCTCCCTCTTTTTCTTATTTTGTGTTCTTTTTTTTCTTTCTGGGAGATGAAAAGGATAAAAAAGTATGTGGACACTCTGATGGGTCTTCAAGTTAGATCCTTCATACAGTGTTGGTCATCTTACTTTAAAAAAGTAATTTAGTTAAGTTACAAATTACTTCTCCCAAAAAGTAATTGCGTTAGTAACTCAGTTACTACATTGGAAAAGTAATTAGTTACTCAGCAAAGTAACTGACTTTTTTTTTTAAAATATTCTATACGTGTAACTAAGGGGCGGGTCTAGTATTACTGTAACCAAGGGGCGCATTTATTATTGTTATATATCGTGTAACCAAGGGGCTGCTCTATTATTACCCTAACCAAGGGGCAGTTCTGTTATAGCGTGTAAGCAAGGGGCGGGTCTATTATTATTATATCGTGTAAGGGGCGGGTCTATTATTATTATATCGTGTAAGGGGCGGATGGCTACAGAAGAGGGTGAATGGTAAATTAATGGGCAGAGCTCGATATATAACAATAATAATAAATGGAGTTACTTACATCACTGCCTTCATATATGTAAAGGGTTTTAGTCATTGTAATTTTTTTATTTTTTCCTCCCGCTTGGGGAGGGATTAGTGCCTTTTTTTTTTTTTCTTGAATAAAGTAATAGGATTAAATATGAATAAATATGTTGTTAGGCACTGCTATTAGAATGTATTAAACATGATAAGGCTGCAACCTTGAGTATAAAGGGGCACTGTAATGTAATAAATATAATGTGATCAAAAGGAGTTGGTGGGGGTAACCGGGGACTCCCCTCACGGGGTCATGCTCAACCATATTCCCCCATTAGGCAAACACTCATATAGGAGAAAGGTCGTAGGAGGTTTGAGTGTATAAAGCTAATAAGCTTTGATTCCCCGGGAGAGGTTGCAGAAGTGCGTCCTCTGTTGGGGGTGTTAGTTGGGGGGGTGTAGAGGTTTTAGGTTTTATTTTTTGTTTGGGGGTGTTTTTTTTTTCCCCTCACCGGGGCTTTCTCTTTAATTTCTCTCTTTTTTGAAGAAAGGGATGGATTCTCTCTCAATAGTATCAATTAATGCTAAGGGACTGAACACTCCTGAAAAGCGACGTATTCTGCTACAGGAGTTAAAACAGCTAAAAATCGATATAGCATTTATCCAGGAAACTCATTTTAGGGAGAATAGTCTCCCTTTACTTAGAAATGGATCCTTTCCAATAGGCTACCATGCTACTAACCCTCTGGCCAAGACAAAGGGGGTGTCTATTTTGATTGCCAATAAGATTCCATGGTCATGTACAGAGTCTCTGATAGACGCCGGGGGGCGATACCTGATCCTAAAGGGAAAGATTGGGGAGGTAGGAGGGACCCTCGCCTCTTTCTACGCCCCAAACTTACAACAGGATATCTTCTTTAGGAAATTTTTGGATAAGACCATGGGCCTCCAAGAAGGGCAGCTGATCTTGGGGGGAGATCTGAATATTCCTTTAGTTCCAGGAGAGGACACCTCTGCAGGGGTCTCGGCTGTACCCCTGAAGGTTCGGAAACGAATCTCTAAAATGTTATATGGAGCAAGACTAGTGGATACCTGGCGTCTCTTTCACTCTGGAGAAAGAGACTATTCATTTTATTCAATTCCGCATAAAATATACTCCCGGATAGATAATTTTTTTACTTTACACAGCCAAGCACATGCAATAGAGGAAGTTAATATTGGGAAGATTACTTGGTCTGACCACGCACCAATTTTCATGAAATACACTCTATCAGATACTCAACGCCCCGGTCCAGCATCGCGGAAACTTAATGAAAGCCTCTTACAAGACCCCTTGGTTATAGAAGAGGTCCGTAAAGAGGCAACATGGTACTTTCAGATTAATGATATACCAGAATATAATCCCGGTGTTATCTGGGAAGCTCACAAAGCAGTGATCCGGGGAGTCTTGATCAAGCATGGGGCTAGGATTAAAAGAGAGAGAGAGGCAAAATTAACATCTTTAATGGCAGATATTCATCGCTTAGAAACCTTGCATAAGCGAGCCCCTAATATAGAGGTGGAACGGGAGTTACTGACGGCGCGTAGACAGACCACAGATTTACTTATGTATAAAGCTAAAAGAGCAATACAAGCAGGACGAAAGCAGAGTTATGAATATGGGAACAAATGCGGTAAACAACTTGCTAACTCTTTGAGGGAGCAGCAATTAAGGACTTATGTCCCATCGATTACGAGAAGTGAAGACGGAAAACATGTACTGCCAAGAGACATAGCACAGAAATTCGGTGACTTTATTTAATCCTTGTATAACTTACACTCAAACCCTCTAAATCAGAAGGCGGTGGAAGAATATCTAGCTTCTTCTGGAATGTCTGGACTGACACCTACCGCACAAGAATTGGAAAGACCAATTACACTGGAGGAAGTCCAAGAAGCAGTAAATCTAGCAAAAATAGGCAAAGCCCCCGGCCCAGACGGGTTCACGGCCCAGTATTACAAACTCCTTTTCCCTATTTTAGGGCCCTACTTGGTTAGACTGTACAATGGACTGGGAGATACAAGTTCGTTCCATGGGGATACGTTGAAAGCCCTAATTACAATTCTACTTAAGGAAGGTCAAATTGGGTGACTATGTGGCAGATGAGGTTTAATGTTGATAAATGTAAAGTTCTGCACTTGGGGGCTAAGAATATGCATCATACATGCTAGGGGGAGTACAACTGGGGGAATCCGTAGTGGAGAAGGATCTGGGGGGATCCATAGAGAAGGATCTGGGGGATCCATAGTGGAGAAGGATTGGGGGGATCCATAGTGGAGAGGGATCTGGGGGAATCCGTAGTGGAGAAGGATCTGGGGGAATCCGTAGTGGAGAAGGATCTGGGGGTTTTGGTAGATCATAAGCTCAATAATAACATGCAATGCCAAGCTGCGGTTTCCAAAGCGAGCAAAGTCCTTTCTTGTATTAAGAGAGGGATGGACTCCAGAGAGAGAGATATCATTTTGCCTTTGTTCAAATCATTAGTAAGACCTCATCTGGAATATGCAGTTCAGTTTTGGGCACCAGTTCTCAAAAAGGATATCGGGGAACTGGAGAAAGTGCAGAGAAGGGCAACCAAACTGATAAGAGGCATGGAGGAGCTCAGCTATGAGGAAAGATTAGAGGAACTGAATTTATTCACCCTTGATAAGAGGAGATAAGGGGGGATATGATCAACATGTATAAATATATAAGGGGTCCATATAGTGAACTTGGTGTTGAGTTATTCACTTTACGGTCAACAAAGAGGACAAGGGGACACTCTTTACGTCTAGAGGAGAAGAGATTTCATCTCCAAATACGGAAAGGTTTCTTCACAGTAAGAGCTGTGAAAATGTGGAATAGACTCCCTGCAGAGGTGGATCTGGTCGGCTCAGTAGATTGCTTTAAGAAAGGCCTGGATACTTTCCTAAATGTACAGAATATAACTGGGTACTGACATTATAGGTAAAGTTGATCCAGGGAAAATCTGATTGCCTCTCGGGGGATCAGGAAGGAATTTTTTTCCCCTGCTTTAGCAAATTGGAGAATGCTCTGCTGGGGTTTTTTTTGCCTTCCTCTGGATCAACTGTGGGTATAGAATGGGGTATATGGGATTTTTATTTTATTTGTATGACTATATATATATGTATATATATATTTTTTTTGTTATTTTTCAGCTTTCAGCGCTGTCGCATTTTGAACTGGATGGAGCTTTATTTTGGTTGAACTGGATGGACTTGTGTCTTTTTTCAACCTAACTAACTATGTAACTATGTAAGGTAAAGATCCAATGCAATGTGGAAGTTATAGGCCAATATCCCTTTTAAATACTGATCTGAAGCTTTTTTCAAAAATTTTAGCGACACGGCTCCAGCAATACCTACCCCTCCTGATTAATCAAGATCAGGTAGGGTTCGTTCAGATGCGGGAAGCACAGGACAATACGATCAGATCCTTGAACTTAATCCATGTAGCTAATACTTATAAAATTCCATGCTTATTTTTGGGGACAGATGCAGAGAAAGCTTTTGACCGTATTAACTGGCAATTTATGTTCTCAGTATTAAGACAGATAGGATTGGGAAACAACATGATTCGTTGGATTTCAAGTATTTATACCCAACCAACTGCTCGGGAAAAAGCGAATGGAGTTTTATCTCAGCTATTTGGTGTTAAGAACGGGACCAGACAGGGATGTCCCCTGTCCCCAATTTTATTTGTTCTGTCCTTAGAACCCTTACTGTGTAAAATTCGTTCAAATCTAGATATAGGGGGCTTATCAGTAGGGGGAATGCAATATAAGACTTCGGCTTACGCGGATGATATGTTATTCTCATTAACTAACCCGATAGTCTCACTACCTAATCTTTTGCAAGAAATAGAGGCCTATGGTGCTCTATCAGATTTTAAGATCAATTTATCAAAATCTGAAGCCATGGGAGTAATGATCCCTAAAGATATACTGAGAATATTGAAGTCAAGTTATAAAATTAAATGGTCAGATCAAGCCTTGAAATATCTGGGAACTTTTATTCCGTCAGATCTTTCAAATACGTATAAACGTAACTCTCTCCCATTGTTACATAATGTGCAAAATCTTCTTGGAAAATGGCAGAAAGGGCTTTTTTGATGTTTTGGGAGGTGTAATATCATTAAAATGAGCATTCTCCTGAAGTTTCTCTATTTGTTTCAGGCATTACCTATTGCTATACCTAAAAACTATTTTAAGCAAATACATTCCCTACTGATTAGATTTATATGGGCAAACAAACGCCCAAGAATTAGTAGATCTTTACTGACCCTACCCAAAAAATATGGTGGTTTAGCTATACCAGACCTGTATAAATATTATCAGGCGGCACTTCTGAGCCGACTGATTGATTGGAGCAGACATGGGGAATGGAAGATGTGGCCGGGTTTAGCACAGGCGCAAAGCAATGTGATACTGCAAAGAGCCGCTTGGTGTTATAGAGAACTCCCGACTTCAGTAAAGGCACATCCTCTGATAGGACCCACTCTGAAGATGAGTTATGGATTACTTTTAGAGGGTAAACTGTCGGCAATAGCTTCACCCCTGTTGTTCCCAATACTGGGAAACCCACAATTTGAACCAGGACTAAGGGATGGAAACTTTAGAGTACTGCTAGAACAAGGGATATTTCAAGCTTCCCACTTTATGATAAATGGAATATGGCCTACGATACAGGCGATGACAACAGGATCTACAGTATTCCAATTGGATTTGTGGCGTGCGACACAGTTGAGACATTTCTTAAATACATTAAAGCCACTAGGTGGCTACGATCGCACGCTAACATCATTTGAGGGGTATTGTAATGTGAATGGGGTACTGCATCAAACCCTCTCTAGAATGTATGCGCTGTTAGTGGTACCGTCGGAAGATTTCAGATTGCCTTTTTTTAGGGAGTGGGAAAGAGACCTGGATCAAATATTTTCGGAGGAGCAGTGTAATAAAATAATAGGTAATATATTTGAATCTTCAATCTGTATAAGAATACAGGAGACCGATTTTAAGATTCTGTCTCGGTGGTATCGTACTCCAGTATTACTGCATAAATGCTATCCGGAGGTATCAGACAGGTGCTGGCAATGCTGAGAAGAAGAGGGGACGTTAGTACATATCTTCTGGGCCTGTCCTAGAATAAGGGACTTCTGGAAAGAAGTACGGAGAATTTCTCAAAAATTTTGTGAACAAGATTTACCGGAGGACCCGTCCTTTTTTCTATTACAGGACACGAGAATTTCTACTAAAATATATAAGAAAACTGTTCTGTCACCTTTTGAACGCAGCTAAATCTTGTTTCCCACTTATGTGGAAGCAGACACGATCACCATCAGTGGGAATGTGGCTTAAAGGTAGAGCAATTAAACTATATGGAGGATCTGGTATGGTCATCCCGACAGAAAAGAGGGAGATATCTGGAAACATGGTCCGCATGGAATCTTTATATTAATTCAGAGAAGGGGAGAAATCTTATAGACATAAACCTGGACGATTGAAAATAGAGATGAAAGCTAAGGGAAGCTATTGAGAGAGAGAGAGAGACTCCCGATAAAGAGGGGGGAAGGAGATAAAAAAAGGAAATATTTTTTTTTTTTTTTTTGGTTATGCTATTTTTTCTTTTTGTGGGTAATAAAATATAGGAGTAAGAGAGGGTTTAACACTCTATGAATATATAAAGAGGGAACCTTAGGGCAGAGCCTGAGAGAAGCTCGAGTCCTGGGTAAGGGTAGTGGATATCCCATCTTATTTTTATTTGTGATATTTGAGAAATCAGAAAGTGACAGTAGAGTCGGTGGTATCTATTGTGTGGGGTTATATGTTTTGGAAATGATTTAATTGGATACCAGAAGGGTATTTATAGATGTGGATACTATGTGAGATGTGATGATGGCAGAGTGTATTCCTTGCTTCTCTTAAAAATAAATAAAGATTTAAATTTGAAAAAAAAAGAAGAGGTAAGAGAATGAAGACTTCTCACCCGACTGACACCAGCACAACTCCGGCCCTCTTTGAGATGTGTCGGCAAAGTTTGTCATAGGCATCTACAAAAAAAACGGACAATAATGAGCTGAGGAGGCGACGATTTTTCAGCCACCGAAAATACAATGAATACAATTCACAGCATAGAAGTAAAAACAAGTTGTACCGGAATCTCTGATCGTATGGTCACACAAAATGGAAAATCGTTGCCACCAACCCCACCGACTGCCACTAACACCACTGACTGCCACCAATTCCACTGACTGCCACAAACAACCAATGACTGCCACCAACCCCTCCGACTGCCACCAACCCATAGCTCCCAACTGTCCCTGATTTCGAGGGACTGTCCCTGATTTGGAGCAATGTCCCTCTTTCCTCCTCATATGTCCCTCATTTTGCTCTGATCTATATAGTTGTATATAAAATGCATTTTTTATCTTTCAAAAAGTGTTTCCCAGCGCTAAACCTTTCATCTGATCTCTAAATTGCTGCATTTGTAAATTTTAAAAGCCAATAAAAAGGAATAGTAGCGGTAAAAAAAAATCCCTTGTGGATTTAATTAACCCTTTTTTTGGTTAATTCTCCTTTAAGTGGGTGTGGCAGGAGGTGTGTCCTATGCCTACATACGTTT